>OX411308.1:105134469-105734469 GCA_948150685.1 Rhaphigaster nebulosa | reverse complement strand
GGTCCTAGAACAATTTTTCTAAGCACTATTTATCCTTAGAAGTTGCCCCACAACCCTATTTTCATGGAATATTTGTGAGGTTCGATTTAATACCTCATAAACGCGTTTGAAAATCGATATTTTTCTTTCTTCAGCCGCGCGGCCATGTGAGCAAAGGTGAAGTGTTGCATACCACGAAATGTTATAATTATTTTTAAATGAAATTTTAACTGATGATAAACACTTTTAAAAATCATAATTTAAACAACGAAACATGTTCCTGCGACAATTAAAATACCTATAATTAAATGTCTAAAAATTGTTGACCGGCTTAAATTATTTTTTCTGTCTTTTTAAACGTTATTACGTTCTATTCTTCTTAAACAAGAATTTTTTACATCTTAAAAGTGAAATAACTTTTCGGCGCATCTATGAATTTTTTTCACAAGGTTGCTACACTGAGATTTTATCTAAACCATATATAATTTGTTTCTACTATTTTTCTTCTAATCACGTTAAGAAAGTCCATTGGAAATTTACTTTGAAAAAAAATAAGCTATCACGCCTGGAGTAAGGTAAACCGAGGTAAATGGATCCTAAAATTTCATTCATTCATCTTCTGATGAATGAACTGAACCTCTGAAAGGCGCGGCTCGTAATCAGTAAACGTTGTGCAGCCTCGACCCAGCTGCACCATACAATATCCAATCATTATTCCCATAATTAAGATATCCTCAAATTATGTATGAGAATAATAAATAATAGATGTTGAGTTTTATTGGCGTTAATGGTATACGTACATCACATGCGTAACACCCCACTGCTGATGAAACCACGTATGCCAAAAATGGCCAGGTAGGGAGAATTAAAAAAAAAACATACTTCTGATTGACGTCGCATCCGCAGTTCTTCGTAGATTCCTTTTAAATGGTTATCACTAGTTGATCTATTAAAATCAAAAATGTTTCTGTTGTAAATTTTCAGATTGATGATTCTCAGTCTTATTTTACAAAAAAAGAAATTGTTTATTTTGTCAAAATCTCCACTTGCCCCACAGAATTAGGATAAATGGAGCACTGCTTGATTTCCCCTGCAAACGCATTGAACAAGAACGAAGGAAGTGGAAATAAAAAAAACAAAACATGATATTTAAGTTGTGATTTTTTTAAAGATGCTATAACGAATTTTAATCAACTTTAACAAAAAATAGGAAAATCTCAAATAAAAATATGTATCATCCTTGTAAAAACTATACCTAATCTATGTTTTACTCCATTTCATTTAGGGAGTTTCACCATATGGCACCTAGTATAACTATCAGACTATTTCTCTTACCCTGAATTTCCATTCATCCCGGTTTACCTTACTTTAGAATGGTACATCCGAATTAGAAAAATTCAGTCGTTTAAAATATTCCACGCCTCTAAAGTGGGATCATCAAATCTTACTTATAGCTTTAACTTTAAAAAAGGTTTTAGAAAAATCGTTTTAAAAAATCGACTAAAACCTCTATATATATTTATATTTTTTGTGTTTGCTATTATTTGTCAAATAGCCATTTTAGTCATGACTACTTTTTTAATTGAAACTGCATTCCTCATGATATGATCTAATTTATACTCCTATATGATTTAGCAGATTCTGAAAATGAGAAGGACAAATTGTGGATAGCAATAAAACTACAATTTTCATTCCCCTGAGAAAATGTATAAATTAAAAGAGAATTCAGAAAAAAGTTGTTGACTCATTAGCATAATTTCTCTGCTTAAGGAAGGAGGGAGGAAGTGGTAGGTATGACTGCATAATTTCCCACTCATTAATTAAATCTTTGATGCCATCGGCATGTGACCCAGGATAAAATTTACGAATCCACAGCACTAAATTTGGCGCTGATACACAAAACGTGCAACTGTGCTGGAGGTGTTGGTATTGTGCCAGCAACTTTTGTCAAGGGGATCTCTTGCTTTGTGAGGTGCAATTAAAAATCATTTTTCTATGATAACCTTCGAAATAAAATAAAATTACTATTATGGAAATAAATTAATAAAACATATTAATTGTATAAATAAGAAATAATTAAATTTATTTACTCGAATGAAAATCCACTACTGCGGTAGTGCGGACAGCGCATTTGACAATGTTTTGTTTAACCATGATTTCTTAAAAATCAATTTATAAGAAACGATTGATGTACTATCTTTGGATCTGTTTGAAATCTTCAATTTACTGAAATTATATAAATAAACTATAAGTGGAAATTGCTGTATTTATTTTTTCGTACTGATGAACGAATATAATAATAAATAAATAAAAGGCTCAGCGAACCCAGAGGTTCGATAAAACAACACCAATAGTCCTCGATGTTAATTATAATCATACTATTATCTAAAAATACAGCCCGTTTTAGTTTGTAACCGCTAACCAAAAAAACTACTAAACGAATATTTACCAAATTTTAACTACATATAAACCCCAAAGGTTTAGCTACCAATTTTTCATTAAAGTGTTATTAAAAAAAATTAATAAATTGTTAAGAAAAAAAGTGTCCACATTGCGAACGTATCCTAGCCATCACAACTCCATACACGTGGAAGAAAGTTGACAACAAAAACTTTTTAATAGGTGTGAAATTATTGGGTGAAAACGTTATTTTGTTAATAAAATCGAAAAGTAAGAAAAAAAATAGTAAGAAAAAGTGAAACGATGATAAAATTTTACAAATCCCCTATAAATTAAAAAGTACATACATGATTTGTCACTCATAACAGATAAAAATAACTGTAACAATATCTGTAACTGTATAATTAGAAAACAATAAATTAGAAAAATTTAACTGGTTTAGTTTCACCATTGAAAAATGAATAATTAATATTAAATTTCTTGATATAGATATAATAATAGAATCAAAACCAGATGGAAAAAAAAAAGAAATTACCAGTGATAGATTATTGAATTTTTATACTAACTATTCATACTCGATGTAACTAAAAACCTTGTAAATATAGCAATATAACTTACAGAAAGATATAAAAACCACAGTATGTAGAATATTAATGGAAAATTTCTACCACAAGAAATTAATTAGCCAAATATGGCTTAACGAAATATAAATAAATCTTAATTCTAAACTTAAAATAAATAATACTAAAAACTGCTACAAATTATTACACAATGGTTTATTATTTCCAAATAGGAATTTCCGTATTGATTTGGTTTACATTTCAGATAATTAGATAATCTTTCAAATGAGTATTTGGAGTGTTTCGCCAAAGAAACAAGTGCAGAATACTTAAAAAAACATAACTACCAAGTTTAGCAAAGAAATTAAGCAGTAGGAACCAAAGGAGCAGAAATATTAAGGTTGTCCCAAGATGATCGCCGTGAGAGTGCCGAACTGGGAGTGTTAAGAAGAAACTGTGTCAATGCAAGTATGCTGAAATGCTTAGGACATGTAATCAGAGGGTAAAATGGTACAGAGGAAATATTGGATGTGCATTTCAGTGGGAAAAGAAAAAGGAAAGACCAAGAAGCTTCAGGAAGAGCAGAAATAATCCAAGGAAAGATAAAGTAGAGAGATGCGAGGAAGTCAGAGGCCCGCAATTGATGTCAAGAAGCCTAGGGCCACCACGATGACCAGTATCGCCGGGAATAGTCTACGAAGTTCATTACGCTATTTCTCAGCTAATACTGGTCCGATTTAAGTGATTTTTTTCTCCCCTTTATTAGGGAATTTCATCACCTTTCTATTGACCATAACCCAACCCGGCCGGATATTGACGGATGGATTTTTTTTTATCCTATATTTGGATTCTATGTATCATGCAATATATGGGTCAATTATTGAAAATAACCACCAAAAGTATTAATATAGATCTTCTTTTTTCTTTTAATACCTTGTTATGCTGATTCCAAAACACCTTACATTTTCCCTCTATATTTATAAATGGCCGAGTTATGGCTTATGAGATCTCTAAACGGCCGCCATTTTGAAACAAACAGATGGATAGTAATGGCGAGTTCCGATGATCATTCTGGGGTGACCTGTGGTATTCCTACCGAATCTCAAGGAAATCAGTCCAGTAGTCTCGGAGAAAAGCCGCGGATTTTTTTATTTTATTAGTACAGCGTATTTTTTTATTTATTCGATATTTGGATTCTACGTCCTTTGAAACGTAAAACCTCAAATATTGAGGTGGTTAAAAATATTTTTCTCGGTCGATTACAAAGCTCTATTATTGAAATTAATAATGTCTATTATTTAACATTATAATATTAATTAACATTAATAATATTGAATAACTGATAAAATAAAATAAACTTTCAGGATATAAGGTTGGCAAGAAGTAAAATAGAACCAATGCATACGCACAATGTAATCTACAAATTAAAATGCCAAAACTGCAATTGCATATATATAAGAGAAACTTCAAATAAACTCAATACCAGAATCACAAAATATTAATACAACTGTATAAATAGTAAAAATATAAATGCGACATCCCTATCATTAAACAAAATCATAATTTTAATTTCAACAATTCACAAAGAAATAAAACAGGAATAGAAAAATTATTGAAGCATTTTGCATAACTAAAAATAGTAAACAGGCGGTGAATTTTATGACTGACTTAAGGAGTCTGAGGGCTCAATATGCAGATATTATAGATAAATTAGAGATATCATTTTACTATAACCATATACACTATATTGTTAAAAATTAGATGTATACAATTTTTAATGATATCAACATTTTCATATTGCATATCCATATATGCATATATATATATATATATATATATATATATATATATATATATATATATATATATATATATATATATATATGTATATATATATGTTTGTTGTTTGTGTGTGTGTGTGTGTGTGTGTGGATGGATATAGTACATAAATCCATATGTTATATAATATATAATTATGAAAAACTTTTAATTTGTTCAGAGGCCAGTTGTAACATTAAACGGGTCCAGTTACTGTGTCTTTTTATTTTTATAAAAGAAATTTCAGGTAATAATTAATGTCAAAATATGAGATAAGGCTTTAATATAACAAAAGAAGAGTTGTTTAAACAAATGACAAATTTAAAATATTATACGATAAGGTAATATTAGATCAGTAATTTTTTAATATATTTTATTTTTATTTGTTGGTGTTTTTATTATAGATAAAAATGTCTTTTATTGTAATTTAAAATTAATTTTTTATGGCCACATGTTGGATTGCTCATTGTTTATGGACAATATATGGTCCTGATGATGGGAAAGAATCCCTAAACGTTGAAGCAATGTTAAAATAAGTTTCAAATAAAAATGAATAAGGAATAATCGCTTTTCCACTATTTAATCTTAATATGCAAACGTTTACATTTCATTTTAGGATTTTTTTCTAGGTTCCATTTCTTAGTATGCTTTTCTATTTCGCAGAAATTCTAAAAGGCGGCTATATATTTCTATTTTTTCTAATGCTATATGTAACTACATGTACATAAAACAACTATGAAGGTATTTAAAAAGAAATTATTTCAAAGGAATAAAAACAAAAGAAATAAGGTGTGTAGAAATAAGATGGACAAAAAGACATTGCTCATTGTCTATTTTAATTAGTAATAAAGAATAAATGTTTAGAGTTTCAAATTAGATCCCATACTGGAATTTATTTTTAAAACTCTGAAGAAGACACCTGCTCAGGATCATATATTTTTATAAGATTTTTAAAATTCTATTAATATTTGGTTAAAATTCTATAAAAGTTCTTCTAAATATTTTTTTTCGAAAATGTTTTTGTTCCTTACGGTTATTAGCCGCTGCATTGCCCCAAAGATTAGTCGAAAACGGTTTTGTAGTTAAAGAAGACAAGAAACCTTTGTTTTTAAAGGTGATTGAGGAAGTAAGTAATAAATTTAGTATACTTTTTTGAATTTCTATTTTGTAACCAGAACTCCTTGATGATAGACCAAATGGTTATGGGACAATTATTAGTTTGGTAATATATATTTAATAAAATAACAAATTCAACGTAATAAATAACACCTATTCTGTTTAAAATGTATTGAATAACGTGACAGATGTTTCCTACTTATATCATATCTATTTTTCACAGACCTTTGAAACAGATTCGTTCAGTCATTTACATTTGTGACTTATTCTGTAGTAAAAATAAACATAATTAAAAATAAACATGTTCGAACTAATTAATGGATCATTTTTTTTCCTATTTCTTGTAATTTATAATTAAAATTAAATTTAAAAAGAAAGGGGGCCCTTCACGTTAACAACATTGACATTCAGCGAAGGGAGCAGAATTAATAGTCTATTAGCAATTTCCTTATTCTTAGCGTGTTGGCCTCTAAGGAGGCCGTTGCATTAGCCACACTGACAGTGTTATTACTAAGCAGTAAGTAACCTGTGCGAAGGTCGTATCTGGATTGAAAGGAAATAGATACAATCTATAAATAAATATTATTATTGTAGTAGTTTTTATTAATTAATTACTGGCCATATTAATTATAGCCATTTTTCAAAATTTCGGGAAAAACACAATATATTCAACATTAAGAGTCTGAGATCGATGCAGGTACATTGCTGTTTATCTAGAGTAGTATTAAATTTATACAGTTCAATTTCAAAAGTTGAGGGAATTATTGTATGTTTAATGAAAATAAAAATCATGATATTAAATTTTCAGGATATTTAGTCAAAGTAAAAAAAAAGTCAAAGTTCCGGATTAAGATTTAGCTAATTTTGTAAAATGTTGAGCTAATGTTGTTGCTTAGAGAGAGTAATTCATCTAATAATTTTATTTATCTTAATCTTAAAATTTAGATATGAGTTTCATCATTTTGATTATCATTAATTTTACATATGGTCTATAGCTGACTGTAGATTTGATGGCATTTTAATTTCGATAAGACTGCCATCCTGGCCACAGTACCCAACCATAAAATAAGACCACCGAATCCATACATATTCATCTTGATCCTAATCCTATTTACCACAAAGTGGATGTCGTTCTCTACCATTTTCGACATTCTTCCGAATTAGTTTTCTCATCATTTTTTTTTTCTCTATGATTGTTCTGGTTGTATTTTACATTAAAAATGCGTATACCGCATAAAATGAATGCTTATGACTAGTGATTATGAAAAAAGATTTTCATACAGACAACAAAATAGCTTTCCTTCCACGTTTTGGTTCTTTTATAATTTTTTTCTTTAGGTGTTCGTGTATAGTACTTTTCGGCACAGAATATATAGCAGCTACTTTTCCTAGTGAAATATTTTTTTTTTTCTGACATCTTCAATGGCTTTTACTAAGTCCTCTAATTTGTACTTGGTCTCGGTCTTTCTTTGGTAATTTCGAGGCATCTGAAATATATTTGAGTAGTTACATACACCAAAACGTTTAAAAACTAATTTGTAGATGGCAGGTAAAATAATAAGTGCAAGGTATGCATTTTTTTTCCAAGTATAAGTTGAATAATAATGTATATTACTATAATTTATCCATATATGAAAAAACACGTAGAGATGCCAGCATAATTCAAAATTAAGCAATAGTTACTATATGTACTATATAATCATCTGGTTGTTTAAGGGTAATTATAAGCATCAAAGATTTTATATTTTTATTTTTAGGTTAGAATCGACTGATTCACATGGCACATACAGAAAAACGTTGTTTAATTAGATATCAATTTCGGGTCCGCCGTTAGGAGGGTCAGAGGGAAGAGGGGTGGTGAAATCCCGGGGGGCCCGGGCTTTCGGATTTAGGAACTGACTAAAAAATTCTATACAGCCAAAAAGTTTGTAGAACAAATATACGCAAATAAAAAAATGATTGCAATCTATAATTAATAATATCACGTACCTGCTTTTATCATCCTCTGACAGTGTACCCTAATTTATAAATATGAATATTATTTTTAGTTTAAAGAGAAAAGAAGGTTTAATCTTAAGTCGAGGTCAGCAAGAACATTGAATTTTGACTCCATTAATCAAACTTTCGCAAAAATAAGGCAAGATGAGTATAGTAAATAAAAAAAAAAGTTCCAGCTCGTTATAATTAACGATTATATATAATTGTTTAACGATTATAATTAACTGTTATAATCAACACCACTTATCAAGTGATTATTATTAAATTATGTTATCATTATTAAGTAATTTTTTTTTGTATTTTATGTAAAACAATAAACTCTTGTTATTATAATGCAGTAATAAGTTTCGTTTTTTTTATAATAGGTACATTAACCCAGACATTAATATAATTAAGAAAAATAGAACGATTGAAATATTTAGTGAGACGAGGTCCGTTGTATTATTTTGCCCCATGCCCGTGCTTTGCTGACGGCGGCCCTGATCAATTTACAAAAATTAGTCTCAAATTTCTTTGTATTAGCTGTAATATTTTTTACCAAACCAAGTTTACTAGAAAATTAGATTAAATTGACTGCAAGAACTCAATTGAACCTACGTTGTTCCGAGCGCGGCTTCACTTCACCGTTCACTGTCCGCCATTAGTTACTGGCTTGACTCTCGATTGAGTCTTAGGAAATATCTCCCATCTTTTAGAGCATAATTATACAAGGGCGTCCGGCATTGCCCGCCGTCTGTGATTCTACACTCTCTCCTACTGCGTCACCAATCATACTTTTATCAAAATTAACTTAAGATTAGATGGTGCGGTCAATGAAGAAAAAGCATACTGAAGTTCCACTTCGTGGTTTTTTTCTTCATTGACTACCAACTTCTTCAAATTGCATCTTCGGTCAACAACACCAACATAACTTTGGATTGATTCATAACGAACTCCTATAATTATTTTGACACTCGCATAAAGCAGTACAACTAGCTTGAACTTCAGAGTTACTAGATGCTGATTAATTGTTTAAACGTTTGTATAACTGATAATCTTTGTAAACTGTGGCAGAGCGTATGCAACGACTGATTGCTTACCCAGCTAATAAGGCTATTAATAAGAAGTATTACTAATTTATGTCTAACTATTATAATACTCTAAAATTGCTCCTCTGAATATTGTTACACAAAACTGTTCTGGCTTAATTGTTCTGATTCGATGAAATTGTGCAATATTCGTCAGAAATTTTTTTTATCCATTAATTTAAATTCAGGACCTCACAAGGATGCGACGAAACAGGAAACCTCCATGCCTAGAACAGACATCACATTCGAAATTCGGCTCTGTTCGCGGGCGTGCAGTCAGAGTAGATGCAAATTGGCCGTGATAGTTTTAGGTGCACCAGATGTTGCATGTAAATCTACCAGGCCCGTGACGCACAAAGCATATCCTGTTTCTTTGGTCATAGATGTTATGTATGTTGAAAATGTATCGTTGAGCGGTGAATCAGCATTTGGAGAAAAATAAAATAATATTGGGTTATAAATAAAGGACTTTTATTTTTTAATATATAAAACAAAATTATTTAATTCACCTCGTAACCTTAATATTAAGAATATAGATCATCATGATGAATAACTTTAAGCCATCTTTGAGCCTACAATTCGATACTCCTTCCCAATTCGAGGATAGAGAACTCGCCGGATGAGTTTTACTTTTCAGATTTACTTTACTCGTTTATGCCTTTTGCCTTTTATTTTTTTTATTTTTTTTTTTTTATATATATAGTTTACGCCCACATTGGAGCACTTTAATCAGTCTTTATATATTTAAGTCTTCGGAGTATAAGCTACAAATTTGGCTTTCAGATTCCTCTTCTGCTCCCAAAACTTTTTCATTCTTTCTGACCTGCTGCCCTTTCTTCGTCACTGATGGTGTATTGTTTTCGTTCAAATGTTTCTTTTGACGATATATATATGCATATATGTATTTTGTAATAATGAGGCGAAATTGTACGACTTTCATATTTTGATTGTGCCAATGCCAATTTTAATCGCTTTCAAGTGCTGCTTTTGCGAATGATGTATTGTGCTTGTATTAAACATTGTATAAAATTAATTGTATAAAACAATTATTTAATTTGTGGTTATTATGTATTAGGGATGGGTTGAACCTAACATAATTAACGCTAGTAAGTAAATTTGACCAAACACAGCTGCAATTACAATTTTCCGGTCTTTTCTACTTTTTAGTAAAGTATGTTATCACTTAGATTACTTTACATTACTCACTATTAACCAAATATGATTAGAAAATACTAAAACAGATTAATACAATATTTAGTTTAAGGCAATATATAAACAAAATCTGATGTATATTCCCAAGACCAAGAATATGTAAATAAATGGCTTTATTCAGAGGCAATCTTGCTCCCTCAAATCATTTTTTCGAGCATATGCCCTTTGAAGCTGGAAAGGTCCTTTGTGACATAACCACTTCAGTTTACTGCTATCATATTTCATTGCATGTCCTCTTTCGCACAGTTTTACCTTGGGGATAATGCATCTTACCGGTAGAAAAATTACAGCACTTTCTTTTCTTTTTTTTTGCACAAGTTGAACAGTTCTATTAAATTCCTAGTGTCGATTAATAACGTAAACAATAGCAATAACCTATCCGCACATTTTCTAGACTACTTGTCATATGATTTAATCACTAACTGAAAAATAACATACGTTACTAAAAAGTAACTGGCTGTCCTGAAGTAGAAAAGACGCCAATTTTCCTGTTATTCAGTCATTTCAATAAAAACAATCTTTTGCTTACAAGGAGGATTGTGATCAATACTTATCCTATATAGCCTTCCATTGGATTGCGACTTCATTAACGTTTGATGAGATCTATCTTTCGACAAACTAGAAAATTATCATCGAGGAAAGAAAAAAAAACTAAAAGATTTAGAAGAGAGAAGAGAGAGAGGCAGGGAAATAGCCAGTGTTGATGTAGGAGTGCGTGGTTGCCAAAGCTAGCGAGCACCAACCGGCAACAGCGCATCCCCAGCTGTAGTCACGGCTCTGGCATCCGCCTGTCTGTCTGTAGAAAGGGTGTGCAGGTACCAGTAATTTTTTTTAATTCTAACCCTTCTCCAGTGTACCTGAAATACAATAAGGAAACCTGAGACCAGAAAGATCAGCTGATAATTATTAAAGAGATATCTTTTCTACAATATTCTACCACTCGATATGATTCCATCAACAGTTCCAAATTATTTTTATATTGCGTTTTTAACACTGCTTGATAATGTCACACCTATTTAAGGCTTCCGTTTATCTTAAATTTTTTTGATTGATTTGTCTTGTGATTCCAAGAGATCCCTAAAACAATGTTTGCTTTTTCTTTTGCCTGCATTCTAGTGATTAAGATAACAGGAAAGATGGGAAAAACATTATACTTGAGAATTGAGTTGCATTGGAGACACATTCGATAGAAGATGGGATGGAGACCACGTGTTGAGAAAAAACGATATAACACTTGTCCAACTGTTAGCGCTATTGTTCTCGATTCTAAACTCCCATTCAGCCATCGACTTTATGTGTGTAGTTAAGAGCTGAAAAGAGCCATATTCAACAGAGAAATACATTCATCTTACGCAATATGTAGTTTATCGCACCTATGTATGTACATTTTGTTTATGCGTAAGAATAACAACCGTTTAAATTCAAATTGGTATACTTCAGTAATGTTTTTATGACAACCTACAGCTCTTATCCTGCGGCATTGAAAATAATCAATGATGTTTTCCTCGTCTGAATCTAAATCCGACATGACGAAAATCGTAAAACCAACTACACTTCACGAATAGACACCAACACGAACCAAAACCAGTCTTGTCCGTAAGTGAACAGAAGTTTCGTAGGATTCTTGAGTGAAATTAGTGTCTGTCGGAGCCCTTAAAAACTGAAGTAAAGTGTTTTAGTGGCTTTTTGTACAGACTGCACGCTAGTTCTTGTTTTTTAGGTTTTGAATATGTATACAATAAAAACCAACGATGGTCTAATTTTTGAAAATCTCATGCGATCATATCTTTAAAGGAGGGAAGAAAAATGAGTAATTAAAAAAAAACTCACAAGGCAAGTCACATTATAGGAAGCAAATGAGCTTCTAACAGAACCTTTATACTACAATGAATAACGCTGTAGAATTATGAATTAGTTATATTAATAACTGCTCTGGGCAAGTATGAAAGAACAACATTTTTTGTTATAGCCTTTTCGAATCAATCTTTTGTTTTATGAAACAATACCTTTTGTTTGATTCATTTTTATTTTCCCTGAAATGAATATAACTTTGAATGGTAGGTGCTCTTTGATACTTATTTCTGAAAATGAAGATTAATTTATTGATGAGGGAAGGGCTTATGTTACAGTCAATTATAAAATTGTTAAGCAAAACCAACACCTAAAAAGAAAAAGTGGATCGACAAAAAAAATAATAAAGAGACCAAAGATCATCCAAGAGAAACTCATGACATATGATACGTAAAACATGTCATTGCACGCGTAAATTAAAGTAATAATGTTCTATAAAACCGAGTCAAAAATACTTTATATGCTTATGAATACTCGAAACTAAAAGCACGATAGTAATATTAGAGGAAGTATTTTAGAGAATAAAAAAAAAGTTAGGTTAAGTTAATTAGGAACCTTAACAGGAAAGAAATTCCTGAAGTAATTAAAACATTTGCCGCGAAAAGTGCTAGTGACTATACGAAAGAATAATAAAATATATTTGTAACATAGGCTTCGTTTTGTGACAATCATGAGCAATAATCTCTTCCGCAAAAGATGAACCTTTTAAGATTTTTCAAAAATAAAGCAATGCTCCAAACATTTAGAGCGAAGTTAGTTAAATAGACAAATGGAGAAATAAATTAGGCAAAGACTATGTAACCTGCAAAATATTTAGAGACTCTAATGTTGGTGTTGAACTTTTGTATACTTTAACTAAGAAATAGTTCATCCAAACAACAACGATTCAAGAAAATTTGAAAACGATAAGAAATTTCATCACAACCCATTTTTATTCTTGTGCTAGACTTTTGTAAGGCATTTGCAATTTTAAAAAAAAAATCGTATATTTGAATTTTTTGTTGAATCTTGTTTTAAATTGAAAAACTGAAAATTTCTAACTTATTGTCAGTACAGTATAACAAACAGTGCATTGTTTGAGTTTCAGAGTTCTTGTTGAGTTGAAATATAAGGATAGATATTGTGGAATTAAATGGAGAATAGCATATTGTTAGAAGAATACTATTTTTATTTTTACCATATCATAACTACACTATACTTAATTATTATCGTTTCTTGTTTTCTTTGCTCTGAAGAAAACCAATAACGTAGGCCGAAACGTCGTCATAAATAAAACACTAAACAAATATTTATTAAATATTTTATTTCTGATCGCAGTCCTCTCCCCCCTCTCTCCGTTTTAACTAAAAGTAAATGGTATTGTAATGTGATGTGTGTTAAAATACAAAATCATAACAAAATATAAATGTACAAATAGTGCAAAGAAAAGGTTCTAATGTAATACGAAAATAGATTGATTTTAAAAATGTACTTACTTCACTTCCAATATAGTCTTCATCGTATTCGTTGTTTCTTCTGCGAAGGAGTTCCATTCTCTGATGAAGAAAGTATAAAGGTTTGTAGGCAAACCAGGTTGTTCCACTTGGAGAACCACTAATCATTTCCTTCATAACTTTTTTGTGTTCTCGGTAAAACTGAGTCTTCAAATTGTGAATTTTTTTTTCCACGTCCATGGCCGGTAAGTCAAGTTGTTCGGCGATTTTATTCAATGCCATTTTTTTCTTGGCCCTGTCTCTGTAGTCAGTGGAATGAATGTCCCATAGACATGGCGTATTATGAAAAGACTCGATTAAGCTCAGAGTTTTCTCCGTTGACCACATATTAAAAATATAATAAAAATGGAAGAAGGAGCACCGGGGACATAGACAGCAGAGGCGATACTGAAGTTCCTGTCTCGGCCGCGAGTGCGATGTTGCGCAACAGCGCATTGTACACACCCCTATACAAAGTCGAGCGATTTTCTATAGACATGTACACGGGTTGTCTATATGGACAACGCCTTGTTTCTCTTTAGTTGTTATTTATGGAGCTATTTGCGTAGTTCTAATGACGCATAACGATATATATATATATATATATATATATATATATATATATATATATATATATATATATACTAGAAAATGTTTGTTTTGTTTTTTCTTATCTCTTTGCAAAGGTTTGAGAATACAATCAGACATGACAAGGATTGAATACAGAATACTCCTCAAATAAAAAAGTGTCCATACCTACTTATTTCATATCGATGGAATTAATATGGACAATATGACGAGGAGTAAATAAAATTTATATATAATTTAAGAATTACCTTCGTTCTGAAAATGGTGATAGCAACGAAACGCTAATGAAAAATCTGATCAATTTGATATATATAAATCTGATATACATATATATATATATATATATATATATATATATATATATATATATATATATATATATATATATATATATATATATATATAATATATAAAAAGGAATTATTAGTTCATCAAAGCCTTCAATTCAAAAAAATATATAAGACTTCTCACACAATTAATTAATTAAAAAAATAAACCTATATAATGTTTGTTTCTTTTTTTCTTAATTCTTTGCAATGATTTAAGAACCTCAAAAAGATTTAACTGTATTAATTTTGCACGAATCTACTTCCTATCCACTCACCTGATTTGACATAAATTCGTTACAAAAATGTATGGACTTCGAAAACACGAATTTAACAAGAACCAACGCTACTTTTTGTTTTTTAATTTTAATTTTTTTTAATTGTAGACAATTTCCCATATAAATCTAATTGCGAGTAATTTGAGTGAATACGAATTAACTCCATCACATGAAAATAAGTCATATATTTCTGTTTCTATGAAAATATGAAAAGGAATGCTACTAATTAAATTGTCCGAATTTTATTATTTAAAAAAATAAATTATTAAGATAAACATTGCATTCAGGGTAACCAACTATGTGACTAACACTGATGAAAATAGAAAATTATAATTAATTTCTCATAAGAATTTACATAGCTGGAATCGACTGTACGGAGTGGACTGAAATTAATTTCCTCGGGTATTATTTTTATCTGAATAGGGAATGAAGAATTTTTAAAATTAATTTACTTTTAATTAATTTCTTTGAGCGGTCGCTGGTTTATTTGAACAAATATAATTCCTGGAAACTAATGAGTGAGATTAAATACCGTCAATGAGAATAAAAAACAGAAAAATTAAACTCTGTCAACTGACCGTTCTAGAAGTTTATTCAAGATAAAGAAGCCTTATCTTCAAACCAAAATTACCTAATTAGAATGTGACGATGATATATTTTCATAGAGATTATCAAACATATTTTACTGAAACTAACGTACTTTGGTAAATATTTAATAGAGTTCGAACCGAATTTAAGGATGAGTTTGAAAATTAGATCAAAAACTATCGTTAAAATTACCAAAAATATTACTCAAAATACAAATTTTATGTTGATGGATATAAAAATTAAAATTTTTCGTACATTTCGGAGAGGGAGTACACCTCCCCCCTTGTGTATGCCACTGTTTGGTACTATGTATAACATTTTTTCCATGATAACATTTTGATGCCTACTTTTTACACCGGTCAATAGCGAAATGTTTTAAACATTGCTTCCTTGTTGCTTTAAACCGTGTTTCCAACAAAAATCCTAATGAAAATCCGTCAGGCTGTTTAAATGGAAAAACGAAATTTCATTATCAAACTTTAATAATATTAGATATATTATATATTATTAATGTTAATACATTTTACAAATTTCAATATTTGAACAAAAATAAGAGGCGGCTGCTCTTTCCAAACTCTGAAGTCGACGCACATGACTGCACTGTTTTATAGTTTTTACATATATAATTACGACTCTCAATCCTCTCTCTGGCCTTTACCAGTGCTAGAAGTCTTAAAAATAAATCGTAATTATAAAAGTTTTGCCACATTAATGAACGTCTACTGCTCACAATGAAGAATAAAAAAAATTGTAATTTGGATAAAAAACTTTTCATGTATTACCTGTAAAATTTTCTAAATGGCGCTTACGCTTTTTTCAAAAAAAGACGTCGATATAAATTGTTAGATGGAACCTTGTCATTCCAAGAGGTCAATAACTACGAAGTAAGTAATATCTAATCCAAAGATGTAACAATTTAACAGTTAACTGAATTTATATAACAAACTTAGTTTTACTAACATTCTTTCATCCAGATCACTTCTAGAGCGTTCGTAGCATTTATGTTATTGACAATGTTATCATACCAAAGTTATCAACAAAAATTTTATTGACATTTTCAAAGAAATGCTGTGAATGAAATCAAATGTTATTTGTAAAAATTACTGGCATTTTTTAAAGCAAATCTTTAATGTTAGTAATATGTTAATAACTCGTACTATTAGCAAAGTTATCTCCGATGTAAACCCACTTTTAGGCGATGTGGAATCTCTTAAATTAATCATAATAACTTTTATGAAAGCCGTTGATTACATACATAGAGATATTTAGTAAAACAATAACTTAAAAAAAAAAAAAAAAAAAAAAAAAAAAAAAACGAAATTTAGGAAGAAATATAGGGGGGTAAGGACTGCTATTTTACAGTTGCAAAATGGTCTGATTCGCACCTTCTTTCAGGAAACTTAAAAGTTAGATTTTACAAAACTATCATACATCATATTTTACTCTTGCGAAACCTGGCCGCTTGCGTTAAAACAAGAGATACGCCTGAAGGTAATCCGTAAAATATTTGGACCGAAGAGGGACGAGTAACTGGAGATTTTAGTCGGCTGAACAAGAAATCATAAAATCGCAGTTTATGTTTCATGGTTATATTTTATTTTTACAGTTGTAATGTTATAATATAATATTTTAACATCGCCTTTTGAAATGTCACGCTTTTCATTGCTACGGGAAAGCATGATTTTCAAAATCATCAGGCGTGTACCCAGTAACCTACGTAAACTAAGTGAGGTTCCGTTGGGAAAAACTAGGAGGGACCGCATTAGAAATGAACGAATCAGAGAGCAGTTGGGGGTACCTGAATTAGAAACCACTTTGGAGAGCCGATAGCTCAAATGGTTTGGGCATGTCTGCCGCATGAACGAGGACATGGATCCTATAAAGGTATTAGAGGCTCGGCCCACTGGGAGGAGACCGGGGGGGAGGGACTAGGGAGGACGGGGGCGAGGGACGAGGGAGGAGACTGGGGGCGACCCAGAGTTTCATACCAGGAATACGTACTGAGGATTGGAAGTAGAAGAGGCAAATCCCTCAACCAAATGAAGCGGCTGAGCAGGGGCCGAGAGGAATGGCTGCGTTGGCTGGAGGCTCCTCAAAGCTGATAGTGAATAATAAATAAAGAATACAATATATATTTTAATACAATTACAATATACTATATAATATAATAATAAAGAAAAGTATTCTTTTAATTCATATATTATATATAAAAATATGTGGTCAATTTTATTGATGGTCAGATCAAAAAATTTGCATAATGAGGACTATCTTTAGCCAAATGATTCTTAATATTCTATGAAACAATCTTTAACTATTAGCTAATTCTTATTACTATCGTTATCTTAATGCCCCTCTTCTTCTGTATATTTTTCTATCTTTTAAAATTGTCCCTCCCTATTCGTTTTATTAGTAATCTTCTTGTTTTATGTGTTGATTTATGTTATTTATTAATATCCCTTTAAACTAAATTTAGATTGTTGTCAAAGGAAGTCATGCGGTGTTCAAATATATCAAATATTTTGGTACAACTTTACAATCGGAACGCGTTGTCACTGGCTCCTGTCAAAGTTGCCCGAACGTCGCCGCACTACCACTCTCTTGCGCCATTTGTTTTAACTAACTACTTTGTCTTAAATTCTAAAAAACGCATTGATTGCAGTTATTAAAATTATTACTGCATTAATTAGATATTATTTAAAATTATTAGTGGTTTCGACTTTCGGTGGTCTGGGGAAGTTGTAGTAATAATTTAAAGCAGTAATAATTTAAATGCTCGACCACAACTGAAAAGGAACTTTTGGGGGTTTAAATGTCTTGAGCGAGTGTAGCGAGCGGAAGTCGATAGCTGCGATCTAATTAAAGCTGCAATAATTGAAATAACGGTAAGGCGCCGACCTCAACTGAAAAGGATCCGTTGGTGTTTTTTATTATATCTTCGGCGACCGTAGTGACCGGAAGTCGATAGCACTAATAATTTTAAAGAATATCTAGTTGGGGCAGTTATAATTTTAATGATTCCCATGAATACGAATGTTAGAATTCAATATAAAGCAGTTAGCACAATTGGCACTAGAGAGGAGAAATAAGGTGGCTTTCGGATAACTTCAAGATAACGGCAGGAACCAATGATAATACACCCGACTGTAAAGTTGTACCGATTTTTTATGTGAGGTTTAGTACATACCAAATGCAAATCTTCGGATAAAATCCTCTGAACTGAACTCCAGGATACTCCAGACATCTCAGAGAGTTGATCAATGGTTCGGCGACGGTCTTTGCGAACAAGGGCGTTGATTTTTTCAACGTTGTCGTCGGTTCTTGAAGTTGAGGGGCGTCCAGAACGAGGTTGGTCTTCAGTCGACATCTCTCCATTCTTGAAACGTGAAAACCACTCGTAAACACGTGTTTTGCTTAGGGAATCATCCCCATAAGCTGTTTTAAGCATCACAAGTGTTTCCGCGGGCGTTTTTCCCGACAGAAAACAAAATTTCACCGCTGCGCGTTGCTCCCGGCAGTCAGCCATCTCATGTTTTCACCAAAACGGAAAAAAATGCTTTACTTAAAATATTATCATGGACGAACGGATGCACTCACAGCGACCAAACTTCGCACTCTGATTTAGCGGGAGTTCCCCCACTCACCCTTCCCACCACAGCCCCATTCCCGAAACTTTTGGGTCCCCCTAGTAATTCATTTCATATTTTTTTTATATTTTGTTTATTTACATATTCTATTTCTTCTTTCTTTTGATTTATTTTTCCCATATTATTATCTTAAAATCGTATTCTTTTAAAATCGTATTCTTTTTTTTTTTTTTATGATTTAGGTGATGAAATGCTTAATTCGATTAAAAATATAGGGGTGTATTTTACTTTAACTACCTAATTTAATTTATTATTTTCCAATGTTTCGGATGTACCTGCCATCCTCAGTTACACCTAAAAGGACTCAAATAATGATAAAATTGCAAAAATATTCATCACATTATATGTAAATAAATATTGTGTTGTATAATCCTAATATGGACAATCTTCGATTAATATTATTTGAAAATTGTGTTGAATTTATCTTTATCTGACTTTAATCAGTTATACATCATGAAAATAAAAATTACAATTTTTATTGGTATTTTATTTTTATTGGTACTTGTCTATCAGATAGTTTTAACCATAACTCAGACTTGTTATTGTTTTTTGTTTTTCAAAGCATTGGTAAAAACTGTATTAAATAAGTTCCAACTAAAATTACCAGTGAAGTTAACAAGTTAAAGTTTTTTAATCATCAGTTTCCACATTTTTTTTACTTTCATAAATCATGCAATAGCTTTTCTTTTTTTTTTTTAATTTTTCATTCCACTCTGTACCCACTGACTTTAGAATTAGGGCAATCTCAATAAACTATGGTTAATATCTTGTCCAACCCCACTATTTTTTTGCATACAAATAACTTTCCACCAACCCAGGCCTTTCGAATCCAGTGTAAATAAAAGGAGGAAAAAAATTAATTCACAATTTATATACACCAGGAACCCCTGAATATTAATTGCCGGGGAATCCGTATTCATAATACTAAAAAGGATAATCTCATTTATACTAAAAAATATTTAAATATTACACTAAAAAAAAAAAAAAAAGGAAAAGGATTCTAGAGCGGCCTTATTTTTTCATAAAATAAAACTATTATGCCAGTTGTAGCTACTAGCTGGCTGCATTAAGTTAAATACGTCCTTTTCCAACTAGCTGTTTGTATTTGGAAAACGTATTAGTCCTAAACCCAGTTTCCAGTAGCCACAATAGTAAAATATATTTATGATACTAAAAATATAATATATTTAACTCCTTTCTCAACTACCTAAGATAGATAAAGTATATTTTTAATGAAATTGTAATTTAATTAATACAAATTAAGTGAGATATTGAGTATGTAATGCACTATTTTTATGACTTTTTATTCTCCCAAATAACTAATCTACAATTACCGTTTTCGATGAAACCTTATGATATCTAGTGCATTATTATTAATCACGAAATATACAAATTTAAAAAAAATCTAATAGGAAGGAGATATGAGTAGGCAAAGTGCATTCAATTGTATAACAATAATTTGAGTAAATCTAAATTTCTTTTAATCGACTATAAAATTATTTTCTTTGTAAGTAGAATTATAAAATTTTTAATGGTGGAGATATAGTTATCCTAAGGTTTAATAAAAAATAAGTTGGTTGAAAACACACAGCAAGTATTAAATATTGTTTTATAACGTTGCTCCAACGTTTCGCACTAAGTCTTAGGCCTTCATCTCAGTTAAGCAAAAATGGATATATTCACAGCAGAAATGAATGAATGAATGAGATATAAAAGATATAACAGAATACATTATAAGAAATTAATGTGAACAAAAATTTATATATTTTTTATAAGAGCAAAAAGAATATGAAGTAAAACAGCAATTAACTTAGATGTGATGAAAATCGTTAGTTTACATAAAATGTAAAGAAAAAGATATAGAACAGAATGAGAGGTATGGTACGAAGGAGGAGGATAAAAAAATAAAAAATTAAATAATGAGAGATACGTATTTGGACTGACTATTCCGTAGTTTGGAGTAAAAAAAAAGAATTATTAGATTTTTTAGACAATTTTAGTGATTTTATTTTCTTAGCACATATAAGAAATTATACAATATCTGTAAGTTTATTATTTTTCCCGTGAGACGTGTTATAATTTATTTTCTTGAACACTAAGCTCAAACAATTTATCTGTATCAGGTCCCAAACTAAAGAACCTCAAAACCAAACATAATTCATAAGGTAGCATTTTTGTATGTAGCATATATTTTCAAATTGCAGAAAACATGTATTACCACAATTTGTCAATTTCTTGTCAAAACAATAGTTAATAATAAACCTAGCACGGTTGGATTGCTCGAGATATTCTGTCGGTTATCGTTAACATTGAAACTCAATGGCGGACGTACTAATATTTTATTTCATTTTATTTATCAAAAAATTAGGTAAATACTAGGGTCTGTCGTTGAATAGTTATAAGTAGGGATAGGGTTTTTTATGTAAATACATATTTTTTTTCCAAGATGTAACCAGGTATTAACTCATTTTTTTATGTTTTGGCACATTTGGGATCAATTTAAACGGTAGATCGGGTAGCGAAATATCTTCATGATTTCTCGCATGAAACATCAGGACTGATGGAGATAATTTATATTGTTAGGGATTGATCCTTCTATACCATGCGGATGTCAACTGATTTATTTTGTCATACTTAGTGCGAAACGTTGGAGCAACGTTATAAAACAGTATTTAATACTTGCTGTGTGTTTTCAACCAACTTATTTTTTATTAAGCCTTAGGATAACTATATCTCCACCATTAAAAATTTTATAATTCTACTTACAAAGAAAATAATTTTATAGTCGATTAAAAGAAATATAGATTTACTCAAATTATTGTTATACAATTGAATGCACTTTGCCTACTCATATCTCCTTCCTATTAGATTTTTTTTAAATTTGTATATTTCGTGATTAATAATAATGCACTAGATATCATAAGGTTTCATCGAAAACGGTAATTGTAGATTAGTTATTTGGAAGAATAAAAGGTCATAAAAATAGTGCATTACATACTCAATATCTCACTTAATTTGTATTAATTAAATTACAAAAGTCTGTTTCTACAACTCAAAGTTTTCAAGCATATTGGTATAGTACCGCACAAAGTAAACAAAGAAAAACAATCAAGACTGTTCAAAGTTTCATTACGCCATCTAATGGAGACAGTCTTCCCACCTTTCGCATAGATTTGGGTAGCACGTTTTTAAGAACCGATATCCCTTTGAGCAAAATAAACAATCCCTCTCTCAAAGGCTTTTTGGAAAATATATATCGAAGAAACAAATACCTGATTAAACCGTCTTAAGAAAATATTATCTGCAAGAAGTATACCAGGAAATCCCTGCAAAAATTCGAAAGAATATCAAAAAGAGACCTATTTGGGTTTCAGTTGACGAGTCAACTGATGTTGGAGGCCGGTATATTGAAAATATCATCTGTGATGCACGCAGCTCAGATTTATCTTCAAAGTTATTTCTTCCAAATCGCCAAGAGTTGGAAAAGTGCAATCAAGCCGTTTTTTAACGACTTCATGAATCTTCTTGTTCTAACCAGCCTGCCACTGTCGGTCATCGGTTGAGCATAGAGTACGTGCGGGAGGAGACACACAAAAATTTCTAGACTTCATAGGCTTAGAATCAGGTAATTTTACTTTATCTTTACGTTATGTATAGAACTCAGCTGGTCTGGATGCTTCTACTATACCGTGACCTGCTTCATGTTTAGGAGATGTGCTTCATGTTTCTCTATGCAAGTGATAGTGAACTACTATAAACTTTAAGATTTGATTAAGATAATAGTACACCAAGAATGTCAGAACCTCTGATAAAATATCTAACTCTGATATAGCACTCCATGTGATAACCATGTCTTCTCTGAAGTGAATCGGTTCATACTAAAGCCGACCTGATGAACCAGACAGATGAAGCTGTCAGCTGCACTCGCAGTCTTGGAAGCCCTCGGGGTGCGATTTATGCGGATAATATAGAAGGGGAGTGCCATTAAGGAATGGAGGGTTAGCACCCCCCAGGAGCAGCTGAGACTCGGTGCAGAAGATAATTTAGCCCTCGGCTGAGACCTACAAAGGGACCCGGTAAAGCTATTTCGGGGGCGCGAATGGCAACACTTTTGTTACAAAGAATAATTTTAGCGGTCTGGGGACTCGAAATATTTCTTGAATTTTAAATTTTAACTTTAAAATTAGTACTGACTTTTAAAATACCATTATTATAATATATTAACAATAATTTCACGACTCTGAAAGATTTTAATCTATTTATACAAGGTAGAATGTGAACCCATTACCTTCCATACAACATTTTATTAATATCAATTATATGGTATTTCTCGACGTTTCGAAATTTTCCTCATCATCCAAAACTTATTAACTAATTTCCTTTCAACTGACATGGTGAAATAACATTTTTTTTATATTTATTCCTCAGGTTTATTATTAATCCATATATTTTTATTATATATTCTTTTTCAGTATCCATTGTATATATTAATTTTTAATCTATTAATATTTTAAATTATTTCCACTTATTCTTTGAGATAGATTTTGCCAGAAAATTATTTTTTATTCATTCATTCATTTCCAAATCCTAATTTTGGTCCATCTTTCTATTTAAGGTTATATAATATGTCTAATGTAATAATATATCTAAAGTTATCTAATATAATTAGATTGCCCTTTTTACTTATTTACGATACCTATGCCCAAATAATACGGTCAGAATAATGAAAAATACGATTAATAAAATCAAAATCAGCAAAATTAGACCTGCGACAGTATTGCTCTGACGTACAATATATGATGGAAAGAAAATTTGACATAAAAAAAAAAATGGGAAATAGAAACAATTGAAAATTAAAACAGATAAACATAATATTATTGAGTTCTTTATAAAAATTAACAGATGTGTCAATTAAGAATTTTTTTTATTTGTTATTGTAGTTTCGAAAATGGGATATAATGTCTCAAACATAACATAATGAAAAAGTAAATAATAAAAAAAAATATGAAACCTTGGAACGCTTGTATTTGTAAAATATTAAATAGATTATGTATTTTTTTTATTTTGTATTCTTCCTCAACAAGAATCCTGAGTAATATAAAAGAAAAAGAGGGCCTATTTACAAATGAAAATGGAAAAACATATCATACCTCAGCAGAGAGCAATGATTTTCAGAAAATTATATTTGGAGCAATAAAAATATTTCACGTATGAGTTACTTATTTAAAGCCAATAATTTTTACCATCTGAGAGAGAATTTCACAATTCAATAAAACTAAATTTACAAAAGAAGAGAATGTCGATTTATTAAATGCAAATAATATTACAAATATGAAACTTTATATGATTTTTTTTTTTAAATTAGTTAAATATTAGTTTTGTAATATCTCACACAAAGGATATACAATGGATTCATTTATTTCTTTTGACTTTAAGATAAAAAGGGATATAAATAAATTATATAAGGCTGAAATTAATTCACCAAATGTTTATTTTTCATATGCAACCTTTCGATTACCCAAGCCATCATCAGGCATATCTGAAAAGGCTCATATTTTAGTTTATTCATAAAGATAGCAAATTAAAACAGAATATAGAATATATCACATTTACCATTGATCACCTAAATATGTTAAAATAAATAATAATATTTTATTTATTTAGATTTGTTTCCAGAGAAGAGCCTTATACAAATAGTCTATTTCAAAATTATCATCATCACAATTATCATTAAATTTTTTTTTTCCATTTTTAAAAAAATCAAATATTAATTCTACGCTACACCAAATAACATAATTCAGACTATAAATAGCAATAAAAAACTATGATAATCAAGAGCATGCATAAACTTAGACAAGAAATAAACAAAGAAAAACATCTATAGTACATTCAAATTAAGTTTAAAAATACAAATACAAAAATCAAGAAACAAATAATAAAACCAGAGCCAGAACTCACCTTATTAAAATAATATAAGTAACAACGTTAAAAATCATCATTAGCTAGAAATATATTAATTTTTTCAACCAAAACTTAAATTAAAAACAAAATTAAAAACTTTATTATTACAAACTAGGCTAAAACGTATACAACTAAAAAATAAATATTTTTAATTCAATAAATATAAAACCAAAAATTATTATATAGTAATTTACAGTTAGACAACGACATTGTTTAATCTGATCTATCCAACCAACTCTTTATAATTTGAAATTGCAGTCCAGCAGTAGCCATTATGATGTGTATATCGAGTATATGTGTATACGTGATTTCAATGATTTAAACTAATTATTAGATTAATTGATAAAAATATATTATTGTCCCATCCGAAAAATAAACAATTATTTACAGCCTTATATAATCAATGGATTCATATTTCACTATTGATAAATACCAAGTACGGATCATATAACTAATGAACTATTGAGTATCACTGCGGTAATATGAACATTGGTAAACCAATTAACTCCGTTTACAAATGGTGATATTATCGCACCACTCAGGATTCCACCTCTGTGTTGAAGCTTTCATCGGTCTCTATGTAATTGATATCATCTTGAATCATCCTAAATCTGAGGGAGATGTTACTTGACGCAGAATTAGCTCTTTTGGTGTGTTGGTGCAGTTTTATCCGGCTGTGATCGAAATGGTGAATCATACAAAAATTACTATGTATTAACATTACTATAGTAGCTGGCGAGTTGCATCAAATTTTGAAAGCGTTGCTTCCATACTATTGTGTCGACGCAACCAGTAGCGTAGCCAGGATTTCGTTTCGGGGGGAGAATCCATTCAAATATCTACTTTAAAGAAACCCACCCCAACCGTGGATTTAAGTGGGCCCTCTCTCTATATATAATATTTTATATACCTGGGTATATTATTTATAAAATAAAATTCAAATAGGTTTATACAATTTTTGTTTACAGATAAGAATAAGTAACAGTATGCAGTAATTTCAGAGGGAAGATGAGGTATCCGGATGCCATAAACTCCCCCTCTGGCTACGTCATTGAACGCAACCAAACCTCCCAGAATTCTTAAAAAAAGTAACGGACGATCGAAACCGTATTTAACAACTGAAGTAATATGACCATCGAGAATGGATAATCTACCTTGTATTTTCCACTCTTTTTATCGCCATGGTTCCTTCCGGCTAGCGTTAACTCGACAGCTGTATCCGTTTTCGAATTATGGAGGAATTACTGGCACAAAGAAAGCGTCGCTGTAACGTCCGGTGATTTCGCAGTCATCGAAAGTGTTCAAAGCCGTTCGGGGCTAGGATTTTTTTTTTTTAATTATAGGTGATTGAGGTCGAATTTGATTGTAATGATGTTTTAATTTCAGATTCGTGAGGAGGTCTGCCAGAAAGAAAAAAAAAAAAAAATCTAACCCAAAGTCCTATTTCTGTTTCCCTCAACGTTCCACTGACAAAGACAAGGCAAGGTATAAAGTACAAAACACACACACACACACACACACTTATATTCTATTATTTATGCTTATTTATAAAAATAATATTTTAAATATAAATTAAGGGTTAATTTTGTCAATGACGGCACAATAAACAACAGAAAGCTATAAAGCTTGATTTACGGTCAAAGTTTCGGTCAAAGTTTTGATGGTTCATAACTTCTATTTCTGACTGGAAGTTGAAACGCCTGGAGTTTGAGGACGTAAAAGTTGTTTTTCGTTATGATGGAAGATAAAATACATGTCTGTCGTAAGCAATTCACTGGATAATACATGCTCTATTTTAAATGTTACATTGGCAAAAATGATATAAAATCAGGAGGAAATGTTATTTCGCATATCAACGGACTTTATAATAGGCAACGAAACACAAACTACCCTGACGGGAAATGAAAACAGCACAACAGACAAGTCTGAACAGTGTCTCTGTAAATAGGAGGTGCTGTATAAAATATCGGAATGCTATATTTTGAATATTATTTTTAGATTCCTTATATTACGTATGTATTTAATAATTTCTTTATAAACTAATGGTTATAAGATGAACTAAATTCTGTAAAGATGTAATGTAATAAATACCTTTATCTGATAAAGACAATACAGAAGATTAGAGTTTTATATGATCTAAATGAAATAATATTCCTTATGAGGACATAGCAAGTGAAAACTTGCTAAAAGGGAACGGAAAAGGGATTTCCGTGCGGGACAATTTTAAACATACAACCTACAATATGATACAACCACATGACAGCAATTAATGGAAATTAATATTTAAGTACGGTGATGGAAAAAAAAAATGAAATAAATAATTGACGAAATGATTTTGAAGCTAAAGCAAAAATTGAGACACATATTGATAAGCCCGTAAGTCAATATTCCTATGAAGGAGAAGAAAACCCTACCTAAACAAACGATTTAGTTATTCATTTTTATCAAACCATATTATAAGAGAGAGAAATTCTTTATTAACAGCAATGCTGCCCAAATACCTTGGTTTACCACACACACAGCATACTCATCAATCCTATCCTAGACATGATATGCTGCACTATTTTTATTTTTTTCCTCTAATTTTAACTCTAAATACATTATTCTCATCTCTACATTACCAAATCATGTATATTCTTTCTCCCCTCCCTTTTGTTTGCTACAAACCTGCTACATTCTGTAATCTATCCTTTACTTCTCTTTTCCAGTGACCCTTAACTATTACTTGAAATAATGCTTTTTCTTTGTAATAAATAAAAAAAAAAAAAATACAAATAGCTAATAAAATAAACTACTTAAAAATTAATAAAATGTTTATATTTCAGACACGCTCACCTAAGCATTAAATTAGTACAAGAAATAATAAATAAATAAAAAGATATGGATAAATACCAATGGCAATAAATATACTTAAAGAAAAAATAAGTAAATAAACAATAATCATTATAAATAAATAACGACTAACGACTCAATAATTCACCATATAAGTGATGATGGCTAATTCCCAGAGAATAAAGTATAAAAACCTAACTGTCGGATTCACGACCAGTGCTGTCTTTCCCATCTTGGAGAATGAGACAATATTTGCACATCTCGCGGATCCGTCAGCGTCGATGCAGTATATCTCGTCGAAGCAGGTGAAGTCCTTTTCCTGAAGGAGCCTTATCAGTTCGTGGTTGAACCTATGGTGCCGGAGTGTTATGAGGAGGGAGTTGTTGGGACATTGAATAATTAAATGTGGCAGCATTAGGGGAAGGAGTGCAGAGATGAGAATGGCCGGAGAATGCTGAACGATGGGACTCAATAATATTAAGAAAGTACTCGCGGCGGAGGTGAGAGAAAAGACACTTCAACTCGGTGTAGTCTAGTGAAAATATCTGGAAATTGATTAGTATTTTATGTCACGTTTCAAGTTTAGTTAGAAAATTCAGTTATGCAATTTTACATCCTCACTACCGAAGGTAGGGAAGCTCGAGTAGGAGTGCTCGAACAAAAAGTTAGTCCTCTGAATTAAAAATTTCCACTCGCGTTTAAAATTCAGAAATCAAAGGACAAATTTGTTTCTGCCGGTCTGTCTGTCTGCCAGTAGTCCAATCCGCGTAATGGGCGTAACACCTACTATCGGTAAACCAATTTTGAAGAAATTTTCCGTATGGTTTGGTACCTAAATGTACATCGCGCACGACGGGGCCCCTTCCTTCTGGAAATGTTCAACATTTTTCTTTAATGTTCGTTAATTTTTAAATATCAAATAAAATGGTGAATTTAACTAGTATGTTGTTAATTTCAGTTGATAATCCAAATTTGTACAAAAAATAAATTCCCAAATCTGGAGGGCACCCTCATATCTTAAATTGCCCATGTGCCCCCGTTTGGTTAATGCGTCCGATTTGACCCAAAGTAATAGGAAAGTTGGGGATTAACCTACAAATAGTCCAATATCAACTTCAATAAATTCCCTTCAACAATTCAAATTCATGTAATGTTGAATTTCATTATTCTTCAGGCTCAGAAATGCTGAAGAAGCTATTCTTGTCTACTTGGCAGTCTTTTTTTCTAGTAAAAGTTTGTTAATAAATTTTGGTATGAATATTATAACGTAGGTAAATAGAAATATACTATTTATAGCAAATGTTCTTATTCATTAATATTACATTGGGGGATGGAAAACCCTCTGGATCTTTCGTGAAAATATTCATATTTTTCATATTTATATTATATTGGATTGTTATTATTATATTATCAAAAATTTCGATGGTAGATAATCAACTGTGTATATAAAGGAAATAAATATTCAAGACTCAGCCAATATGATTTTTTATTGCATAAACGGACGTTTTGACCCAAACAAGAGGTCCATCATCAGACAAATGAATTCCGCGGGAATGTGCAATGAGTGAGAATGCATTGCCACAGGGTTCACAGGCTAGATCAAATCGTCGGCTTAGAAATAATAAATCATATTGACTGAGTACTGAATATTTATTCCCATTACATAAAATATAATGGCTTACAGATAATATCATATAATAACAGACGAATATAACTCATACTCCGGATATATTGTTATCATTGCCCAAAATATCACTACCTCCTGGTAAGACATAATTTACACCGAGGCTTGTTTTAAGTCATAACAACGTTCCAGACAAAATGAAATTATGAAATTACATTTTTCGTCAGTAGAAACCGCTACAGGGTGTACGAGTAATGACGAATGGTGCACGGCCGTAAAGACTTCACGTTAATGTGCGTTTTATGGTATGGACCTCATATACCATTGTATAATCCACGTTTATACTGCCTCTCTTATGCTGAGTGATATATATGTTTATGCATACCGGTTCGAAAATGCTTCCGGCGTGAGCTCCTTTATATACATTTATGCATAAATATGTATATGCTGTTGCAGGGGGTTTTGACAGCTGTGTGTAATACGCTATTCATTCATGTTTCTAAATAAGTTAGATTGTGGACAAGAAAATTATGAATTATCCATTATTTGTAAAATTTTAAGTAATGTGATTGAACCTCTACGGTTTTGGTTTTATTTGTAAGATTATAAATTGTTTGAATAACTTCAACAAACTCCTAGCTATATTCAATATCTTATATCGGAATGTCTTCACAATGGACAGTAAAAAAGAGATGCCTCAATGCTGCCAAACATCAATTGATGGTATTTTTTTTTTTATCTAGGATTATTTATTGTTGTCTTGCCTATACTTTAAAATTAACTTTAGAACTTTCTAAGAATTATTACTATTTACAGGGCCATTGTATAGGCCCAATTTTGAAAAAAAAAATCGACTTGAAACCGTTGGCTTCAGATCCCTTTAATCATAGAAGAAATCATCCATGTCATTGTATTTTGAAAGATGATTATCTCGTATTAATAAAATAAAATACGGAGATATGTTTTTCGATATTTAATAGCATGAATGTCGTTAAACCAAACCAAATTGTCAGGATTAATAATATATTAATTATTAATATTAATGTGTTTAATACTATAATTTAAACTAATACAGTCCCTATCAAAATAGAAATAAAAACATTTATAATTTAATTAGATCTTAATTTAGTTCAGTATATGGACACCATAGTTGATGAACTATTTCATATGTAGAGAATGAATATTTCTATTCATTTTCAGGGAATTCTATACCATATTTATAGCAGACAAATTAATGTTTAAACCTGTAAGCAACTGTCTATTTTAAATGGTATTTTTGTGTAAACTTATATCGACATAAATTTTAATTAAAAAAAAAAATGACTGTTCTTTTAAATGATAAATATATTATATTTTTTAATTAAAAATTATACCTAGGATTCAATAATTACTACTTGAAGAATTCTTGTTTCTAACATAAAAATATATAAATACTAGAAAAAATGAAATACCTATGTTCCATACTATTTATATATTTACATTATTTATGACTTTCCTATTTCAATTTAAAAGCTGGTTAAGTAATATTCTTAGCTATTTGAATTCCAAAGTTGGGTGCGTAATATTGTTAAAGACGTAATGCATAATAAACAAAAGCGTATGAAACAAGTCCATTAAGAAAAATATAGATAATTAAACAATAAGGATGAATGTTAATTTTCACATGAGGAAAGTACATTTCTGTTCATAAATCCTGGATAAAGACAGAAGGTGAAATTGTCTTTGCTCAATGGGGACGAATTTCAACATCTGCGCCCTTATAATTTTACATTGAGCCACGAATTTTAAGCAGTTTCAATATATGAATAAAAACGAAACTTTTCAAAATTCAATGCTAAACTGAACTCCATAGACAACACTTTCTTTTCTCTTTAAACTATAGAAAACATAAATATTTGTAAATCAGGCCACACTATCGGAGTATGATAAAAGTTCGTGATATTATAGATTGAAAGATTTTTTTATTTTCATATATTTGTTCGAAATTTTTTTAACTGTATAGATTTTTTTAGCCAACTCTTAAAGGGCTTACTGAAAACCTGGGCTTCAGGGATTTTTCCCCTCTCACTTTGCCTCGCTGACGGCGGGTCTGGGAAAAATTTAGTGCTAGATGAAGATTTTTGTGGATAATTATAATTTTTAAACAATACATTTTTTTTTTATCTGTCGAAAAAAATGCCTACAAGGGTTACAGCAAGATAAGCATGTAGCTGGCCGCTGTTCTATTTTGGTTCCATTGTGTTCTGCCGGTTGAGTAGAGAGGGAGAGCTGCAATATTCTCTGATTGTTCTCTAAAGTCGCACGAATTGCTTTAGTTGCATTGTTCTTTGGAACCATTTTCAAAATGGAATTGTATATACTTGCATAGGTTAGAATATACAAGAAATGATCATTAGTATACTTTACATAAATTAGCGATAATTTACTAAATTAACGCATATTTAGTAAAGGAAATATATCTAGGAACATAAAATAAACTGTTCCTTGGGAAATAAAAGAGGTTATTTACACTAGAAGCAATTCTTGCATTAGTGTTGTTGGCAGCAATAATTCTGCCATACTAGGCTGAGCGAACCAGAAGACTGAACATTGTATACTGTATAATGTATACTGAACATTAATAATCATTAATCGAAGATCGAAGATTTTATAATAATATAATAATAAATTGCGTAGTTACAATCTATTAATAAATTCTATATTAAATTAAATGACAGGAGTTATGTCGATCATTCTAATAATAAAAAATCCAAATAATCTAAAATATATTTCTCAGAATATTTCAACTATTGAAGTACTCCAAAATGGCCATATCTGAATCACAATGCATGTTAAATATTTTTAAAACAATTAACACGAAATTTATTGATATATTTATATATTGAAAAACCATTACTGTAAACCTTCTCAACATAAATAAGTCATCACTACACAAGGGATTACAGTTTATAGTTTTTTGAAGAAAGTCATTACCCAAATCATTAATTATTTTTCCCCAAAATTAATTCAAGTTTAACATTATATGTTTTACCACTTCATAACCAAGGGCAATGATTTTGGTTTCATTTCTTTATACTAGATGAATGCCATAGATGCATCAAATTAGTTATTACTGATGTCAAATTGAAATAAACACATAATTGACGTACTGTTTTATAAATACACAGGATTGGCTTTCCTAGGATAGTAGAAATTTGCATTGCATCTATTTTGAAACGCTGAAGTCCCTTTTTTTTCTGTCCAAACTGTCCAAAAAAAAAAGTCTGTGTTATTCCGGTATAGCTTTGAGCTTTCTCCCTTGGTCGGTTCCCAGAACGATCAGGCAAAAACTTTTTGTTTTACCAACGCAGTTCAGAAAACCTAATTCTCCCGTTCACTCCCTCCCTTTTTCACTCCATCCTATATTTAACTCTCCCCCGCATGTTGAGGGCATGCCAGCCAACCCACTTAGGCCAGGTCAACGTTTACGTAATGCAGTTTAATAGAGGAGGTCAAGCGGAGAGAAGTTGCATGAATAGTTTGGCAGTAGCGCAAAAGTTAGTGGTGCCTTATCAGTGTGAAATTTAAAAATGAAACTCTTGTTCAGCTGAAAACTTATGACGATGATAGTGCTTATACAATGTTTGAGACTCAAATATGCAACAGCTTATACAATTTATATTTTATAAATATAATGTATTGTATAAGGGTATATCACGAATCAATTATAAATGCTCAATGTAATACTATTTATAGAATAAATTATATTTATAAAAAAAAAAATTACAATGGGATTAGCCTATTAGAAAGAAAAAAACTTACCATAAATTCTTTGAAAACAGTAGGGCAAAGTTTCAAGTAGTTACTCCGTTTGCCGTCACTAAGCGACTAGTTTTTCGAAATGATTTTTATATTACAAATAGACAAAACTGTTAATTCGTAATTTAAAAAAATACTGGTACTTTTGGATATAAATTAAAAGTAATAATAATAGTAAATTAATAAATAATGAGTTTTTCAACTCAAGTACTTCAACAACCCTGGCATAAGATAAGAGAATTGGAGATATTAGACTGGCTCCAATCTCAGAGATCCGATGCACCAAAAAATTAAAAATGTCGACAACTGTAAGACCATCTACGAGAAGAAAGTATTTCAGGGCAGATTTTATCATCAATTGCATGAATCTGAGATTGATAGTGAACTTTTAGCTGAGCGGTAAAAAATAGGGCAAATCTTTTGCGTAACTTCTAAAGCGAGTTTTTTTTATACCTATTCACGATCAAGTCATTCCAACGCGGACATTCAGGAGATAATGCTCTTTAGGAGAGCCTGGTCGAGATATAAGTCGTCTCTGCTTCAAGTCTCACCTGCCACGTTTCGCATCCATAAACAGTAATATTTTTTAAATCTGAATTTTAATTTTCTGGAGGCTCAACGTGAATTATGTAATTTTGCGACATAGAAATAACAAGCGTTCCCCGCCTTTATTTCCTTCCTCCTAGAAACCTAAACTTCTCTATAGCATTTCAATGTTTTCTCCATAATGACTTTATCTCCGAAATCATAAATAAAAGTAGCAGTTGCTGTTTATGGATTAATATTTAATTAGTTTTGGTCTTCTCTTTATGGAAGTAACTCTTATTTTATGGAAAATAAATGTAATAAAAATTGACTTTGAAAATAAACCTGCCTCATCAATAATATTCCTCCTTATACCAGTTTCTATCCTATATATTTTGTTTTATCTGCAATTATTTCGAGGCCTAATGAAAGAAACTAACCAGAATCCACCAATTGTGCTATGTTTAATTGATTATTTCCTTATTGTGGACGACAATAGTAAATTATCGGCACAGCTTAGGATTAAACCCTCTGTACCCTTTATTATTTTAGCATTTAATGAAATCAATACAACGGCACGATATGGAATAATTATTTCAAAACAATTGGGATTATTCCAAAATGCATATTATGAAAGCGAAAATTACAATCATCATTGCTGATAACTGAAGTAGGAAACCGTCCACTTCATACGTGTCACTTATTCACAAAAATTTTTATTTAAAACTATTTAATAGGCACTATTTGAAAGGGATTCTTTAGCAGTTAAGCTGAGAACTCTCAGTAGATAATTATCGCAATGATAATTATTATACAACAACAGTGAATTATTTTCCTGAATTGAAAATTATAACGGAGAATTTCCACTTGGTCGGTAGTGGAGAACACGCAACTCAGCAAATTCATATTTTAATAGAGCCATTAATTTCCATTTCCATAAAGAGAATTTAAAAAAAAATAATTATATGGGTAGAGAACAGGCTTTAATAATTATTCTAAAACTATTTATATTTCTCTGGTAATCCGATATAGATTATTTATTTATTCAATAATTGCCTCTAACCTAGAGCGTGTTCTTTTATTTTTATTTTATATCTCAATATACGAACTGTTCCTCATCAAAAAGTTCATATATCTCTGCACAGTTTAATATCATTACAATAATTAAAGGTATATAAATTGTGACATTATTCTCAATGCATCGATATAACAAAGCTCTTAATTTCATATTTTTGAAATTTCTGAAAAACACAACGATAGAAACAAAATTAAAAGAAAAGACATCTGTATAAGAATTCTAGCAGAAGCAATTCAAGTTCAAGAAACAAAGAGGCATAGATAAATAACTTTTTTCTTGTTTGTATTCGTGTTCTGGAAGGTTGTAATTTATTTTTGCTTTTATTTTATTAATATTAAATAAAATATTAATAATTTAATATTAATATTAAATTGAAAAATGCAATATGAAACGCTTTTAGTCTAACAACTGAGAATATCGTACTTCTATTTTATTTCTTACCTCTGATTACAACGCTGAGGGAAATTTATTTAAATCTAAAATGTATGAATTATTATTATACAAATATAATAATTTTATTATTTATATATGAAATGGGGCCGAAGTAATGCAAAACTATGCTGACAGACGTTTCGGAGGCTTTCTTTGGAGCTAAACAACTGTAAGAATATCATATAAAAATGACAATGATGATGAAAAAATGGTACATACAATGTATATTATTGTATTAATATTTGCATATGAGATTCTCATACGAAACCGTATTTTGTTTGCGTGGTCTTGCAGAAGAGCTACAAATTCGCCCGAAACGTCGGTATTAATGAAATAATCATTAGCTGAAATATTTCACCTAGTCAAGGTACAGATCATTGTTTTTATAAAAGCTTGGACGTACTTTAAATCCCAATAGAGATTGGAGGGGAAGAGGGAAAGGAATGGAGAGGGGCGGAGGAGTCCAGAACAAAAGTCTCTTTTAATAATAAACTCTTCAACTGGAATGCTTTTTGGTTTGGAAGACATTGGCTCGGTTAGCCCATCGGATCAGCCAATGTCCTGGAAACTGTATATTTAATAAATATACAGTTGCATCATTGTTTCAATGTAAATAAAATCTTTTCAGAGAAAAAAAAGACTTGAAATTTGAAGAGAAGGACCAATAGTTGAAACGAACGAGTCGTGCACCACTCTTGATGACTTGGTATCGACATAAAAAAATAACTAATAATTGTTCTGTTCAGGTTGATTTGGAACAGTTAATAATATTTCTTAATAATTTACTGTTGTGAGAAAAATTATTTCCATCTATTTAGTGGTTCTTGTGTACCGTTTCGATGTATTTTTTTGCTTCACATTCCTCAGTGGGTAAATTTAAAATGGGTAAGGCCTACTAAACACCTTCTTCTATGAGATCGCAAAGATTAGCTTATTTATTTATTTAGTTAAAAATAAAAACTGTTGGATAAACCTTTTTTTTTTTTTTTTTTTTTTTTTTAAGAACCTACCTATGCTAATTAATTGACCATTGTGTATCCCACTCTTTGGAAAATTACTTTTTCATTTATTTGAAAAGAAAAGAAACAAATATATTTAGAAATGTTCCAGTAAACTAAACTATTGTAAATATCGCCAGTGATTAGCAGTTTGTTTCTCTGTCTCCAACAATATTGAAAAAATATTTTATTATGTTATTGTTGCTCGGATTTTTGTTGCTGTTTCATTTTATATCACGTGTAAGTGTAAATAAATTTAAAAACTAAAAAATATTTTATCTATTAAAGTTTTTGTCGGGTGCCGGAGAAATTTATACGGAGCTACTGCCGAGGTGCGCCCTCTTGATTGAAGAAGGAATCATAAAAATTGGTTGAGGAATAGCGAAATTATTAGTGAACCTACATTAAAAAAAAGTTTTCAGCGGATCTTGATAAACGACCTTGGAGGTGAACCAATAGAAATTGGTACAAGAATGAGTCGACATACATACAACATAAAGTCAAAAAGTCGGTTAAAAATAAAATTTATTTCTTTGAGAAAAATTAATATAAGTTTTTATTTTTAAGTGTTATCCGAAGTTATCTACTTGAGGAATAAAAATCCCCAGTGGAGAATCTAGACCAGAAGTTGAAAGGAGATCCTCCCAAGGCTGCACGATCTCTGCGGGTTCAAGGCCACTGTGCCAGCTGACCTTGGGGTCTTCGACTGTTGTGTTTAATACTGCTTCTTGATTATAAGGGTACATGCACCAGACGTGGATAGTATATTATGATAGCCACCATTTTTCTCTTCCGAGTACGAATCAATATTTCACTGAAAAAACAAAACGTATGTTAACACTGTTCCATTAATATGACAGCGGATATGCTAATTATACATTTCAATGAAAAAAATGATGTTCTTAATTTTATAAAATCTAATTAAAATATCATAAATTATCAAAGGGTGCATACTTGAATTCGCTAGTTATGAAATTATTTTTATTTATTTTTTCAATTTGAAAGCATTTAAATTTATTCAACTAAAATATTTACAGCTCAAAATATTTTTTTTAGTAGTGAGTTTATGCTAGCTTTTCCTGAAATCTCAGAATTTGTTCCTTTCAAACAGTTCACCATATTATTGCAAAATATTTTAAGCATTATTTTGCTTACAGAAAAATGTTTTGTTAAATAAATATTCTAATATAACATATTCTGACAAATAAACTGTTAATGTATAGATACGATCAGCGATATAAATACTATTTTCTGTAGTTATAAGCCGTACGTCTAACGACAAAAAAAATGTATCAGCTGCACTTCTCATATCTGTTTAAAAAATTAATGCAGAGAGCACTCAACTTACGTTTCGTTCGCTGAGCTGGACAGTGACGTACGTCGGGCGGCGCTAAGCTACAGCTATACTAAGGTCAGTCGGCTCCGGCATTTGTTGAACGCCGTGTGTATTGTCTTTAATTGAGTGTGTGTATTGACTTAATTTCAGTAAATGAGTGACAAAAAGGCGAATAACAGACGAGGCATAGACAGACGAAAATAGACCTGGATACAAAAATGGAGATAACATCGAAATATGAGGGAGGGAAAACCCTTTCAGAAATCTCCCGTGTGCTTCACTATCCCTTTTCTAAGGTGAGCACCATCGTCATAAACGCCCACCGAATAAAGAAATATGTAAAGAAATCCGTCCCCATCGGCACTGCCATCATTACCAAGAGACGATCCGGCGCCGTATGCGAAATGGAGAAGCAGTTGAACCAGTGGATCAAGGAGAATCTCGCTGCAGAGAACTCGGTCAATCCGGCTATCATTAGGTCCAAAGCATGGAGTATTTATTCCGATCTTAAAGACAAGTATCCTGAAATGAATCACGATTTCCACGCCAGCTACGGTTGGTATTCACATTTCAAAAACATATAGGATTCGATGATCTTCAAAGAAAAGCTAGAGGTGACATCGAAGACGCTGAACAGTTCGTGAAACATTAAACAAAATAATTGAAAATAATGGTTATTCGAAACAGCAAATATTCAACATCGCTGAGACTTGTCTATTTCGGAAAAAAATGCCCTCTCACTTATCCAAAAAAGAGAAGAGAGTGAGTGCTGAGATATAAGTCTTCCAAAGACATGATGACCCTGATGTTCGGCTTCGAAGCAGCAGGTACCTGCAAACTGAAACCTTTACTTCTCTACCATAGCGATGATCCGAGGTTGTTAAAGGAAATCAGCAAGAATCAACTTCCAATATTTTATATTCCAGATGTAAGACCATGGGTGACTGTGTCTGTTGAAGAATGGTTTAGTAACTGTTTTGTAACTGATGTCAAAAAGTATTGCCAGAACAACACTTTACCTTTTAAAATATTAGAGATTGATAAATTATTTGCCACTTCTATAGTTTTGTTTTATTGAAAACTAGTTTCGAATGTTATACATTCATCTTCAGTTCTAAAAACACAAAAAATTCAAAAATAAGCAATTCAAAATATAGTTTGGTATTATTATACATATTAAATTAGATGTAATATAAATCTATTATCATAAAACACTGATTTTATAAGACACTTGTTTTATAATACTGATTTGTATTACATCAAATTTAATATGCATAATAATACCAAACTATATTTTGAATTGCTTATATTTGAATTTTTTGAATGTTTTTAGAACTGAAGATGAATGTATAACATTTGAAACTAGTTTTCAATAAAACAAAACTATAGAAGTGGTAAATTTATCAATCCTTGATTAGAATGATTCTTCTATACTATCATGCAGATATCAACTGATTTTAAATTATTGTTAATCATGAATAAACTTCGAGACATCATGACTGAAAGTCTCAACTGACATCCTGATATGCATATCATGTTCCTTCCACCGAAAACAGCATTTCTTATACAACCAATGGGCCAAGGCCCATAAAAGCTTATTACACTCGGACAATGTTCACTCAAGCAGTCAGTTCTTTGAAAAAGAATTCAACAATGATCTTGCGAGCATTTTGGAGGAACTATAATTTGTACGATGTTGTTTTCAATATAAAGAAGGCTTGGGATGAAGTTTCGGGATCAGTTTGTACCCACGAATGGAATAAAATATGTCCATCTTATGATCTTCCATCGAATTCTGAGAAAGTTGGAAGGATAGAAAATGTTGTTGAGGAAAGAATTAAGTTTGAAAAAGAGTTATCTCTTGATGTTGAAGAGAAAAACGAGGAAGACTCCATCGAAGAGAACTCAATTAATGTCGAATTGACAGAACTCGAGGTGAACCAAGAGAAATAGGTGGAATCAGACAAGCCAGAGGAGCAGCCATGTATTGAAACGAATTTCGAGCTGGAGGAAATGGAAGAAGGCTTCCAGGCAATTGAGGCGGGCTTGGCTAAATTCCAGACTATGGATCCCGATTTATGGCGCGTTATGGAGGTCCAGCGTTCGGTAGAAGAAGCGTTGGCAGGCTACACAAAAATTTATGAAGAAAAGAAAAAGACTTCTTAATCATTTTAAACATACTTGTTTCTATTAGCAACTCAAAACTTTGCTGTTCGCGCTCATAATTTATATATAGTATAATAAGAATTTTCTGAGTTTTCAACTGACAATTACATTTGAAAATATCGTAGTAATAGTGATTTAAAGTGATGATTAAAATTGATATAATCATCATAAAATTGATATAATTGGTACATTCCTTGGGAGAAAAAATAAAATATATATATATATAAACGGCTCTGACTTTTTAAAAGATTTTATTAAAAATTGGTCATTGTTTTGAGAAGTTCAACTGATTTCCAGATGACTAAGGACTAAAACAACAGGTAGATTTAAATTAAAGAGGGTTAAATTATTATTCATAGCACTTTTCATCAATACAAACTTGCGCCTTGGCATTTTGCATATTTTAATTTTGTCAGAGCCGTTTGTTTATCCACAATATTTATTTTTAAAATGGAGAGATGGCTGGTACATTCCTAGGGAGAAAAAATATCTATTTCGTTTTGAATTATGAAGTAATTACGTTGGCAGGGTACCCCATAAATTTACCGTTTTTAATAACTCTTGGAAGTAATTGGACGTAAAACACTGAAGAGTGTTGAAAATATGACCCAATTTCAGCAGGAAGGATATGAGCATCATTTAATTTTTATTTCTCGGTTTTATTTTTTATTTTTTAAATAAATTACTGTTCGTATAGAAAAAAAAATCTATTCTTAGCTGGGAATCAATAAAAGCAAAACTTCCTCCTTAATTCCTTCTCTGGTCCTACTAAACAGTTTAGGGTTATAACCGATTATTCGATTTAATACATTGATGTTATGCATAATATTAGTTAATCCCAAATTAATAGGCTCATGACACAAAGTTATAAGGAGGAAAGTTGAATATGTTTTTAAACTTGAATGTTATTTTTACCAGGTTTAATTTATTTATTCAAATACCTAACCATTATCCTTTTTAATTTATATTTGAATTTTGAGTTTCCCAATTTCTTACTTTGTTCTAAAAATCTATATGCATGGCACATTTTCTCCTACTCTGGCAACTTTGAGAATTTTTAATAATCATATATATTTAAAAAATAATTACATCCTTATGTTTACATTTATTCTTTTATCATATTTTGTCCACATTTCGGACTTTTGTCCATTTTTAAGGCTTCACTTTTAAAATTATTCTTATGGTTTTGAATTTTTAAATAGAAACACAAGCAGTTTGAGGAGTTTCCAGAAAACTCCAGAAAAAGGAGGAGGTTGAAACGTCTGATCGATTTAATTGGAATAAGACAGATATGAAACTTTTGTTAACGAATCCATTATGAAAAGCACAGATGAGGAAACAAATTTATTTATACTCTGTAAGAATAAAATAAATGCCTATAGTTCTAAAATAGTACTTAAAATAAAATTTAAAATAAATTTAAAATAAAAATTAAAATAAAATAGTACTTATAGTTCTTTTTCTTAGTACATGGTATTCACTAAGAAAAAGAACTTTTTGCGGGTTCTATATTTCTCATCTTATTGCCTCAATGAGGACGTCATTTTTAAAGGGAAAATCACTCACGACTGATATTGTATATAAGGTAAGTATACTCATATGGGTATTGTACTGACAGAACACAATTAAGTTTATTTGGAAGGCATCACCAAACTTCATATGATTGCGAATTCTAAAAATGACGGAAGAACTGAAACAGTAATGGCCGGCATTAAAAAAAAAAATGTTTAAATATTATGTTTGAACTACTAAACCATCAAGAAATGGACCCTCAAAGTATGAGTTTTTTCTGAAGTCGTTGAGTAACTTTTTTTTTTCTTTTTCTGGACTACTTAGAATGGCTCTTCTGCTTTTGAAATACTCTGATTTGTGGCAACAAATTAAAAATTTCACTGTGCTATCCACAAAAGAAGATAAACAAATAAATGTAACGTACAATGAAATGAAAAGAGGATTCTTAAATCAGACGCTGAGTGGCTCAACAAAAGAGCGGTACATTCTAGAAAGAAAAGCAGCGAGAGAAAAAAAGGGGGAGGAGATTTAGCTAGAATCTACCGTCTTTGCCTCGAGAATCTCTTCTCCACAGACTCTAGTGCGGTAGTAGGGGTGGGAGAGCGTCGTTCCTCCTCTTACTTCATCCCCACTCCTTTGTACCCTAGCTCTTTCAATCCAGTCTCTCCTCTCGAGGTCGAAGTCCTAGTTCATAGCGCTCATCTTTTGTTTGCGAATAGGTTATTGAAGTTGCCAGTGTTTCATCAGTGTGTTTATAATTAAGATAAGAACATAATGCCTTGCTGCGTGGCAGTTGGATGCAGTACGAAAGAAGTTAACAAGAATGCAGAACCACCCATTACGTTACACACGTAAGTAACTTAATCCTCCTGCATTTCTTGATTTGCTTTATGAAACATTCCTATTTCACAATGAAGTACAATTTAATAGTATTGGTCTTGTAATTTGTGATTTGTCCAATTTTTTTTCATTATGGAAATGCACAAAAATACAAACTACAAGATGGATAATCGATAGTGCCAGAGAATTAAAAGAAAAAATACAAATGTTTTTATTTCAGAAACAACAACTTGTAGTATTAATGTCCATTATTTTGTTATATCTACTTGTCTGGTCGAAACTGGAGGAGAGGGCAAAGGGGACACTTGCCCCGGGCGGCAGAATTATGAGGGTGGCAAATTTCAAGCGAATTAACCTGAATTCTGTCAGTAAAACGAGATGGAATCATTAATTTCGAAATACATCATTTGGAATATTCTTTTAAATTTGTTTACTTATATAGTGGGAGAAGGGATGAAAGAAGGAGCGGCAAAATTAAACTTGCCTCATTCAGAAAAAAACGGAGTAAAGTCATCAAATCTACGGACGACATAGACAAATCCTTATCTTTGAAGCCGACCGAAACGTCCCTACCAACATATATTACCATAAGTGGGAAGGAAAAAACCCCGGTAGACATCATGAATGGGCTATTGCCCCGAGATGAAATAGACCTACGACCAAGACAGACTCCGTTTTGGGCCGCATAAATGATAGATCCGAAACCAACAAAATAATTGGGTGGACGAGATTATGTGATAGAGGCCTGCAAGCCAAACTTGCCTTGAAGAAGAAACCTAAGCTGTAATTGTCAGTGCAGCTAATGGAATTTTAATGGAGAAGAATACTCGAGAAGTCGAGCCCCACACCACTTGTCATTGATGATTTTCGGCCTCCTTCTCTTCAGCACCAGGAGCATTAAGAATTGGATGGCAGAAGTTCTGATGGTGGTTTATAACCTTCAAGGACTACAATGATGCCCAGTGGTGCACTAAATGTCAGAACTACGAGACCACCAAGGCCACATGCCCGGCAGATGCCATAATCTGCATTTTATGTGCAGGTAGCGGCCAGGTCCTTAAGGAGTGCCCCAAGAAAAAGGAACTAGCTGGCTTATCGTGTATAAATTGCCAGCGGTTAAATTCACCACTTGCAACCAAAGGAAGTACAAGGCGGGCAGTCGATTAAGTGCTCCGTGCACTTAAAGTGGGCCGATGATATTGCAAAAAAGACTTTTTAGGAGTAGGATCACCATCTCCAAACTGAAAATGGGCTGCTGACACATATAATATCTTAATACCGATATATTATTCACGATATTATCGATAACACATAAAAAAAAGTAATTATAGTTAGAGAAGTCAAAGTCAAATGCCCTTTCCCCCTCCGCCATGTTCGATATCGAAATTTTTCGGGATAATAATTTTGGATAGGACACATTTTCCTTTACGACTCATCGAGATATTTGGTATAAATCCAAGAAAGGGCCCAATGCACACCATTTTTTAAAAATTTGATTGTAGGGGGTTTTGGGGATATCGATATGGATATTTTTCATTTGATATTATAATATCGATATTTGGCATTTTATTTACGATATTATTAATTGCAGATTAAACAACAAAAATTAAGAAAAATTATACTTAGAGAAGTCAAAGTCAAATGCCACCATCTCCTCCATGTTCGATATCGATGTTATCGAAATATCGAAATTTTTCGGTATAACAATTTTGGATTGGACATATTTGTGCGTATGATGCATCGAGATATTTGTTATAAATCCAAGAAAGGGCACAATGTGCCCCCTTATTCTGTTTTGTTATAGTCAATCGAAATGTAATAAAATTCCTTATAAAAAAAAAAAAAATCATCTGAATCGGACCAGCATTAGCTGAGATATATCATATTGTACTTTTCTGACTGACTACCCTGACATCTTGAGTTTTCAGTTGCGGACTCTCTGCTGCCTAGGTATCTCTCTCCACTTCATTTTCCCTTGGATCCATCCTCCACTTCCACCAGCTTCTTGCGCTTACCTTCTTTATTTTTCCACTGATGTGCGCTTCCAACATTTTCCTCTGTTCTACTTCGCCCTCCATTCTGATTTATGTCCTGCCCATCTTAGCCTACTTGCTTTGTCACAGTTACTTTCGAACATTCTCAGTTTACGGCAATCATATTGGGACAAACACTTTTCCGCTCCACAGATGCATAAGTTTAATAGCTTTACTTTAGACGACAGTTGAGACTTGAGAAGTTTCAGTTTCGCATAGTAAGCTCTATTACCCCCCATTATTCTGCTGTAAATTTTTTTGCTGAACTTGATAGATTTGTTTTATAAAATATTTTGCACATATTCCTATCCTATTCTTATACTGCTTCACTATTGGTTTTGTTATTTAATTATTTGAAAACGTTACATCTCTCGGAACATTCCAGAAGCTCATTTGAAAGATAATCTAATTGTCTGGACCCTAAACCAAAGCGATTAGGAAAGTCATGGGTAAGGACACGCCAAACATTTTTGAAATATGACTATTTAGAAATAATAAGTCTTTGTGTAAATAATGTGAAGGTTTTTTTTCTTTTTTTTATTCGAAATTTGGGTTGTACGTATATTGAAATGACGGAAGGTTTCAAATTTCTTTTCTTGTTCGATTACAATGGTTCATTATTGAAAATAATAAACAATAACCGAGCACGTCGTCGTAGCCTGCATCGCCAATGAGGCACTGAGGTCAAACTGCTGAGAGAAACAGGTGTCTACGCTCTGACAGAAATCGATTTCCCTCAGCTGATAACAAAAGAAAACTACCCGCACTTTAAGAACTTCGTGAGCGGTGGGAAGACAGGTCCAACCCATTTCTCCTTGGGACGAAGGCGAAGAGGTGCTGTACCAAAAAGGCTCCTGGGCAGTGGAGAGGCAGAAGTGGACGGTGGCCAAAATAGAACAACTGTCTTGCACTTTTGTCATTTTGCTCAAGTACATGAGATGTACTAACACTATTAGTCAGAATTCTCATTGTGAAACAGAAACGACTAATCCTCTTAGTTTGTATTTTATGTGCTTGTACGTTAGAGCATTAGTTCTAGTATTAACTATTAGTAATAAAAATAGCATTAATCAGTAATAACATTGTGAAATAGTAATTATTACTTTTAATAGTAGTTGTTACTATTATTACTTTAAATGATTTAATTATTGATTTATATTTATATTTAATTAATTAGATTTAATTATTGATAATTATTTAATTATGATTTATTTAATGATTTTAACTTTTCTCTTTGAAGCTTTCCTTCTGACCCGGAAGAGAAAAAAAAATGGATTCGAGCGGTTCGGAGGGAAAATTGGACCCCTAGCAATACGAGTAGATTATGCTCGAAGCATTTCAAGGAAGACGATTTTGATCGCTCTCCATTCTACTCAAAACTGAAGAAAGGAGTTGTTCCATCCATATTTCAGAAAATCCACTCAGATCACTTACTTCCACACAGAAACCACAAACAGCCTAAGGTATACCAGTTCGCGTAAATTTAATAAAGTACCATTCTCCTTCTATGTTCTGTACATTAATCAGTAGTCACATTCCAAATATTTGGTAAGAAAAGCAATGAAACGTCATGGACCCCCAGTTAAGAACACGCGTCGTTCCAGTAAAATGCTACCCACTAAAAAAATAGGGAAAACTGAAGTATCCCTCGAAGAATCTCAGGCATTCGTGGAGGGTTCTAAAGCAGTAGCAGTCGAACTTCAGCATCAATCAAGATGAGAAATCTTTTCGGTTCTAAGTAATAAAAGCAGAGCAAAAAGTAAACACTCTTCATAAACATTCAAGCAGGCTCAACAAAAGGAACTGCATCTTAAAAAATATAATTTCTGAATTAAAAGAAATAAGTTTAGTTGTAGATTTGAATACAATCATGCTATCGACGATGTCGTGCACTCTCAACAATTGGCTGATGATTAAGACAGCGAATTCAAAAATTGGTCATAATTTATGACGACAGGTTAACAGCCTATGCTATTACATTAAATTTTTAAATGCCGAAATCACATAACTTTGCCCAATAGCCGAGACGAGAATTTGTGTCCAATTTGAAGAAAACTTTTAGTTATGCATCCATCAAATATCCAACCTCTGTATTCAATTCGCAGTTGTCTGCCAACTCAAAGCGACGATGTTTCGAAATGGTGACCATCGAAAGAAGGTAACCAATATGTGAAATTGCCTTATTGTATTGTATTATTTCAAGATTTATTTCAAGCACGCAACAGTCACACCTACAGAAAATTTTCAAAATCCACGTTTCTTTTTTGGCCAATAGTGATCTTTCTGAAGATTATTTGAAATCTTCAAATAATTGAGTTGGTGTTAGTGAAGTGAGTTGGTTCTCCGACCTCTCCCACCCCTCTCGGGTTTTCTGTATCGCAGTCAGCGGAGAGACAGAACAGTATAATAAAAGCATGGGTAAATTTCGGCATGTTAGCTAACTGCATTTCGGGGATCTCAACTTTTTCCTCACTTCCCCGTTTATTTCAATATTTTGCATTTTAGTGAAAATACGACTTTAGTGACGGAGGTCTGCTGCTCACTGATTTTTTTCGTTCAACAATGCACGTTTCGAAGAAAATTTGAAAATCCAAAAAGTTGGAAAATTTCAGACTTGAGAACCCACTTCAAAATGCGCCAATTGTGGTAAAACATTTTACTCAAAGAGCTACTAACATTTAAAACTAATATCAATACATTTCATGTTAAAACATTGGGATTTAATAATAAAATATTATGTTTGAATAGAATTTTTTTTTTTTGTCTAGTGTCAAAAACATTTGCAACCAGTAAGTGAAAAGTTCAAATCCAAAAGAATTGGAGATAATTATAATATTTCATATTATAGTTGAAAAAATTAAAATATTTAATATAGTTGGGTAATCTAAAATTGTTGGAAAATTTTAGATTTTGCCTCCAATAAATTGAAGAGGCAACGTCCCTGTCACTAGCTTATGTAATTGAATTATATAATATAAATAATAATTTTCGTTTGTATATATTATTATTGTATTTTAATATGTACCGTTTCAATAGCGTAAATAATTAAATATACGATAAAATAATAGAGAGTTTCATTTTTCATACATATAAAACAAATTATTAGATTTTTTTTTTTAAATTGTGAAGGGCGCATAGGAGAAAAGTAACATGGGGTACCGTGATCCTTAGGACCGGCATTGGTCACATTATACCAATAACTCATAAGGATAGAGGTGATAAATAAAAACTACAGTTATTATATACCCTTTGTTTATTATAACATGAGATGTTGTACTTATTTTTTTAAATATAAATTTGTTACTCTCATATGCACAGAGCAGCAATTCCTGGACCCAAAACGAGCTATTTTTGTGATTCAATGAAAGTAATCCCAAGTACCTAACTTTTGTATGTTCATATTGTTGCAGAGAGAGCAGAGGACAAACGAACAAACTTCCGATGAGGATTTTCCTGAGTCTCGAACTAGTTCCACACCCAAACAGCCGCCAACCAAGAAGCTAAAGGAATTAGATCTAATTGAAAGACATAACGAACTTCTGAAATTGGCTTGTGATTTATTACATACAAATTGCAAGCAAGAAGAAACAAATGAATGCTTAAATATCGGAAAGGTGTGGGGTACCAAATTGATGTCCCTGGATCCCATTCAGAGAAGGTTTGCGGAAAAAGCAATCGGCGACATACTGTTTGAAGCTGATTTGGGCACACTGCACAGAGACTCCGTGCAAATAAATTCAAATCATAACTCAGATCCACTTAGGAGTCCCTGAGCTCGTCGTTGTGTTTATTTTATGTAAATCGATGTAACTTATATCTCTGAGTATTAGGCCTGCCTCATTAAAAACTTTTAATGAGTGGAAAATTAGATATTGTTTCCAATGCCCAACCCTAACTGTTAAATATGAATACTATACATAGAAAACGGTGTAGCTGAATCTTATCGCCTTACTGTTAAACTTAAGAGATGTCTTCCAGTGGGGTAAGCTAATTACTAATAAAGTATGAACACAGTCATTACAAACCATGTAGTTTTACCAAATGTGTGTGCTAAATATACTTTTTTAGTAATATTATATTGTTTACACGAATAAATATGTTTCCCTAATGTACTAGGGATTAGAAAAAGGATTGATATCTAATGCGAGAGTTCTCGCTCGGGTATACTAGTATAATAATAGTACACTATCTACATTTGAGATTATCTTTCCTGCAGGCCTAAAGAATTCACAGAAATAAGTTCTTCACTTTATTCTAGCATTGTTAGCCTGTCTGCCAAAATTCGCCCTTAGGCAGTCAATGAATGCTCTTTGAATGGGTAGGTATAAGTAAGATTGTACATAGGTTATGGTGGTTCTTAAATCTACTTTCATTATTTTGTCACAGGTAAACAACCTAAGGAATAACATTATAGTGCGTATGCGCCTATTATAAAGCTTATGCTGTTAAAGTAAAAACCGACATAAAAATTAGTGCACGCGATTTAAAAAATGTAAAATAAACCGAAATTTTTTTCACAAATTTCTAGATGGTATATTTGACAAGGTACCTTTCTCTTCCTCGTGCGTAACCTTCAGATCTATGCTACGTCCATAAAGTTCTTCCTTAAGTTGTCTGCCTTTACTAGACATGTTCCAGTTTTCCGTACTTTGACTTTAACATAAAAAAAGAATAACATATTTTCTAATCTATATTTTTTCTTCATTACATACCAACTATTTGCATAAAATTGCGAAATATATTAAAAGGAAAACCTTATTATGATTATATATTAGCATACAAATGTTCAAGGACTTTTGAATAAAGGGCATTAAAACTATACAATTATAAGTAATTATATTTGCGGGTGATTCTTCTAAAACTGAGTATTTTAAGTGTTGAAATATCATTAAATAAAATGTTACTGATTCGGCGGTTTTATCACCAAGATAATTTCTTGGCATGCTTACTAACACTTTGCTACCAAATTCCATGGAAGTTTTTCGTTGTTATGTTATTAATTAAATTATAAATTAATGATAAAAATAAATGAGAAATGTTCTTCTCTCCGTAATGAATATCAAGCCACTAAAGTTTTATTTGAAAAATTATCAATTTTTGGTGCTAAATTTGAATTTTTTATAAACTTGAGAATTTAAGATTTTTTTTAAATGTAGCATTGTCCCAAATATCGAGATTTTACTTGATAATATATTCTTTTTACCTTTAATAAAACATAATATATATATATATATATATATATATATATATATATATATATATATATATATATATAATTGTCTTTGGAATTATTAGTTAACTGGAATTATTACCATAGGTTTTATTAGAAAATGCCATTTTTTGTCAGGAATCTCATTATTTTAACTGTCGGCAAAGGAATGATGATTTCGGCTTTAATAGGTGACAACCCTGTTATCTTTTACTCCTGAAAAATAAAAATGATTGTCTATTGTCTATAATACTATGTCATCTATTAGAAAAAGATACAATAATAAGATACTTGAAACCTACTTACAAGATGATGTTCGGTCACAAAGAAATGACGAGCACGAACACACCACAAATTACTTTTTGCAATACAGTTCTAAGGTTACTGATTGTTAATCAAAACAGCAAAGATAGTTGGAACACTTTAGGCGGGACCTGCCTGTGTTGCCAGGCTAGAAACAATGATGAGCTTACAAGGATAGTACTCTGGCAGGAAATTAAAACTTTGATGAGGAACGAGAATCGCATTGTGGGACTGGGAAAAAATGATTCATATAACAGGCGTTTTGCGTTAGAGGATTTTCCTTTTCTTACCTTAAAAGGCTTGAAAACTGGTACAAATACTATCATGTCAAATTTTGCCTCGACGTCTCATTATCGTTCATAGGCTGTTGAAGTTAAAAAATTAGAATTAAGGAAATAATTAAAAATGTTATTTTGGGAAATGAATAAATTGATTAACTTTGCCGTCAAATATAAAAATGCCAGAAGAAAAAGCCCTAGGTCTACTTCCATAGTTTCACCAACCACTATTGATTTAACGTGGCGCGATACGCGCGGCGAAAACATCTATTTTTCAGTACGTTTATTTGTATTCATTAAAAAGTCATGACAGACTCAGTAATTTGATATCTTTAAAATTGAAGGATTCACACCACTTTACAATCTTGTATTCTCAACGTCATTATTATTTTTCTGGCATCTCATAAACTGGAATCTTGGAGACATAATAAATCAAATTTATGTATTTTTCCATTGTCATTTTATTAAAAATATTACCAAACCTTTAGTTATAGTAAATCTTCTTGAAAAAAAAATGCAAACTATTAGTTTCTGAAATACTTTTCCCACAATTATTAAGAGGATTCTATTGCTCGAATAACCAGGATGAAAAAATTGCTGTGCTGAAAAATTGCGTACATAAGTAATGACTCGTTATAAAGGAACGCATACATCACAATATATACAGACAACAACATTTTATTGGACTCGGTTAATAATTCGGGCAATCATGATCATTTGGGTGACCAACATATTAGACATAGGTTAGTAGCTCTCCAAAATATATGAAAAATAGTAACTGTAAAATAGGTAAAGGCACATTCAGGAATTGAGTACAATGAATCATACCACATAAAACAGTACATAATCACAAATTTGTACGCAATAATGATTACAAACTAGCACAACTACTGGACAGAACATGGTAGCGCAGAACAATATCCAAAACTATTCAACATCATATAGACAGACTTCTGCGATGAATACGGACAAATCCAAAATTTTAAACATATGTTTTAAATAATAATAAATAATAAAAGGCTTAGCGAATCCGAAGTTTCGATGCCGATACAAGCGATCGCTGTCTACAAACCTCGGTCCACCGACTACCATCTAAACCCAAATCCATTTCACAACACGTTTCACAACCGTACAGAATTGTAGGCAAGATAATAGTTTTGTATATTCTCACTTTTAAGTTTCTGGACAAAAAACGCGATCTATTTGACAGACAACGATTTGATTTAATAAAAAGTATAATTCTCAAATATGGAAGCTGACCTGCAGGCGTGTACGCAGAATTTTTTTCCAGGGTATTTAAAAATTTTTTCGGTGGGGTTTCAATTGTTTTATTCGGGGAGAATTTCCATTTTTTCAAAGAAGAGATTTAATGAGAAAACAAGTAGCCATTAAGTGTCTATAATCGCCAAACGTAAGTTTTGAGGATTAGAATGAAAATTGGATCAACAATTATTACAAAAAATACAAAACTTATATGAAAGTAAAACATTTTCAAAAATTTCGGAAGAAGGGCATATATATTACCCTGATCCCCTTTCTCCTGCGTACACCACTGATATTCCTATGTATTAGTACACTCAGGCGGAACAAAATTTGTTTTCTAAATTCAATAAAGATTTGCTTAAACTAAATAAAAATATATACTGACCAAAGATGGGCAGCTTAGGTAATTTCTCGTTGGCTCTACTTTGTAATATATTTGTTTCTTGAATTTCAGTTTTTGTTTTCGTCATATTTATTTTTATTTGTTTTTTATTTATTACTTCAATTTATCATTTAAAATTTGTTTAAACTGAAATGATTATATAAATTATTATAATCATTTATGTAGTGTGCCTTTGAGCCATAGAGCATGTGTATCCAATAATTTTCGTTTGGAGTCATTATTAACAAATTTTAAAAATCGGACATCAGAATGATATCCAAGTAAAGGTATTTTTTAACTCAATTAATATTTAAGTAAAAAATATTATTACGATACGAAAGTGCGTTCTACTTGCATTAAAAAACATCTATGTTCAAAATATATTTTATGTATGTTTGGCACTCGAATTACATTTTCAAAACATTAAGCATGAACATCAGGTCCATTATTTTGTACTTTTTTCCCCATTTTTTTTTTTTTTTTTTTTTTTTTATGACGGTCGAGAAATGATGAGGTCATCTTAAAGTGAGAAGTGAGTCATCATTTTTTTTTATGACCAGCACACATTAGGACTACTATGGGAAAAGTCTGAGGAATCTGCTAATAACTTTAATGAACATAATTAACCAAACTAACATTGAGACCATAAAAAGGAACAGTCCGATTATTATAGAACATTCTCATTGTATACAAATAATTTCTCAAAGACTGTTTCATTCTCTTATACCTAGCGCTAACTTTACTACAAATATCTGGAAAAGACTCCTTACGCTTCATCTCGTATTATATTTAGGTCAAAACATAATTGTTTTGTAATTTACAAAATTACCAACAAAACACAAAACAAGCTATAATCTCATAGTATTACACATAATCCTTCTCCACACACCCTTTTAAAAGGCCTTATCATTCTTGTAGTCATATCTAATAGAATAAACATTATCTGTAATGTGACTTTTGTCCTATCTGGTTGCATTTAATGAAATGTAACGAATTTTTTGGGATAGCATTCTCATTTTATATAATTTTCCATTGAATAAGATATAACTCCATGTTCATAGAAGCTCGGAGACGGAACGAAAGCTAATTTCTGTAACGCTTTTCACAACGCATTATTTTTTTAAAATAGGTTATTTTAGAAAATTATGGGAGGTCTAGAAACGAAATACGATGGGTACTGAAAAACTTCAACTTTCAAACCTTGGAGTTATAAAATAGTTAGTTGCATTGCCTGTGAGAAGAAACTGATAATTAGGAAAAAAATATATAATGCTATTTTTAAAAAAAAATTAAATTGGCCAATTCAAATCTTTTATTCACGCTTTTGAGTTTTGTATACTTATTATAATTATTCTTATAATTGAAAATATTAGCGATTTTACTTCCCAAATTGGTATCTTAATTGTTCAATATTATTACATTGTTAAAGTTTTCGGGTATTAATCATCATTTTCAGAATTAAATCAATATTTATAATAATATGAATCATTACATTAAAATTTTGATAAATTACAGTTTTATTTTGACTTTTTGAACTATAATAATTTAATTTAAATTAACTGAGAATAATTTATATAGAAGAATATATTATTTTCAATTGGCATATAATGACTTCCTATAACATTTGAATAGTATTAATTATTTTTTAAATTTATTTATTTATTATCTTCCTATGGTGTGAATGAGAATTATTACTCACTATGCCTCATGGCCTAAAAGTCGGAGATTGTAAAATTTTCAAATGAAACAGTCTGAAAAAATTGAATTTTAAACGACCAAATTTAAACCACAAAATTACATTATCATATTATGAGTTCATAATTAAAGGAAGAGCTAAGTTGAAAAACATTTTATGTTACAAAAATGTTAATCTAAAGAAAATTGAGTTCAATTATTTTTTATGGCTCTTTTGGAGTGGATTAATCAAGGAAGCTCATTCAGTTATATTTCCCAGTAATCAAATTGCTTTATTTTTTTATTAGAATAGAATAGTAAAGTAACTAATATTTTATTAGCATACATGTATTTTTATTTTTATGCATGCGACAATATGTAGGGCACACTTTCAAATGAAGTCATTCTCTTCAAACAAGTTTTGTTTACTGTAATCGCACATGCAATTAGGGATAGATTTTTAAAATCACTCCTGGTATATTACACATTTTTTTTTAACAAAAGACAAAAAAAATTCACAGTGGGAAAATTTCTTCGTGCTTTAACACCTAGGTTGGTCTAGGGCAGGGGTTGACAAACCGTGGCGCATGGGATGTTTGCAAGTGGCACACTACATCTTTGTGCATGTATCTATTTTTGTATCGTTGATTTTGACCATAGAATCGAATCTATAATATCTTTAATAAGACTTCTATTAAGAGAGTTATTAAACATATGTCAGGGCCAGGACTCCTTCTAGCTAGTAATCAGAACAAACAAATCCAAGTTCCAAGCTGACCTCTCTCAGTGCCTACAACTGTCTTGTCTTCACCCAAGACTGTAGCACCATCTGCAGCTATAGCACCATCACAGAGCGATCACCTCCACTATTGATCTAATGGGATATAAGTGACTACTGTAGATTGGTACTTCAATAAACTGGCGTAAATTCATTAATTTAATTGCGTGATTAAGTTATTCCTTGACCTCTCCTATTTGAAGCAGATCCTTCATATTATCAAATCCTTAACAATAAACGTAAGCAGGTATAAAAAGTGCTCGAGTTATAAAGTTTATATAAACCCGTGGGTGAAAAAGTTTGCAAGTAGTATGAAGATTGGCCACTGGTTTAGGGTGCAGATTATAGCCTCCATATTCTTGCCTCGGTCATCACAGCCTTATTTTAAACTTAAAATATACGAAATTATTTTTAACTTTTATTCAAATTAGTTTAGTTTATTTGCAAAAGTTTGATTAGAATAGATCAATTTAAAAGTGTAGAAACATTACAGATGTTAGCAATATTAGCTAGTTGATTGGATTTATTCATAAAAAAGTATAGTTGACTTTATTTAACCTGTGAATTTGATTTACAAAAGATCAAATTTTGTATATAAAGCCCATTTTGAAGTAGCATTTCCTCTCAAAGGAATTTATGATTAAGATTTCCACCACACTCTAATCGACTGGTTACTCAGAAACTCAGAGCGAATTCCTCGGAATCAGACTCAAAATTAGGCTTGCGACATATTTAGAAAGCTATTATACTCCTCCCCAACTTGGTATAGATCATGTGGAACAATGGAGGTCTTTCTCAGTCACCATAGAAGGCCATCAAATAAATTCTATTGTCACCAAGGCATTACTTCTCTTGAACAAAGAGCCATTAAGTAGTAAAGTTTGTTTTATAGCTAGGCACTAAAATACACCTTTATTATTTATAATTTATTTGCATTTATAAATTATACATACTGTAACTTAATTTATTCATTAATATTTTTTGTTTAAAGTGTTTTATTTTGTGTGTTAAATATTTATTTAAAAGGGCAGGAACTGTATAACTATTAGTAATATTACAGTCGTAAACTATTAAAAGACGCAAAAAATTCTCTATTTTTTTGTGCACATCTTTATTATTTTATACTTGTTGCATACTCTCATAAAGATTCTCAAATAGGCACTCCTAATTACATGTTGAATGTGATTAGATGTTTATATATTATGTATCACCCATTTCTACATTATATTTTAAAGTTTTTTTTTTATTGACAATAATATAAATACTAATTAATTTTTACTAATGTAGTCTTTTGGCCAGATATGTTTTCTGTTTTATCTGTACATATTTGTTATTCTGAAGGGCCCGAGTCTCAGAATAGAATTATTTTCCATCTATCTATCTATCTATGTAAGGTAAACCCAGATTTGGCGCATAGAAGACAATTCTAAACCGTAGATACTTAAAAAAAATGTAATTCACATTTTTTGCTAATAATTTGTCATTAACGGCATTCCATGTATTTATCATCATATCATTTCATTTTTAAAATCAAGAAAATTTCCCTGTGATTTTGCTAGTGACTTTTTCTAGTGATTTTGTGTTAGTGATGTTGGAGGAAATTTCTTTATGTACAGTAATAATTGCTGCGTGTACGACAACAGAAGAAATCCTGAAAAAGAAAGATTTGGACCAAATAATGGCTCCAAAAATGCGATTATTATAAAATATGGTGAATTATTAAGTTTTATTGCTCGTAGGTATCACTAAAAGCCGCGAATTAAGCCTCCAAACATTTCCCCACGGAATTGACACGCCCTAAAATGAAATGTCCAAGAATGGTCATGTTTAGCGATTTAAAATTTTTTGTTTGCGAAAAGTTGTTAACTGATTTCAATTGTTTAAAAATCATTTTATTTGCCTTTTTAAGAGCTATAACGTACAATCGTTTATTTAATCTTAACAAAAATTTTCAAATTTTAAACGGAAAAAAAATAATACTTTTCGGGATCTACATGATTTATCTTTCAGCAGGTTGCTACATATCGATCATATCCAAAACATACACAATTTGTTTCTTTTATTTTTCTCCCAATTATTACGTTTTGAAAGCCCATTGGAGAATTATTTAAAAAAAATAAACTATCGCGTCTGGACTATATTATACTGAAAATATATAGGTAGGCAATGAAATGTCTCTTCCCAGACAAGCCAGAACGGCAACTTTTTCTGTTGTTTATTAAATCGTGAGTAAATAAAGGTCGGAAGGAGAAAATGCAGGAGAGTGTCTACAGGCGACTTTTGGTACTTGTCTGCCAGCAACATACGCAGCTCTCATTGCGATTTTCGTGTGAACGGGGCTTGCTACCGATCTCATACTGATTTCCCCGTCAATCAGTAAATAAATTACAAATAATAATTCATCCCAACTCTTGTTCCTAATTTTTGTTTAGAGGCGTCTGATTTTACACAATTGGAGAAGTGTGTGGCATTGATCAATGACATTTTTTCAAGCTTCGTTGTTTGGATTTTACATTTTGTTATAATTAATGATAGTATAGCATGATACTACAGAAGTCCGAGAGACAATACACCATAAAGAGCCGCGAGAAACTAAAGTTGGCTCGTAGGTTGTACAATACGTCCCATGCACGCTTCAACACATTGGCCCAACATTAAGCCCCAATTATCAAGCTGGTTTGATTTCGACCAATCTGGGTACACAATTTCCGATTCGGTCGCGCAACTTGCACACACCTAGTCCAACCTAAACACCAACACAACCAAGTTGTACTATCTGTTTTACCAGGGTCTCTTTGAAATGTGTACAATTCCTAGCAATTTACAAATATTTTTTTTTTAACTACAGCTAAATATGCAATTTTATGCAGTAAAAACATATTACATGCTATTTTTCCCAGCAAGTTAAAAACTTGCAATAATAAAATTTGCATATGTTAATCAGGAGGTCTTGATTCGTGTAAATAAATTGGTCTTAGTGAATTTACAGCCAGTGGAAAAAAAGTGCATGTGCACGAGAATCAGGACTCTAGTTATAAAATAGCAAACAATCAAGTTCAATATATATTTTATTCTTTACGAAATAATCTCGGCCATAACACGTACTGCGACCTAGAAAGTCGCTACAGTCTTCCTTCCTTTGTAGATTCCAACTTGCTATCAAGGCACTTTCCGCTTCCTCCGCGAGCGTAGGGTGGAACTTCCGCTGGGCTCCACGTCGAAGTGCTGTAAATTATTCTCCATTATTTAAAAATAAAAATTAGTTTCATCATTCAGTAAATATTTTATCCTTACTATCATATTTGAGAAAAAAAGCAGATCAAAATACCCATAATTTAGCACTATCTATAAGTATTGCTCGAATTAGCGATACTTGCAAGGACTTCGGTGATAATTAACACACAGAGATGATTTTTTTTCTTTTCTAAAATGTACTTATCTTATTTTTTATTAGACACAGAATGATTTATTCGCGTAAATAAAAGTCAGTGTTCTACATATTCAGGTGATATAAAGTAAATGACCAATCAAATATTGTAGAATGGAAATGTGTTCTATTTAATGATAAAATTATAATAAGCACTCTAGAAATTCATTTATTTATTTTTTTAAATAATACATTTTTTTGCGATAAACTAAAATTCAAGATCTACTACAGCAATAAACCAAGAACACTAGAATGAAAAAAAAACTAATAAAATAAAATCTCATTCTAATAAGTCTCTTGGTTAAGGCTAAACTTCACCTTCTTTTAATAAGATTTTTTTCGATAGATGGTGACCAAATTCGTGCGACATTTACTTCCTTTTTTTATTTGAAAAAGACTGCATGACTAGATATTTTTTGCTGAATTTTTAATTTTTGTTTCACAAAATGTGACTTTTTTTTCTTATACAACGATGTCAAATCATCTATCTATTGTGGAGACAACAAAAAAGTTTCATTTTTTGATTATTTCTTCTTCTTCTTCTATCAGCACAACAGGCGCATGAAGCTGCCCTTGGTCTGCTCAACAGCTGCCAACCATTTCTCTCTATCTCTAGCATAGGTAAACGTGGTCCTACACGGTCAGTTTTTTCATCGGTTTTGAATGGGACCGTAGCAATGTTAAAACTGACTAATTTTGAAATGAGAATCTTTTGAAGGACCTCTATCTTCAACAAACCGACGGTATTTTCCATCGTTCAAATGTAGAGCTGAAACAGTTCGATGTATTTTCCTTCGTCGGCAATAATCATACATCTAATACGTCTCCTAAAATTCTCTTCAAAATTACTCTTTCATTCCTGTCTAGTAGGTTAATGCTTTTATTGTTAAGGACCCATATTTCTCCATGGTATGTGACTACTGGTCTTGTACAGCATAAACTTGATAGTACGGCTAAAAGGTTTGTTTTTAATAAGTCTTGAGTTGAAGAAATTTCCTCTATTTCCTACATCAATTCTCCTTCTCACCCAGGTAGCCGTTAATAATAGAGTCTAGGTACCGAAAATTTCTGGTCGTTTCAAAACTGTAAGAGCCTATTCCATAGTGATTTTGCCCATGAGCCTGCTGTTTTTTTCCTAACATCACAATCTTGGCCTTCCTCTCATTAATATATAGGCCGATTTTCTTTGCTTCTACATTAAGCACTTCAAAGGCAATCCTTATGTTCTAAGGGGATCTACCGATGATGACTACTTCATCTACTTTGTGAATATCCCCATCTTTATGTATATTGTCCCTTTCTGATTCAGTCCTGCTCTAATGATGATTGTTTGTAGTGCGTCAACAGGAGCTATTGGGTCCACCTGTCTTAGGCCGCATTCCACTTGAGAAGGATCTAAAGGCCGACCACACTTTATTTAGATAGTATTTTACTAATCGAGTTAGTTAACATGGTAACCTCATTTGATGTATGGCCAATATGAGTTTATTGCTTACAATTGTGTCATAGGCTCCCCTAAAATAAAAAAAAAACATTCGAATAGTTTGCTGATATTGCTTCATCTTCTCAGAAATCTGCCTCAGGGTTTGATGAATAATAACCCAATTGGACCAGAAACCTCTTTGATGGCCACCCAGTTTCTGTTCCACATATGGAGGAAGCTTGTTTTAAAATGTTATGGAAAAATGTTATCTACGGCGTTAAGTTACTGTATATTTTGATTCTCCCTTCTTCTTGTGTACTGGCACTATTTTGGCCTTATATCGAAGAGGTTTCTTGTTCCCATATTAGAGGTATCAGTTCCTACAATTAGAGATATCAGTTCCTACAGTTTCCTTGCGACTTCATAACACCCAGCTTTGTGTATTGTTGTGACCACCTTTCTTGTACCTCTTCCTCCAGCATTAGCATTTTACCACAGTCATATTAGAGTAAGTTTCCTCTCCTGGTCAGTCCACTCTGTTGTAACGAATTTCCACTCTCTCACCATTCTTTAGAATTTTGATCATTTGCATAACCTAAAAAGTAAATGAAAGTTGATTCAAATTCATGTGAGTTGCCGCGAAAGAAGTATGGGAGTTTGACTACTGGGAGTGCAGAAGCCAACGTAGGGTATGGGATAGCACGACTGAGGTAGCGTTCCGTGATTCCCTCTCAGATCTTTAGTTTGTAATATTTTGTATACATTTCTGAACTAGTATACCACCATGGAATGACCCATACGATTTACGTTATTCGCACAGATATTTATGATTTTATGTCTATGATTATTGTTGTTCTCATTCACGCAAATTTCAAGTCTGATCAATAGCTCTTCTCATGATTTTCAAGTTTCCGATGATTTTGCTGACATTAAGACGATCCGTTCTTCTTTGGCTGCAGAATGAGACCTATTCTAGTTTCATCATGTCATCGTGGGAGTTTCAGGTTTACTGACCTTGCTTTCTCCTCACTGGAAGGTAAACCTCAGGGATGCCCATAGCGACAGGGGAGGGGAGGTTACGACGCAACTTGCGTCATCAAAATTCTTGGAGTGGGAAAGCGAAAAGTAGCCTTTTTAGGGTTTTCCAGGAGGGTATAGTTGTTTGAAGAAGAAATAGAAAAAAAATGCACTAAAACTAAAATTATATAAGTGGTAGTCCAGACAAACTAGGTCAGAAAAGGAGAAAGCTTTGTTGTTGACATAAATGTTGATACAGGTATGAAAGTATGTTGGGTCTCTGAACTTGAATCTGAGGTTTTCTGATAGATATTTTGCCTGGAACCTTGATTTTCAATCAAGATCATTCTCTACCAAATTAAAGTAGATAAAATGTTTTACACTTAATGTCCATAAAATATTTCTCTACTATCAATCCTTAAGCCGCCAAATCCCACTGAAAATTAGGCCAATTTCTTAAAAAGTGGAAAAACGCCTTGAATCTCTTCACGTCCGATTTTTATAAAAACTATCCAGGGTCATGCTACTTATAACCATACATGATATTATACTTCGTATCATACGCAAGAATACGAATAAAAATTCATAAAATGCACATTAATATTTGGTGTAACTGAACAAGCAGAGGCCCAAAAAATGTATATTCTTTACCTATTCGTTGTTGGATTTCAAAAAAGAAGAAAAATGTCTACTAAAAGCGACAATGTTCATCATACTCTCCAATAGACGATGTAAACAAACAATTTTTTAAAAAACATATCATGTTCTTTCTTATTTGTCATAAGAGGCTGTGAAACAATTTCGTACTCTTCGATGAGAATGAATGGATGTTTGTGAAAACGTTTTTCGAAAACCCCGATCTCGCTGCAATTTCCAAAAATCACAGATTACTTACCAGAGCATAGAACAAGCAGGGAATCGTTTTCTGGTTTCATTACATGGGCATGGGCATAGGCAGAGTGTCTTGCCTCCCTTTCCAAAAGATCAAAACGATAATTATTAAATTGTGATCTTAAATCTTTTAAGGACATAAAATGTAGAAATTTTGTCTACTTTAATTTCGTATAAGGTGGTCTTCTCGGAAAACTAATAGTTTTCGAGATATTGGCCACAAAAAAAAAAAAATACAAAATACAATATTTTGAAATCCTTAGCAACAAAAACAAGGTTCTGGTCAAAATATCAGTTAGCAAAGCTCAGATACGTGTTCAGTGACACAAAAAACTGGAGTGAACCAAAATTTACGACTACAACGAAACTTTCCTCCACGCATTGTATAATAAAATAAAAATGAAAATAATAATAAGGAATTCACATTAAAGAGCAGTAGCGGTAAGTTTGGAGGGGATGAGTGCGTCGTTAACTTAAGGGAGGGGGGAGGAGAAGGAAGGACCTTTGGGTTACCTAGAAAGGACCGAGCGACACTCTGACCGGCCGTGTACCAGTGAGATGCATATTTTTATGTCATCAGACGATCCTGAATCTAACGGCAGTGTCCAATTCCGAAGCCTACGGTAATTATTATATAAATAACAGTTGAAAAAAAAACTGCTATATAGCTTCTAAGGTTAGCAGATAAACCAAATAAAAGTTGAAGAAAGCACAAGCCCTTTTTTTTATCAGCATTTGAGTTTCTAAATTATTTCTATGAATCAGCCCCATATTAAAATCAATTTAATGGGACTTGTAATTTGTTTTATACTTCCTCTCACGGGCTCTAGTTAAATTATGGAATGACTTTCTCAAGAAGCATATCTTAAGGTGGATGGTTCGTTGAAGCCTTAAATACTCATACAAATATTCACGCCACTAATGCCATCGAAATAATCATTTAGATTGCATTCATATCGGTGAGCGGGCTACTCACTTCTCATGTTTATGCTTAGAGCATTCATCGAATTTCTTCACGTATGTTATTAAGGCAATTTTACTTCTTTTTTTTTCTTCTATACATTAAATTGTCTTTGCGATTATGAATTCATGGATGTTAAAAAAAAAAAAGGGTCTAAGGGGAAGTGGTGCGCCATACATGGCCAACATCGGCTACTAAGCCTCTCCTTCCCAAATCCACTCTTACCTACCCGTTGATGGACCCTGTTAAACCGAGCAACCCAGTCTGAGGTGGTAGTAACCAATCCCTGTGTAGGGCTGGGTCGGTGAACTGAAGAGAGTAGGAGCCCTGGTAAGGTTACCTGGAGGTAATCCGGGATTAGGTTTATCAGGGGGTGTGTGTCGATCAGCAGGGCACATCTTCAAGAATGGTGGCGGAAGCACCAAGTTAAACAGGTCAACGGCAGCATTCACAGGCTCAGTAAGGAAGCTCACTGCGAAGGGGCAGGTAGGACTCCAAGCCATGGTGAAGGCAATCTACCTGAAGGAACCCAATTCCTGATAAACATTGGGACCCTGTTGTCCCTAGGTAAGGGGCCTCTTATGTCGGGCCAATCACCCACAAAAGAGAATTACTGATTCAGAGAACGATAAATTGCCTCGGAATTTGACAGTCTTTTCGGAAACGACACGGTATGGACAAGGATTTACGCATGGCAACCTGCAACATAGGGACCATCAATGGAAAGGAGACAAGAAGAAATGACAAAGTACAAAGTTGACATCTTGGGTGTGAGTGAAGCTAAAAAGAAAGGAAATGGGGAGATACAGTTGGACAATGGATACACACTGATATACTCAGGGGTCCCAAAGGGCAGTTAAGGCAAGGAAGGTGTAGGTATTGTCATGTCCGAAGAGGTTATGGCTAGGCTTGAAGACTGGCAACCAATATCTTCTCGTATCATTCTGGCTGACCTCCAGCTAAAAATGGGAAGGACCTCCTTCATACAGATGTACGCTCCTACTGAGGATGCAGTGGTTGCGGGCAAGGAACTCTTTTACATGGATCTGGAAAGAGTAATTTCTCAGTGCAGAGATAATAATAGGAAAGTTATCATTGCGGGGGACTTAAATACTAGAACTGGCTGGGATTATCAAGCTGGGCATGGAGTTATTGGCCGACATGGCGGCAAGAGGACAATTAATTCCAATGGTAACCGCCTTATAGAGTTCTGCGTTGACAACCATCTCATAATAGGAAATTCGTTATATCCCCACAAAAAGGTCCACAAAATTACTTTCTCCTCTGGACAACGAAACAGCATCATTGATTATTTTATCTATGGTACTGATGTAAGAAAATATTTCACTGATGTCAAGGTTATTAGAGGAGCTGAGTTAGGCACTGACCACTTGCTGTTGGTGAGTGATACTAGAATTTAAAGGAAAGAAGGGGACGTCCAAAACTGTACGAAAGAATTAATGTGCAGTTTCTGGAGTCTGAAGAAAAGAGGGATGAGTATATCAAGGCCAGTGAAGAGAGGCTCAAAGAGATAGACCTTGACAGAAACTTAGAGGACCTGTGGAAGGACTTTAAAAACACGGTACTTGAAGTAGCCACCAGAGTATGTGGAACAAAGAAAGTGAATATGGGTAGAAAACGGACAAAATGGTGGAATGATACAGTCAAGGGAATAGTTAAACAAAAGAAGGTAGCCTGGAAAGAGTATTTGGTTGACCGTACTAATGATAGCCGAGAGGTATATAGAGCCAAGAGAAATGAATGTAAAAGGATAGTACGAGAGGAAAAACAGAAGGCTTGGAAGGACTTTGGGAAATCGATGGAAGGTAACTACAGAGAAAATGTGAAGAAGTTTTGGCGGAAAGTCAAGTCCCTAAAAGAGAATAGACCAAAACCTGTCAGAAATGTTAAGAATGAAAAAGTAGAAGTGCTGACCCAATCTGAGGAAATCTTAGATAGAGGGAGAAGACACTGCCCCAGCATCTTTATGTATAGCAATAGCCCTATTGACAGGCCGGATCCCTATCAAACCGATGATGAACTAGGAGTTATATGGGAGAAAGTTGTTGAATGAGTAGTACAGAAGATCGAGATTAGGAAAGCTGCAGGTCATGATGGGATTTACCCAGAATTTATTAAATATAGTGGCCCTGAAATGATTAAAGTTCTGCAGGTGCTTTTTCAAAAGATATGGGATATGAAGAAGATCCCCCGAGAATGGGAACACAATATAATCGTGCCAATTCACAAAAAAGGGAGCCCAAGTAACTGCACGAACTATAGGCCAATATGCCTCTCTGCCGTAGTGTATAAAATTATCCTTCCATTTTGGAACACAGAAGTGCTGGGACAAAGGCAGAAATATATATTTGGCTTTTCTGGACCTTAAATACCAAGGTTTAGTTTAAAATGGAAATGGTTGAATTTTACTAGAAAATGCTATATATATATCCATCAATTGGGAAAGCTGCGGGTCATGATGAGATTTACCCAGACTTTATTAAATATAGTGGCCCAGAAATTATTAAAGTTCTGCAGGTGCTTTTTCAAAAGATATGGGATACGAAGAAGATCCTCCGAGAATGGGAACACAATATAATCGTGCCAATTCACAAAAAAGGGAGCCCAAGTGACTGTACAAACTACAGGCCACTATGCCTCTCTGCCATAGAGTATAAAATGTACACTTCCATTTTGGAACACAGACTAAGGCAGCTAGTAGAAGATGGTCTAGAAGAAGAACAGGCTGCATTCCGATCGGGTAGACAGGACGCAGGATAATATCTTTGTACTCAGGAACATAATGGAGAAGTGCTGGGACAAGGACAGAAATATATCAGTTGAAATATATCAATCCCTAAACAGAAATATATACCTGGCTTTTCTGGACCTCAGAGCAGCCTTTGGCTCTGTCCCACGAGAAGCCATATGGGAGGCCTTAAGATCGAAAGATATACCGGTCCTCCTAATTCAAGCAGTAAAATCAGTATACCAAGAATCAAAAGGTATTGTACGAATAAATGGTATAAGTTCAAAACCCTTCCCTATGACACGAGGAGTAAAGCAAGGAGACAATCTTAGTCCTCTTCTTTTCATCATAATTATGGATGAAATTCACAAGATATGTAAGAGAAGGACGGAGAGAACGGTAATAGGGAAATGGAATTTAAGAACAATATCAGTAGAGGCATATTTATACGCGAACGATATTGTTCTTGTCTCTAATGGTAAAGGAAAGCTGCAGCGGGCCCTGGTTGAATGGCAAGAAGAGCAATTGAGAAAAGTAATGGCTATTAAATCCACTAAAAGTAAAGTCCTGGCAATAACAAGAAAAGAGAAAGATGTACACCTGTTCTGTAATGGCGAGGAACTTGAGAATGTTGATGACTTCACATATCTCGGAACGGTGGTTAGCAACACTGCCACCATTGACAAAAAAATATCCAGCAGAATTGCAAAAGCAAATAAAATATACTATCAGATCTGTAATACTATTGTGGCACCAACCAGGTCAAGATCCACATCTTTAAAGCTCTCTTTCTGCCGACTCTACTATATGGTTCTGAGAGTTGGGTAACGTTGGACAGACACATTAGCCGTATGACTGCCATGGAAATGAAGTACCTGCGTAGAGTGGCAGGCAGAATACGAAGAGACCGGGTCAGGAATGAGACGATAAGGGAGCAACTGGCCATATCTTCATTGAAAACCACCTTCGAGAAATGCCAATTAAAGTGGTTTGGACATGTCTGCAGGATGAGCGAGAACCGAGACCCAAGGAAGATAATGGAAGCTCGATCAACTGGCAAAAGACCCAGAGACAGGCCAAGGATAAAATATGATGAATATGTCACCAGGTTGGGCAGAGAAAGAGGAAGGACTTTGAGAGGAATGAAGCAACAGGCTCAGGATCGAGGGGACTGGCTCCGGTGGATAGAGGTGCCTCTAAGCTGAAAGGCATCAAAAAGGAAGGAAGAGAAGAAGAGAAGGATGTTAAAAAAAACGGCACTGACAAAGTACTCATCTAAGATGACTTGACTTACTGTAAAACAGTATTTAATCAGATGTGATGATAATAGTAAGTTAACACCATATATAAGGAATAAAGTTAAGATGGAAACTTGACACACCTGAAACCACAATCTAAATTTCGTATTTCTGTCCACATACGTTGCATGAAGAACAGACTACCCGGACAGCACAGTTTATGGCGGTATTGCAATACTACTAAAAATATCACACACAGCTCCTTACACCTTACTACACTTAACTTCCAAACCACAAGCATAACATTATAAATGAAAAATCACATAATAACTGTAGCTTCTATTAGAAATATGTTAAAATATTAGCTTGAGTAGTAAAAAGTAGTTTGCCCAAGTAGTAAAAGAAAATAAAGTAGTTAAGTTTCGTTAAGTTAAGTTTAAAAAAGAGAACCATTCAGAAACGCTTAACATACATGGTTCTGGAGTTTGAAAACAGAAGTATATTAGACATATGTAAAAAACTATAAATTTGAATGAGGTATGCTTTTGGTTTACATAACTATCATCCTTCTGAATCCCGTAAAAAAGTAATGAGTACTGAGCAGAGTGATAAATGTCCGAGGTAGACCGTGAATAGACCGAAACGTAGGTGAGAGGACTGCATTGGGGTTGTCTAGCGGTTTTGGGTTGTTATGGTGGTCGGTAGACGGAGTTGATTATAAAACAGTTGGTGGTATCAGCATCGAACCTTCGGCTCGATTTATTTTTATTGTTAATATTATTGCTAAGTTTTTGGTTGGCTAAAATTTATCCAAAGTCTGGCCTTTGGATAAATTTTAGCCAGCTCGGAGGGGAAAGACGTAAACCTACTAGTCTTGTTTACTTTGCTATGCAGCTGAGCTTATTTATTCTTGACTCACTGCTTGCTAAAATATTTTTAAAAAAAGATTTTTTTTACAATGAGTTTTTTTTATTTTTCATTTTTAAGATTAAAGGCGATAATATGGTATTTTTGTTTCAGATATATATATATGTGGAGCACATTTTACCCGGAGAGGGAACCATAGTTTTTATTGTGTAGTTTTAAAATGCATATTACTAAGTTTTATAGCGGCCTCAAAAACACCTGATAAATCCATTTTTTGTAGAAAATATTTTATTTGTTTATTGTTAAGAAATTTACTATGTGCAATTTTTAGGTACAGGCATATTTTTCCATCAGATAAGTCACAACCATAATATAGCGTGAAAAAAAAAAATTAACTATACAGTTTTTATTATTTTCAATAGTTACTTATAATATTAATAGCAATCACAAACACAGTAGAAAACCGTTCATCCGGAATACTTTCATCAGGATTGTTCCGGACAACACGAAATGCCCGGACAGAAGATGAATTAATCAGAAAATTGAAATATTTTCATATAATTGAAATTTATTAAAATTGGAGTGAGTTTGGTTGACCATAGATATACTTAAGGAAGAAGATGGTCGGAGGTGCAGTCTATGACTTTGACCGCACCACCGACGAAATTTATTAAAGTAATATGCAAAGAATATATACCTAAACATAATCATAGGTATGCAGTCGGTGTGAACCATACTGGTGTGTCAATTTTCGTTTTATTTTTTTTCTCGAAAAAAAAGTGATTGAAGTAAATCGAAAAAAACACAAAAAAAAAACACGAGTGACTTGTACCACAATGGCACATATGAAGCGCTCCATACAAGAAGGCAAATCCGCCATGTCACCAATTTTTTACTTTACAACTCGTATAATATACCGTATACAAATGCTATATATAATATTATCATCATATGATCTATTGGAAAAATAGAAACCATAAAAACCTGAGTATCAAGAATATTATCAATATTTAATATTATACGAGACGCCCAAAAAAAAAAAATAAATAAATTGACATGGCGGAGCGCGTCATATATTCTCATTGGTACATTCGTAAGTGTGTGTAAATAAATGCGCGTAATTTGTAAAGGTTTTAAAAGTTAATTTATTTAAAATATCTATTCAGAAACTTTCAATCCATATTTCAGAAGAACAGGAAGTAGCCTACCCAAGTCTCGCTTTTTCAACAACTAAGTAATATGCACATTCTATCTCACTTTTAAGAATTCTGCACAATATTTATTAAATAGTGATTAATACGATGTAAGATACGGTCCATTTAAATTCATTATTAATAATCTATATATAATCTATATTTGTTTTTTTTACTTTCCTTGCCATATGGGTTCAAATTTCTAATATGCAGTTTTCAACGGATCTATACGTTTCAGAACCCTCTGAGTCTAAAAAACGCATTTTTGATCATTGGCCAGCGTATCTATGACGGTTGGGCCGATTTTGTTGATTTTTTTTTTGTTTTGTAGGTATTTGATCCCCGAAGTGTTTGTACCAAATCGGCCACACTGTGCGGCCACACAATAGCTGAAAAGCATGCATTTCTATAGATTGTAACGGCAATTTTGATGAAACGTTTCTAAAATCTTCACCTTAAGCACTTTTAATTTTCTATATAGCGTAATTCAGAAAATAAAAAAACATCAGAATAAGTTATGAAGAATATAAAATTATTCGCGCATAATTGAAAAGTATACACTTTTCGATGAATCTTATTAAAAAAAAAATCATTTGAATGGCAATTAAATACCCTACAAATCGAAAAAACAAATCATCCAAATCGGTCCAGTATGAGCAGAGATATAGCGTTTTGAACTTAGTGCACATGCTATAAACTATTCTGTACAAGTTCGTATGGGCACCGGATCACCTCAGTTTAGTTTTTTGATAACACGAAAAATGTAAATTTTCTGGAGTATTTTATATGTGTATTTGAAAGATAATTTGATTGTTTACAAAACTAAACATAAAAAAAACAAAAAAACATTTAGTCGGTCAATTATAATGGAAGTGGTAAGAAAAGTCATTTACACGCCAGCTTTTTACAAATGTTGAAATTCCGTAATATTATATAAATCGCATTAGCAATAGCAGAATACGGCGGGCACCTGATCTTTCGGTATTTTTGTGATCACTGTTCAAATCTCTCGATTGTTGATTAATTTATTTTTTCCCATTTTAGATTTAGGAATGCGCATATCGAACATACTACACATACTACTTTCTAAATCTGAGAAACCGTATAAATTTTTCCGTATTATTATTTTTTTTTATAAAAGCTGACATATTCTTTGAATTTCTAAGTATCAATCAAGGTCCTTTCAATTTTCTAAGAAAGAGCACCATATTATTATTTCTTTAATAATAGACATTTCCGCCAGAGAGAGCCCCCCAGCTCGTTAGAGCTGGTTCCTGTAACGGTAGTACCTTCTCGACCGTTATGCCATAAGAAGTTGGAACATGAAGATATCTCTCTACGGTATCTTTGCCTCTTGTGTAGGAGTTGGTTTCTTTATTTATTGAAAAACAACTCGAAGTCTACGCTGGGGAATAGTCACAAATAAGGAATTGGAAAAATTAATGTAAAATCTTATTTAAATAAATCCCTCGATTTAAAAAAAAAAAATAAAGAAATTTTTATCCACTTTCTGGACTTGATTCTTAATCTCCGAATTAAACATTTCAGAAACAGGATCCCGCAAATGAAACGAATGCCTATAAAATATTAAACCAAATAAAAAAAAATTTTAAAACGAAGGAAAATCGAAATTAGTTTGAATAAAAACGTGCGCATTACGTATAATATCTCTTGATGGGTCTTGGATTCGTTACTTAATAAACGAGTGCTGTGTCTTGACCACGGTTATGGAGGGAAGATTCAGCTACCCACCTTATAAAGGCTAGGTGTAATTTTGAATCCTTAGAGTCGTTCCACGGTTTATGGAGCAGAAAAGCCGGACTCGAACCGGGTAGGTGGAAAGAGGAGTGTAGGTGTATATTAATAGTATCAGCATCGAACCTTTGGGTTCGCTAATACTTTTTATTTCATTTAATTTTTAGGCTATAACTATCTCCACTACTACATCTACTGATAATACTTGTGCGCTATCTATGAATAATGAATCAATTGCTGGATCCCAAACTCTACAGTTGCACACCACATCCATTAAAGCATGGTGTTAAAACTGGAGTATTAAAATAAATCCCATCAAACTAGTTTTATCCTTCGCCGTAAACTCACAACATACTTCTGCATGCTTTAATAATGTTCCACTTATCGCTCTCGAACAGATCCGCTACCTTGGACTCCATCTGGGTAAGCATCTTACATGGAATCCTCATAAAAGAATGAAGCGAAAATAAACTGTTTGTAAATACCGATTACTCCAACACTTACTTGACAAACGCTCTTAACGTACACAAAGTTTCATTATCAAGTTATAAAATATTTAAAATATATAGAAACCTTTAAACAATTTTAATATATTATAGAATGGTGGCTCTAACCTTAGGTAGCGATATAACTCACCAAAATATCAAATAAATAAATGATATATTCATAAAAATATCAAAATTCATTATTTAATTTATAAATCCATGATTTTCGATTTTATCAAATATAATATTGGTTACAAAACAAAACAAAAGTAAATCTAGATTGATTTTCAGTTCTTAATTTTTTTTTGTTTGGTTTTATGGTACGATTGTATTTGATGTATATGCAAGAACAAAAGAAAAACACCAATCGATCATTTTTCATAAACTAGCTAGTCAGACATGACGAAATCAGGCAGAATCAAGGTCATAGAAAAAGATGATTATTAAATTGTTTCTCATCATTAACCTTGAAACGGAATTTACCTAACTACTTTTTGGAATGGGACAGGAAAACAAAGATTAGAAAAACATTTTCCAAATGGTAGTGCAGTTAGTTTTTTTCTCTTCCATTAACCACTCGTTACCTAACCCCAATCGGGCTAATGGCTAATGGCAAGACCCTTGGGGCATTTGCGTAAATTTCAACTCCTGCAGCAATTGCAAATGGTCACATTCACCGAGCAACTTCTACTATTCTTAAAAAAAATAAAAAAATTGGTCCCAGTTACGTACGTTCGTCCTCAATTACCTGTTATCTCTTAAATTAAAATTCAATTTATATTTAATCAAAAATTTCCTAACAATGAGGTTTCTCTCACCAATAGTTGCTTATAGTTTGCATTGTTTTGGAGCTTCTTCCTCCGATCTCCTCCTTCAAACTTTATTTTATTTACTTGATATTAACACTATTTTTTATAGTGTTTTCTAGGATGCTCTTTTTAGTGAATCAGGATCTTTATTAAGTCATCACTATTTTGTAATTAATCTTCACTTCACCGCTATTCACACGTTTTTATTTAGTGATCTAGAGCTATTTCGTTTGGGTCAATCACGAAATCAACCTCCCGTTCATCATTTTTTTTTATTTATTGAATAATGATCTTAATTTTTCTTACAAGATTAGTGAAGCATTACAAAAGCTCTTTGTGATGACTAAATCATTCTTATTTCTAAAAAACAATGTTTTCAATTATCACTTATTCTGACTGATGGGTTCGTTCTAACATTTTTTTCTTATTTGTAAAGATTATCTTTAGAACCTTCCTGATTTCGAGGCTCTGGGACTTTGGAAGATACCAGGCATTTTCAATTTCGTGACAACAACTAAGAACATTAAACCTGTTAAACTTGTTTAAATGAATGTCCTCAACATATATTTTCATTTTCTTTGATAAATTTGAATGAAATATTCAAACATTTCTTTGTCTAAAGTATTTGCTGGCCCAGAATATGTTTCGAATGTTTAATCCTCCAGCACATGCTGCTTTGTTGATGATTGTCACAGAAAATCAACTTTATGCAGCCAGTAGCATAAAGCATTGTAATGAAGAGTACAAGCCTGGTTGTAAACTATATTCAATCCGTTATGATAGTTTGGAAGGGGTTAGGAAGGGCGATAACACATAGAAAAGCCCAGTTTAATCGCCCGTAACAAGTTATTATTACTTCCACTGCGATTTGGCTGATCCTTACACGCTCAATGCGGAACTCTACAATATATAGGGGGTCCTAGATAACATTCCCCTCCCCTTTAAATTCTTGAATGTTTGTAATATCAGAATGAAATTAGGGTGATATCAATTGGGTAACCTGTAGTTATTTTGAGCCGTATTGCCGACTTTATACCCTATCGGAGTATTCTTCCTGCGACTCAAACTCTGATATCTCCAACGGGATGTGTTTATTTTCTTAAGAAATATCGAGCACCTTTTTGATCCGATGCGCCATGAAGACGCGCATCGCAAAAATTCGGTGTTTAACTTCCAAATTTCTCTGAGGTACGCATTTTTTTAAGAAAAATATTCAAGTAAAACATTGCGGAGATTTAAAGTCATTTTGAAACGAGTCTACTTTCATTCGAGAAGGTTAAGTACTATAAAGTATTCATAGATATAAGTGAGAAACCTGATTAACTCCTTTTTGAATGGTTAAGTCTCTGGACATTTCACCCTGGACTTGCACTAAATCTCTACTGTTTTCTAAGGTCATCTTTATCAGCCTTATAAGTTTTGTGGGGCAACCTAGAAACCTTAAGTTTTCAAAGAGCTCATCTCTTGCTAAGCTATCATATGCTGGTTTGTAATCTATGAAGAGATGGCGTAGATTTGCGTTCCATTAGTTACATTTTTCTAGGATATTCCTGATGGTGAATATTTGATCCTGTAAGGAACCCACATTGGTAGTCGCCTATGATTAGTCTTTTTGATAACAAAATTGATAACACTTTATGAATTGTACATAATAGTGTTATCCCTCTATAATTTTCGCACTCTAATTTATCGTCCCTTTTATGTATGGACACAATAATGGCCTTATTCAATTTACATTTAATCAAACATTTTTTAACAATGAGGTTTCTCTCACCAGTAGATGCTTTTAGTTTGCGTTCTTTTAGAACTTCTTCCTCCGAACAACGGCTCTCTATATTTTTTCCCATTTCTACTTCTTCTCGTTGTCCACTTCCTAGATACTTCTCCACTTTTCTTTCATATCCTTTTTGGCTATCTGGCGTTTTTAAGGTATATACATTATACCTTTGGTTGCATTTCCTATTTTTGCTTTTTGTTCTTATTGTCAGTCTCTGACTATATTTTGCCTTCACTAAAAAATGATCAGTGCCTACATCCGCCCCTCTGAAACTTCTAACATCTTCAATGTCACTTTGGTGCTTGCTTTCTATTATTACATGCACTATTTTGTTTTTGTCTTGCTATCTGGAGATGTACAGGATTCTAAGTGAATAGGCTTATGCTAAAAGGTGGTACTTGCTATTTTCATGTTTTTACTGGCTGCCAAATCTACTATTCTACATCCATTGTCACTATTAGCATTGTGATAATTTCTACTGTACTTACTTTCCGACTGATCACCCCAAGTTCTTCTCTTTCCCAATTTTTTCATTGAAATTACCTATCTGTCCAAATCCGAGGCTTTTTTGAGGTTTTTTAGCAATAGAATTTACACAGGTTGTGTCGCCGGCCCTATACTGTGCCCCTATTAGTCGCCTTTTACGACAAGCAGCAACTACCTCAGAATTATTCTGATCCGATCCTTGACGGGGTTCAAATCATAATATAATTGAAATAGGAGAAAGAGGGCAAGTTATCTGGGACACCCTTTATGTTATGGTTTGATATTCAACGTAAAGTTGCGTGAATGTTGGAAATAATTAATAGCTCGGAGATAATGGATATGAAACGAAACGATTAGTGGTATTTCAAATAACAGTATTTCAAGCAGAATTTTGGTTTTAAAGAATTGTTCTCACGCAGAACGAAAAACACAATAACTTGTAAAATAAGTACACTACAGAAGACATCATTTAAAAGAATTGCTATGTTTCTGACAAACTGCTTTTCTAAGGCAGGTGGGGGTTCAAGAAACCACATTTACTCGATTTACTGACCTAATTTAATCTTTATTTGCATCGGTTCCAGAAGGGAGCCGATCAATCAAACTATATTTTAACACAAAAGGCTAGAGACCGCAGATCCCCCTGCTATGGTCAATAGTTTGGGATATTATAAATACCATTGAAGAACCGTTTCAAGGGTGTTCACCATTTCACTTAATTAACTAGATGATGGCATGCAGGGTAAATACAATGGCAAATTTTGTTACAGATCTTACTTTATTTTATTTACGTTACGTTATTAATTAACCTATTGGTTTAATAATTTCTAATCTAAATTACTCTCATTGTAAAAATCAACAGACTGTAACGTATGTATTTGAGAATACTGGGAGAACTCTTGCTTATTTAAAATGTTATCCGGATGCCACATAATATTATACATTGATGTACACAATGAATCAAAGGACTAGTACTTATCTTATTGTTGCCTTCTAACTTCGGTGCTCGACGGTCTAGGATTCTCTTTCTGGCTAGAACTTCGTCTCTCGATGGACTGCTCAGATCTTCCCTCTGCGAACCTCCGTCTTCTGGCTTCTCCCAAGAACTCTCCTCTTCAACTCTTTCCCCAGAACTCTCTCACCTTTCACTTCCCCCCCCAGAACTCTCCACTTCAACCTTCTCCTCAGGACTCTCCACTTCGACCTTTGGGACATCTTATTGGCTGACGCTATAAGGACTTCGAAGATGTTTGATCTCCTTTCTCTGTAACCTTGGACGGCAGATTTTATTACACCATGTCGACCTGGCCTATCTCTAGTTTTATGGTGCTCTTACTTTCGCTTATCTTAAGCGGCCTATTGGTGGTCTTGAACTGCACCCTCCCTCCGCATCCGGGTATAGCGCCCGACTTTGTACATATTCCTTTGTCCGAAAAAGAAACTGGTTAATATTGATATTACTGAACCGGGTGGCATCTCTTTAATTTATTCCTTATTTAATTACTATTATGAATCTTAATTATTTCCTTCAATCCCAGTATCCTCAATACATAACAGAATATTATAAAGAACGCAACACATTAAATTGCTGAAGTAAAATAACGACTATTTAGATAGATACATATTTTTTTAAATTGTTCACAATTTACCACTTATCTACACCTATGTCCTTAATAACAACATACAGTGAATCAAAACTGTGCAGGTATGCAGTAACGTAGCCAGGATTTCGTTTCAGGAGCCGAGAGGATCCATCCAAGGATCTACTTTAAAGAAACCAACCCCGACCGTGGAAGTACAGAGGCGCTCTCTCTATGTAGTATTTTCCATGCCTAGGTATATTATTTATAAAATAAAATTCAAAAAGGCTTATATAATTTTTGTTTACAGATAAGAATAAGTAACAGTATTTTGCGATTTCGGAAGGTGGAGAGGGAGGGAAGGAGGTCCGGACTCCCTGAACCTCTAGCTACGCAACTGTATGTATGCATTACATTAAGAAAGCTCGAAAGACTTCATATTATCCTTCCTACTCATTTTCACGGAGACCAAACATTGCCGCTTACGTTAAAGGAAGAACAAGGAATATATTGGATAGAATATTTCGCTAGAAGAAATATGAATCCAGAGAAAATATAGAAGGCATCGCAATCATGACTTTCGGAGAACGCAATCTGTATATTTAATTGAAATAGTAGTACTTCATAACGTTATTGAAGTAATAGCCTTACTCGTCAATTACGATGAAATTGGGCTTGTAAAATAGTCGAATTTCCCAATGAACAAGTAACCTATATCATGACCTCAATTTCCCATTTCCTTTTAGACCTTATTCCATCCAAATTCTCTAACTTTAATCAGAACTTTATTCTCCATTCAAATCCTTTACCACAATCACTACCTAACTCTAACCATCTCTATAGTGCTTCTCGAAGGTTTGAACGACAATAATACCAAGACCTTTTGTAAATACGTCATTGGTGTTCTGGCAAAGGCAAGTCTCTCCACTCCAAGTCCTGTGCGTCTATCTGCGGCGCCAGCGCCCTTTCTCCGTCTCCATTAGCTTTCAATACCAGTGACTCAATCGGGAGAAAAGTTGGAGGTACGAATATGTTTAAGATGATTTATTTTCTTTTAGCTTAAATATAATTTTGTTTATCTAAATATTTTAAATAATTTATTTATGCTATTTGTCATGAGATTATTTTTATCATTATTTTTTTTAATATTCTTTAATTATACCTACTCAATCAAAAAAAGTTTCTTAAATGGAAGACGAAGACTTGGAGCTTTTCCCACACCAATATTAACCGGAGCCATGCTCAATAATTGACCAAGTTCAATTGACCGTCGCTGAGCCCTGCGGATGATGAGGATGAGGGGAGCGTAATGCACAGGATGCTATTATGGGAAGCAGCTAGATGACCCATCATGAAAACGCATTATTTCATGATGTGCACAGCATAGATGGGAAATAACTTATATAATATTGAGGTGGTGTATCTATCTAATAGATTATTTTGAATATTCCTATGTATTTAGAAAGATTGAAACAGATTCAGATTGATGATTGGCAAATGTGATTTGAATAAACAGATGACCTCAGTTTCTCTGTTAGCCATAATAGGAATTATCACCAAAAAAGTTTATTTCTTATTTCCAACTATTTTTTCGTCCTAGATTTATTGGTCTATTTCTAGAACATCCTGGAGTCCAATTTGCTACTAGAGATATCTAACTACTAACGTAAGAAACAACCTTTGAGAAGAATGTTGAAATTACGACCACTTACACTAATTGCGCGAGGTCATCCTTTGAATGTCCTAAATAGCCTATGTCTCTGAGACCAAATGAAATATAAATATTCTTTTGAAATGAGTTTTATTTTATTTATTTAATTTACTTATACCACCTAACAGATAAAGTTAGTTCTATAATTGCTTTTTAAGAAATAAGGTACTAGTGGTATTATAGTTATTCTAGAGAAATTTTTTGTTATATAAATATAAATTCGGATATTTTACTATGTATATTATATTTTTAATATCTATTTATTTTATTTTAAATTATTCCTCAGGATCATTGTCGGTGACTCTATATTAAATTATATTGTATTATTACTAAAATCAAACACATAGCTAATTAAACCCATTTGGATATATTACTCTGCTAAAATAACCACTTAGAAAATTGCAATTTTTTCAATCAAAAACATTACAACTCTTAACGAAAGCACCTTGGAACGTAGCCACGTAAAACTCTACATAGTGACAAAACTTTCAATAGTCGACCAAGACATAAGGACTCTTACTAACGATTTCATAATAACATAGTGCACGGACTTCGCAACAGACTAATTCAAAAAATGGCCAGAATTCGCGGAAGAGAAGAAAAGGTGCTGGATGAGATATAGGCAGAAGCCCGGATTAGGGACTTCTGGATGCTTTCCTTCTCCATTCTTGATATGTATTAATTTCTAATAGTGGTTAGACCGTTTACTAATTGTCAATAAATAATAAACAAGCGAAAATTAAAATTTGAAGACAAAAATAAAATAAAATTATATAGATCCACTATAGTACCGTGGTCGAACATTTACATAAGAATGACCCTGAAACCAAGGCTAAGAATATTATACTCATTTTTTGCAACACTGACAAAAACCAAATTTTAGAGAATGAACACTCACTTAAATCCATTAGGGCTTAAACTTCAAAGACATTTGGGACAACTTCATAAATCTTAATAAATAACCTTCATGTTTATCAGTTAACATTTTTTAAGGACAAATGCTTTAGAACTATGGTACGTAGATATGTAAATAACCTTCAAATGGCAGCACTTAACGAACACATGCGGGACCTACTATAAGTGCCTCTATGACAAATCACAGCAACATATTAATAGGCATGGAGATGGCCACTACCCTCGAGTAAGGTTGGAATATCGAAACGCGATATATCGATATATCGAATTTGAAAAACCGATATATTATATCGATATCCTATCACCCGATATATCGATGATATCGATATTTTACAACGATATATCGGTGATATTTATATTTTAAACTTTATTATTTTATTTTTTTAGAAATTTCCTTTATTCTTTATCATATTTTTAATTTTATCCGTGAGCTGTAATTTACATTATAGCTTAATTGTTTAAGCAATCTAGGACGCTGTATTTGAACTGTTGTAACTTCCTTAAAGTTATAACTCATAGGCGTCACTAGCGGTCAGTTGGTTATCTGTTGTTCATTGTTGTTATTGTTGCTAGTGTGGTGATTAAAGTAAAAATAGAAACTAAAATGTCGCCACCAAAACTGAAGTATGGAAACATTTTAAATAGAGAGGAAGTGAAAGTGCGGAGTGCAAATATTGTCACAAAATATTTCGGGCATCGGAAATCACAACAAACCTACAATCAAACCTCAAAGCTTCCCATTAACACGTTTTTTCGTCTCCATCAGGGTCAGGTGTTTCTGCAACATTAACTACTTCTAAATCAGAAGCAAATGAAACAGTTCCTCCGTCAAAAGCTTCTGACATAAGAAGTAGTTTCCAAAATATCGCATCATTTGAAGAGGGAGGCGAACGACGAAGAAAAATTAATGCTATAGATTATATTATTATATATATTGATGCTATTTTATATTTTATCAGTAAGGATAATCTGCCTTTCTATACTGGAAAGAATACAATGAAAAGTATTATATAGGGGAAATGTCCCAAAATTAAATTTTATTGTGTTTCAACATTTCACAGTGTGTAATATGCATAGTAAATCATAGGTCTACTCGTTATTGTACTTTCGTACTTTATTATGAAATTGAGACCAGGTTTTTCCTGCTTACTCTCCAAATAAACCTAAGATTTTAAGATTACCAAAACAAAACAATTTTTTTTTTAGAAAAATAAAACAAGGTTTTAGAATAATATAATATATGAAATATGGCAAAAACCTTCAAGATAAAAATGTATTATAATACTTATTTTTTTTACCAAAGTATTATTCTTTTCTATCTTTTTTTATAATGATTCATGGATAATAATAAAAAATATTATTCTATAAATAATAATTATATTATTTCATAACCTTCTCATAAATTTCGTAACGTTATACTCATTAAATGTACGGTTTCTTTTCTTTTTGGTTTATTTCCTTTCGATGTATCGATATTTTTCTACCGATTATCGGTGGATATCGAATTTTTTCTTTCGATGTTCCAACCCTACCCTCGAGCCCGGTGGGTTATAACCGATAACCGGTATTTTTGTATCCAGTAACCATAACTAGATCAATACAGTCCTGTACTGATTTTCCGCAACGTTGCTGTTTTGTAGTTTCATCACTTCTCACCTCAAAATCACTAACCTTTCTGATGTTAGACAAATACTGAACAAATTTCCATACTGTAGGGGTTTTTCACTTCGCGCGCATTTGGCATCCTCTTCGCTACAGTTACCATCAGCCAGATTCCCACATTCGATTTCAGCCGATGAAAGAACAAAATAGTATATAATACAAGAATATGTTGGACAAGAAAATTTTGACGACAATTTACTAATTTTCCTTTAAATTTTCAGAATGTTGTTTACACTTTACAACAGCCAGACGCGCGATGCTTTGTTGAAACGATACTTACCTATTTTATAAAAATTACTTCTAGGTGTATGTTCGATGTGTGACCTAAATCTGATACTGACTGGCTCCTGAACTAATACTTTTTATGAATAAAAACTTTATTTCATAAAAGTTCTCCCGTTTTCACTAATAAATTATATAACAAGGCAACACTTAAAAATATATATATATTACTTAGTATTTCTGTTTTATTTTCTTTGAGAAGCACGTAGTGTACGCCTTAAAGAAACCACCTTCTAAGCCGCCCAATGGATTAAGGTTCACTGTGCTCATTTATGACTTAATTTAAAATTCTCTCGTCCATAAATTAAAATTTAAATTGTTCTACATAAGGCCTCAGTAATTCGAGCTCTTCTCTCGATAATATCATCAGGACGATTAAGGATGTCACATTTACAAAAAAAAAATTAAAGCTCACCTCTATGATATAGAATTAAATACAGAATGAATGAGCAAGTACCTATTATTTGAATTATGATAAACTTTTATGTTGAAGCTAGTTCATCTCCTTAGGGCTGAAGAGTTCTATATCTATATTAATTCTAGAAGCAAGCAGTTACCTAAAACACTTTAATACTTTCAAATTTCAACTCTTTGAAAGTTGGAACATATCGAAAAGAAAGGACGAGGTTTATGGTGATTATACGGACGAATCTACGGGATGTGGTGATATCGCATTCACAGAGATCAGAATAACAGCACTGATTATGAATTCTACTGTGCGATTTAAGAATAACCTCGATCAGGCAGTTGACATGGGTAAAAAAAAGTACGAAAAATGCACCTTTTTTCTAAAAAGGAAAATTTTGGAAAACTGTCGGAGAGTGAGATTTCATCCCGATAGCCCTCTGGTTTGGATCTCACGGAACGATATTAGACGTTTATTTAATAATAACATTTATTTCTTGACTCCATCGGTGTCATCCACCATCATCTGCACTGAAGCTAAGTGAAAACATTTTAATTTATTATTATTTTGTTTCTTTAGCTTAATTTAAATTTAATTCGACTAATGGAATAATGTAACAGTTTAATCTAGGAGTCTTTATTTGGACTATCTTCTATCGCGTACTTTTTAAGACGTCCTAACCGATAGAATTCTACTTTTTCAAAGTTTTTTTAAATTTTTAAATTTTGATACAATGTAATAAACCAAATAGAGTATGTAATAATATTACAATGGTCGGAAATAAATCGATGCAATTTTACACAAAAAACTTTAGATTTATTGATTTCAACGAAGTTTTCATGAAAATTATTTATTTGAATTATTGTACAGCTCATTGTACAGAAATTTTAGAAATAAGAATATTTATTACCTATGTCTATGCCATATATTTTTATCCTTCCAGTGGGATTGATAACTTTGCACTGTTATGTAGCAACCCGATGTGCTTGGGCAGCATCACTTAATAAATAAAGTATTTCTCTTTATATACTTATAAATTAAATATTAAATAGCATTTAAAAATTGCCATTTTTAAAAATCGCTGAATATATAAATATAACATCTCATCTAATTCAGGTGTGTAATGCATCCGAATCCACCTGTGATTATCAAGAACCCTTTAGACGGTCAGTATTATCGATGCAATAGTATTAAAGGTGGTATTGAAGATATTTCTCACATGTGCCAATAATATTGTGCCAATGTTATGCCAGTTACGATCTTGCTTTCTAACAATATAAGTGATGGTGAATTTGATATTTTTCTAATTGCTTTGGCAATGCCATTAAAGAGGAGAGAAAAAGAATACAAAGAAGTGTGTATGTCGAGAGGTGACTGGAGAAACGTCCTACTCCGCGGGTTGTTCTCAACTAAAAGATATCATGGAAGAAGGAAACCATATTACAAAATGCAAACAACGCAATAATTGGATTCGGTTTCTGTTAGGAATGAGATATTTATTTCATACAGAACTAATGTCTAAGGTTGATGCTGTTTTTTCAAATTATTTTCTCTCATTACATCTAAATAAGGACATTTTAATTTTATCAGCACAATACCGTGTCATTATTATTTTTACTTTCCCTTACCTATATACGAAGTATATAGTAAGGGGAAGTATTGCGATCGTGAAAATTTTCGAATTTGAGTTTTCGATAGTAATACACGTTTTAAGGTCTCCTGAGTCCAATTGACCAAGTCTCGCAAAATGGTCTGTGTGTCTGTGTTGTGTCTGTGTGCGTGGGTGTGTGTATGTGAACAGTCTAGCTCAAAAACGAAAAGTTGTACGATAATGAAATTATGTTTTTAAGGTTGGCACATGCATGTGATGTTACAGCAACATTTTCGTCAAAATCGAAAACCAGAAGTGCCACTGTATATAATCGATTTTACACTTTTTTACAATTTTCTCGAATAGTAATCAACGATTTTCATGAAACTTGCCTATATTATTCTTCATAAAGGCCTTTAACTTTTCATTTGTGTAGTAAATCACCGAAAAAATGCAGAGAAAAAAATTATGATGAAAAGAATATTTTATTTGTGGATAGCTTAAAAAGTATGCATTTTATGGTAAATTATGTATAGAATTGTATGAAAGGTAATTAAATCATATAAAAAAAAATGAAAGAATCATCAAAATCGGACCTAGTATTAGCAAAGATAAAGCGTATTTTATGAGGAGCACAAGACCCTAGATGGATAACGGAGCGCATCTGAAAGGAGACGGATGCGACCGAACCTTCTCCCACCAATCTGTTATAAACAATATACTCTGTAATAAAGTAATTTAAGAATACAAAAGCGGAAATTAACTTAATAATTTCTACTTTCATATTATTTAATGGAAAGAAAATATTTCCATGAAAACTAAACCGAAACTGTTAAAATATATTTGCAGCTTGACGAAGTTAAAATATATAGGTAGTTTATCGAATTGTACTAAAATTTTTCAAAAACTGTTTTATTGTACTTAAGTGGGAAAAGATGTGAAAAAGTGAATGCTGCTGAGTTTATTTCAAGCATTGTTTATGTGATCTTTTTAAAATTATATTAAAAAGATAATTATTATAGGAAGGGAAAGTTGAGTGATGCGCGCGCCGCACCAGATTTTTATCAATAGTAGTTCTGTGAACAATAGACCTCGTGAACCAATTTAAGGATTTTAATTATTCCAACCACAACGTAAATCTGCTGAATATGAATGTGATTTTGCAAATACCTCTTTCACCTCAGTTCACATTGTCCTTATGTAATATCGGCGACATCGGTAACACAATTGCAATTCTCAATGCCAAAAAATCTGCAGGATTCGAAATGATTCGACCTAAAGATATAAAAAAAAAAATCATAAATAATTACAGAACCCATTATTTTTCGTTAAAAAAATAATTTTATTGTCAGATTTTGTTTTTCCTACACCATCCGTAGTAATGCGTTAAAAAAAAAAAAAAATACATCAAGAAATAAAAATTCTTAGCCACGCCGTTTTAAATACCCTCTGGAAATATTCATATACAATTTGAAGTTTTATTGTAATAATTACCTACAGTTGATTATAAGTCAATCCATAAATAATAATTTTCATAAAACTATCAATTAATTATTAATCGATTGTTATTAATATTTTAATTTACAATTAAAGTGTTATGAGCATGTGAGGTAGGTATATTTCTATTTACAATATTTCATATATAGTAGCTAAATTTTATGTATGGACATACATTCCACACCACAACATTCTTATAATATTGCTCAATATATCCCTTAAACGTGCATATATATATATATATATATATATATATATATGTACCACGTATCTTTATAATTGTTACAATATACCCCTATATATCGACAAAATTCAATATTGAATCGGCTTATTAATATAAAGCTGCAATCCTTCGTAGAGCATCATATAACTCCTACTGGAATATAATTCAATATCAGATAAGTCCTACTAGATTATTTTTTAATGTTTGTTTGGTATTTCATGCATTATCAATACATTTGGTACATAAGCCAATTTGCATAGATTTAATGACTATTTGGAACCTATCACCATCTTAGGATTATTTTTTGGATATTAAAATCACCTAAATTAAAATACTTAGCAGTTTATTAACTATCAGAATAGCTGCTTCAAAATCAAATAAAAATTTATAAAATTTATCGTTAATAACTTAAGAACATATCTATGGATTCAAATCATTTTTTAATTTTTTGATTTTTGTACCATTTACTACTTCATAATGATGTGGACGTTTCCAAGAGGTTATAAGATTCGATTCAACTCTTAATCGAGATATAAAAGTTCTTTCAATACCTCGCATCGTTTTCTAAAATAAGTAGGCAACAATACCTCACAATTCAGAACAGAAAGTTGATTTTGAGATGTGAGGTATTGATTTGAATCTATCGATACGTGCATCTTATGATATAGCATCGTATTATACAGCATCTTATAAAATAAATTAATAAGTTTTATTTTTGGACATACACTCCACACCACAGCTTGCCAATGACTGATGTAATATTGCTCATTATACTCCTTTAACGTTCAATAATATTGAGACTCCATCAACAGTATTGAAAGAGCTTCAATAAAAATTTTGTCAGTAAAACCAATAAAACAAAATGAAAAATGTAATAATATGTAAAACCTAAAAGAATTGACAAAAAATTGATATATGAAACAGATATTTAGGTAGAAGCAATGACTCATTATGACGTCATCTTCGCTTAATTTGTGGGAAAAATTGTTTAAATAAAAATGTCTTCAATTTTCTTTGAGAACGCCGAAAATTAACTATTTACTAATTATACAATTAGTATTCATGAATTAATTTATTAAATAATTGGTATTAATTCGACCGGTCGAAAAATAGTTGTCAGGCAACTTTATATTTGAGATTGTATAATTATTTCAAATACTTTTACAAAAGAAGAAAGCAGACTAGTATTAATTAGCTCTATTACAGTTATAAAATTAATTGTATTAAATATAATTAAATTTTCAAAATATAGCACGACGACTCCCAAACTAAAAGGCAATGTCATCATCAGGAATACTCATTAAGTTTTGTTTGTTAGTGACTCGATGAAGAGGCATATGATTGTGCTATCATCATTTCTTTAAATCTATTTTAATTTTTAATTCAATAAAGACGCATATTATTATTTATAATATTGTAAATTTATGTTGCAAAACCTCATTGAAGGTAATCATTGACCTGTTACTAGTTTCAGAGAACCCAATGACCCGCAGAGAAGAAAGCAACTCAGCAGAAGGGTGTTGAGGTCAGGGGAGCGAAACCAGCTTCAAGGAAAAAAAAAAAATTAGGGCTGCTTTGGAAGCGTTCCTTGAAAAAGCTTGCTAATGCTGCAACAGCAATAAATATACTATTAAAATGGGTTAAGAAGGTTGTTATGTCGTGTATTATGGATAAATATGCGATTCAACTCAATTGAGTTTAATTAGCCCTATTTACCTTAGTTATTTAATAATTTAATTTTGGGTTAGTATAATCGAAAATCTTCTTGAAAACAATTTTATTATATTTTTATTGACGACTATATTTTTCTTTGTTGTAAATTTATTAAGGACGAAATTTTTAGAATTGAGGTAAAATTAATTTGAAAAAAAAATATGCTCCAATTTTTTTATTAGATTATTAATTTCATTTTTTTAAAAGTTAATTATTTTCTTTTTGCTTTTATCAAATATAATTCAAATTGTTTCAATATTCTGTTCACTTCGTTTTGTCAGACATAATTTTATTTCACTTTAGATATCATGCAAAACCACGACAAAAAGTGGATTACAATAAAACAAAAAATGGAGTACAGACTTAAGAGTTAACACATCGGGAGGGAGTTAAGTACTTATTTCTCAACTTATAAGAAATAACTAATTATTTGTTAATTTAAATAGGTATGAGAAAGAAAGCCGAATGGAAGGTCTTCGACGGAAAATTTTACAGGAATCTTTTTTCCAACAAATAATTCTGTTTAACTACTATGAATTTCAAAAAATTGAAAATTATTCGAATCTCTTCTTTTTTTTAAAAGTGAATCTTTCCGGATTGCGAATAAGATGACTCAGGATAAAAGCAGTTATATACTGCTTTTAACTATCAGAAAATTGATCTTTTATTAAACTGCTATCATCAACTACTTCTAAATGTTTAATGTGGGCGATTGAGTTAATATAAAGTTGAAGACCATAGATGTAAACTAAAATGTATGCTTTTTCTTTTCTTTTTTTTTTTCATTTCTAAGTACATCTGGTAAAAAACTAAAATACCAGCAAATAAAAAACATAACAACCCCAAAACACACCTTATATTATTCAATAAATGAAAAAAAAGTAACTAATAATCGTATAAACTCTTAGTTTAAGTAGGTACTAGAATCAAAAGAGAATATAAGGAAGCTTTCCATGAGAAATTAAAACACACTGAACATTCATAATATCCTATGAATCATTACTTCATTATAACGAATGTTAAGTGTGTTTTGATTAGAAGGTATTCAAAAGTGTAGACAAAAAAATAATTTTAAATATGATTTTCCAAAAAATTTCGAAATTTGTGTAGTACCTTTATGCTCCGACTGATGAGATATGTATTTAAAATTTTAAAAAATTAAGATGTAAACATTTTTCAGAAATGCATTTTAAATTGCGAATTTCTGTTAAAATGGAGTCAATTAATTTCGTATCAATTTATTACAAACAAAAACAAAAATACCTAAAGGAAAAAAAGAATTGTGTATGATCAGGGATTCGGATATAGGAGATTCGCATAAGTTGGGTTCTACATCGTACATTCTGCTTTCTTTATATTTATTTTGACACCTCAACAAAGGGCGCAATAAGATAAACAAAAATAACTGATTATTGCCTGTTAGTTCAAATAGAAAATATTTATTTAGCTTTAATATTTTGGAAAGAATGCCAGAAGTAGATATCCGGTACAAAAACAATGAAATAAATGAAAAATAAAACCATCCGCTCGAAAGGATTCGATTGTTGAGTCCATGTGTATTCCAAGTTGGAAACAAAGAGAAAGCTTTTGTTTTTTCAGCGAGAAACGGTAGCCCCTCCTTTGGCACACCCGGTTAGGGACGGGTATGGGGATCCATCCCATCCGGAGAGTAACAGCAACGTTTTTTCTCCCCTTTCCGCTACAATGATCCTTCCTGACCCCTTGGCTGGGCGATGGAGTTCGTCCATCTGTACCCTAACTGGACGTGTACTATTAACTGATAATAATAGTCACCGAGGAAGGGAACAGCTATAGTGTCATCATCACACCTTGACAGGGTGGAGAAAAGAATATTGGCTTTTAGAGTAATGAGATGCCAGAGGAAAAAAAAGGGCATTGAAGGAGGTCGAGTATGCCTCATTGATCAAAGTGTCATGGACGCCAATTAACTCTAATCAGTCCTACACTAAAAAAATCTGAAATATATATTTTATACAATTATACAATTTTTAAATTGAAAATGTTTAGTAAATTAATAAAACATATCAATGTGTGAAACTAATATAAAGGAGAAGATGTTTGGGGTATGATCAGGAAATAACACACAAAAGCTAAATTATATTGTATTAATTTGGCGTAAGTTGTAGACCTTCATCAGGAAGGGCTGAGCAATCATAGAATGGAAATATTAAAATCATATAAAATAGAAGAATAAATAATGTATGAGTCGTGGCAAAATATAAAACAGTAAAATATTATATATATGACATGGAAAGATATGAAAAACCTGTACACATAAAATTCCATATTTTATGTATACATATTTTTCCATGTCAAATAAGTACTTTTTCATATATTTGATTAGTATTATACTATTACATATATATATATATATATATATATATATATATATATATATATATATATGTAAAATATAATATCACATAATGTAAAAGTTTACAATGTATATTTTTCATATTTCATATATATATATATATATATATATATATATATATATATATATATATATATATATATATATATATATATATATATATATATATATATATATATATATTTATCATTTAATACCATATGGTGTATTATATAACTAATAATCGTGAATAAAATCAGGAGGAAGTACCAACGAGTAATAATCTCCATTATACTTCACATGTTAGTGTTTTATTTAATAATTCTTCATTGGTTGTCGTCAATCTGAAGACGTGTGAATTTAAAGAAAATAAATAAATACATATTTATTCCATTGTTTAATTTTCTTGCTTTTACCATAACAAAAATTATATACCACTAATAATGTAGCAATCAGTAAGTATCATGATACATACTTATAAAAAGCTCTTTTTCAGTCTCATCGAAACTCAGTAAAATTACTGTTAATTGCTACTTGTTCCAGTATCATTCATATATATATTTTTTTTTCTTTTTTTTTTTTTTCGGTTGGCTCTATAGATCTTGTAGATCTTTGGCCGCGCGATGTGGTGTTCTTACAGACATTTATTGCTTGCGGGAGCACAGACAGCCCGAAGGGGGTCACCCAACCTCACGTTGCTACGAACCATGGTTTCCATGGTGCAGCGGCAGGCTGGCCATTGCTCCATAACCGGTCCCTTTGGGGCCAATTCGGCAGTGTCCTTCCCACCGACTCACTCGGGTTCAAGGACAGTGACAAATCGGTCTAGATCCACGGATTATGGCTGTTCGGAGTCAGCAGGCGCACGAGGACCTATATTTCTTTCCCCGAGACAGACCGTCCATGGACCAAACCTCTGGGCGGCTATTTTATGTCCTCGAAAACCACAACGCGATTCACAATTAAGATACACTGGGTAGGGTCATCACTCCTACGCCCGGTCTGTGTGAGTAACCTCCAGTAGGCTGACGGGCCTCACATACCCGGGGGAGGGGGATAGTGGCAGGCTACGTGGATTTTCCCCGGTAGGCGGTCACCCAAATCTGGGCGGTCACCCATCGAAGTACTAAACACGCTCGACGTTGCTTAACTTTGATTACCTATTGCAAGCGTCTTAGCCCGCTCGGCCATCCCGGCCCCTCATTCATATATATATATAAATATATATATATATATATATATATATATATATATATATATATATATATATATATATATATATATATATATAAAATATAATATCACATAATGTAAAAGTTTACAATGTATATTTTTCATATTTCATATATATATATATATATATATATATATATATATATATATATATATATATATTATCATTTAATACCATATGGTGTATTATATAACTAATAATCGTGAATAAAATCAGGAGGAAGTACCAACGAGTAATAATCTCCTCCATTATACTTCACATGTTAGTGTTTTATTTAATAATTCTTCATTGGTTGTCGTCAATCTGAAGACGTGTGAATTTAAAGAAAATAATTAAATACATATTTATTCCATTGTTTAATTTTCTTGCTTTTACCATAACAAAAATTATATACCACTAATAATGTAGCAATCAGTAAGTATCATGATACATACTTATAAAAAGCTCTTTTTCAGTCTCATCGAAACTCAGTAAAATTACTGTTAATTGCTACTTGTTCCAGTATCATAAATAACATGCATTCAAAAGCTATGCATGGAAGTTGACCGCAGTAATGAAGATGAAGATAGCCAAAGTGATGGTCAAAATTAAGTGAAAAAATATTACAAGATTATTTAATGAATGTCCAGGTTTCGAGCAACTGAAGGCCTTCTACAGGGCTACAATAAGGATAAGAATCAAGAAGAAGAAGATGTCCTGGATAGACTGAAACGTCGATGAGAAACATAAATACATAAACAAAAAATTGCAGAAGATTTATTTTAATCCATAAAATTGGGTTAAATAATCACAATATGAAAATAAAGTGTTAAATATATCCAAGATGGAAACCCTTATTTATCTTCATGAAATTTCATTCCTTTATATAAATTATATATCCTTTCATAGTCGAAAGTCGATAGTCGAATTTTTGCAAATCGAACTTTGAGGTGCCATGAAAAAATGTGTATTTAGTAATTTCGATTTATGGTAAAATGCAATTTTTATCATCAATATATATGTAATGCTATTATATTTTAGTAAATAATCCTTTATTTTAATCATTTTTTTAGATATTATTATTTAATTCATTTTTGTTCATTCGGTTTTCTTTATGAATACTTTTTGGAGTGGACTAAAATTTTACTAACACCATTTGTTGCAGTGTTACTTTTAAATAATATAACTAATTTTCAAGGAGAAGTTCGGTGGTGAAATTTTCGGAGAAATTGGTGTGGCAATCAAAATAAAACCAAAAAATATCAAGCTATTAATACTGACGTTTCCTCTCAATTTGTTGGCATTATTCAGGGTTACAAAGAATACATTTTCATCCGTTTATTTTCAATATGGCAGTTCTTAAGCTGGATCCATCTCGGACCTCGTTACAGAACTGTTTTTTAAAAGTTGTATTAGTTTGTTATAAAGTCGCATGGAAAATATTGTAGAACAAACTTTTATAACGTGGTTTTATAAGTTATACCACGAGTTATATGCTAGTGTCGGAAAGATCAAAGGAAGTTTTAGAAAATAAAGTAAGTTTTCGTCCGTCCGTATCCGCTTTTCTTGACAGTCGTTTAAAGACCAGTCCAGAGTTCAATGGTTTATTGATCTTTCTGTCTGTACATTCTGTACATAAATCTCGGTGAATTGAGTATCTCGTTTGGGTATTTTCTGACCGATGTTAAGTAGCAGAAATTCAAACTCACAACTCTTCATTCTTGCAAAGCTTTTGAAGCTTCTATCAGTTCGCATTTCTCCAATTAATGATTCATTATTATCTCTCTCTAGATCCCTAAGAAGTAAAGTCCCGCTGTACAGTTGTGTAGCTTGTAATGAGGATCCCACCTAGTATCTTCCTTTGCGATTTACTCGTTTACGATAAGTTGCCAAAATAACAAGCAGCTGTCGCAAGCATTAAATATTCCTTACTCCTCGCCATCATGAGAACTGATCACATATCTTCTGACTCATCCTTTTGTTGTAACTTTATTACAAAATAAAATTGCTCTAAGTTATACATACAATATGAATTGTTAGAAACTTGTACAAAGCGTTATAAACTAACTCTTTTTGTTATATAGTGTCGGTACAGCTTAAGCATTCAGATACAAATATTTTTTATTTTATTTAATTTTACATTACTCTTCCATGGATGATTCTTATCCTTATTGTAGCCCTGAAGAAGGCCTTCAAGTTGCCCGAAACCTGGACATTCATTAAATAATTTTGTAATATTTTTTCACTTAATTTTGACCACCACTTTGGCTATCTTCACCTTCATTACTGCGGTCAACTTCCATGCATAGCTTTTGAATGCATTTTATTTATGATACTGGAACAAGTAGCAATTAACAGTTATTTTACAGAGTTTCGATGAGACTGAAAAAGAGCTTTTTATAAGTATGTATCATGATACTTACTGATTGCTACATTATTAGTGGTATATAATTTTTGTTATGGCAAAAGCAAGAAAATTAAACAATGGAATACATATTTATTTATTTATTTTTTTAAAATTCACACAGATTGAAGACAACCAATGAGGAATTATTAAATAAAACACTAACGTGTGAAGTATAATGGAGATTATTACTCGTTGGTACTTCCTTCTGATTTTATTCACGATTATTAGTTATATAATACACCATATGGTATTAAATGATAAATATATATATATATATATATATATATATATATATATATATATATATATATATATATTTATATTTATTTATATATTTATATTTTATATTTATATATTTATCATTATATATTTATCATTTAATACCATATGGTGTATTATATAACTAATAATCGTGAATAAAATCAGGAGGAAGTACCAACGAGTAATAATCTCCATTATACTTCACATGTTAGTGTTTTATTTAATAATTCCTCCTGATTTTATTCACGATTATTAGTTATATAATACACCATATGGTATTAAATGATAAATATATATATATATATATATATATATATATATATATATATATATATATATATATATGTAATAGTATACTATTTATATAGTATATAAATATAAAACAGTAAAATATTATAATGAAAATATATGAAATAGTACTTATATGTATGACATGGAAAGATATGAAAAACCTGTACACATAAAATTCCATATTTTATGTATATATATTTTTACATGTCAAATAAGTACTTTTTCATATATTTCATTAGTATTATAATACTGATATATGAAATTATAATACTAATGAAATATATGAAAAAGTACATATTTGACATGGAAAAATATGTATACATAAAATATGGAATTTTATGTGTACAGGTTTTTCATATCTTTCCATGTCATACATATAAGTACTATTTCATATATTTTCATTATAATATCTTACTGTTTTATATTTTGCAACGACTCATACATTATTTATTCTTCTATTTTATATGATTTTAATATTTCCATTCTATGATTGCTCAGCCCTTCCTGATGAAGGTCTACAACTTACGCCAAATTAATGCAATATAATTTAGCTTTTGTGTGTTATTTCCTGATCATACCCCAAACATCTTCTCCTTTATAATAGTTTCACACATTGATATGTTTTATTAATTTACTAAACATTTTCAATTTAAAAATTGTATAATTGTATAAAATATATATTTCAGATTTTTTTAGTGTAGGACTGATTAGAGTTAATAGGCGTCCATGACACTTTGATCAATGAGGCATACTCGACCTCCTTCAATGCCTTTTCTTTTCTTTTCTTTTGTGTGATTAGTTGAATGTCATTTCTCTATTTAGTTTTATCAGGTAAAATTTCTTATTTTGCTTTATTATTGTTAGTACTTACTATTTTTTATTGTTAGTACTTACTATTATTTTGTACTTACTATTTGGAGATGAAGCTTTATTTTTCAATGTAAACAATCGTTATCTTTATTTATAATTTTATTTTATTAAATTACATATTTATTATTTGAGTTGAGACCTCGTTTGACGGTTTTCCAAAGCAGCTTTTAATTTTATATTTGTATTCTTTTGAATACCCTTAAATTAAATAAATATAATACTAAAATAATGATAAAGCTATGCTTAGAACAGATATAAAAAAAATATCATGACACACAGCGTAATTTTTTCTCGATTAAAAAACTAAAATAGAAAATATATATATTTTCAGATCAGTAGACCTATCTCACCATGCCAACAAACTTATTGAAATGGCAACAGTTTTTAACTGTACCTATATTGATATTTTCATATTCTTACAATTAGTTTCAATTTTATTTAGTCTAAAAATGTGTCAGTTACTTTTAATATTTAAAAAGAAAAAAACAAACAAGCTTTACACTATTAGGTTTAAATAAATCTAGGCTTTTAAGCCTTCCAGCTGCCTAGACCCATTTTAAGATTTTAGGATCCCATTACTAAAGTATTCCTTCTGTGGAAGTATCTCAAATTCATGATAGCACTTCAAAAGGTATTACCAATTTTTTATAAGAAGCCGTTGATAAAACACGATTTTGAAAATCCGTGAAAATCATCACAGGACAGAAAAATTTAGCGTCAATAATTTAAGGTTTTTAAATTGTTTAGTGGTAAGTACAAAAAGGTATAATAATCTAACTAATCGTAAAATATAATTGTTTCGCCATACTAGTGGTTCGATTTAATTAGACTGATATGTAATAGTAAATTTACTATGTGCACATTTTTAACAAAAATATGCGACAAAAAGAACTCTTTCTTACATTATGCTTATTATTACATCTTATAATAATTTCTCCTGTGGCAGAAAAAGAGGTGAATTAAGAAGAAGAAATTCAATTATTAGCGGCTAAACAATAATTATTAATTAAAATTATAACAATTCGGAGTAAAATATACAACTAGAAAAAATCTGCTATCGATAAAGATACAGTACTAATTAAATAAAATAGCAGTGTTTATTACTTTTTATAACCCCTGGATATGATATTGAGAAAAAAAAGATTTATTTAAACCTAATAGTGTAAAGCTTGTTTGTTTTTTTCTTTTTAAATATTAAAAGTAACTGACACATTTTTAGACTAAATAAAATTGAATGAAAATATATATATTTTCTATTTTAGTTTTTTAATCGAGAAACAATTACGCTGTGTGTCATGATATTTTTTTTATATCTGTTCTAAGCATAGCTTTATCATTATTTTAGTATTATATTTATTTAATTTAAGGATATTCAAAAGAATACAAATATAAAATTAAAAGCTGCTTTGGAAAACCGTCAAACGAGGTCTTAACTCAAATAATAAATATGTAATTTAATAAAATAAAATTATAAATAAAATCTCCAAATAGTAAGTACAAAAAGTAATAGTAAGTACTAACAATAAAAAATAGTAAGTACTAACAATAATAAAGCAAAATAAGAAATTTTACCTGATAAAACTAAATAGAGAAATGACATTCAACTAATCATACAAAAGAAAACATGTATATTTCCTTTCATTAGAAAACGCTGCAAATTGTCGTTTTTTTTGTGCGGGCCTCATAAATAAATCCGTCCTGAATCTCAAATGGACTAGGTACGTCACTGGAGACGTATACGGCAGTATTTTACTATGCAACTTTACATGACTATAACATTGGTGGATTAGATAGTTCTTATCCTTTTCTAAGTTCGTTTTGTATTAACGCCAGTATATTTAATATAAATTCACCTTAAAACCATAAATTCCTCTAAAAAGGAAAAATTTCATTAATTCTCTCACCGTGGCTGTCAAGGTATTCCTGTGCCCCGTTCCGGACAAACCTAAAAAGTTAAAATGTCACGGTGGTGCGGTGACAATGAGTTATCCGGGACCGCAAATCCACCGCCATTGTCCTACCTCTGGGCGGCTTCCAACTGGGTCTCGTCGAGGAAATAATTTATTGTCAGGGTACGCTGCGAGGGCCAAGGATTCAGGGAGAAGGATTAAAGGGGAGGGAGTGGCATATTACTCAAACAGATGCAACTGGAGTTGCACGTACGAAATCAGTGATCGATGATAAATGAATATTATTGTTTTTATATTAACAAAAGGCGTTTTTATAGAAAATAAAAAAATACTACAAAGGTACGATAAAATGAATATCCTTTTTTTTAAGTCGTGCTGAAATAGAAAGGAAATTATATAAATATCGTAAGTACCAATAGTTAATCGTAGAGAGCAGATTTTTATTAAAATATAAAAACCGTTGAATAAAACTAAATAAACGTTGTGGCGTTGTGTAATTAAACAATATTACGGTGCTAGCCACGTACAGTTACACTGTTATATTGTAAGGCCTTCGTTTCCACGTACTGAGAGGTATTCATCTTAATGCTTATTTCGTGCTTCGCAGTACAATGCTATCTCCTAGCCGAGGTAATTTACTACCCTCTGGTGTGTGTTCTAAATTTTGTCGCTTTTGGCCGTCCCCGAAATGGCAGCAAAAGAAATTTTACATAAACAGGAGATTAAATACCATATATAAGATAGTGGAGGATGATTTCAACGCCATGAATGTTTTTTTGATATATCAATATAATTTAAACTAACCAAAGATTTCAAGGCTGTGAACTGTAAAATTCAAGGCATTTTTCATCAATTTATTGGATTAAATTTAAAACGAAATTGGAAACATATAATGTATTTGGTCTCCTTGTCACTCCACCCTCGACCTCAATATTTGTAGTAAGAGGCACGGCTGGATGAGGAGGAGAGGGGGAAAAAGGAGCATTCCCCAGGCTGTAGAATTTATAGGGCGGCAAATTTCGAGAAGAATTTTATTGTTAATAATTTTAGTTAAGTAGAAAATATTAGTTCCAAACGAAATTCAGTCAATAAAATGAGTAAATGTTATGAAATAATGATATTTATTGATATCAAATTTTGACTTGGTTTACTGGACTATTAATAATTTTCATACATAAATGTTTATTATATAAAAATAAACATTACTTCATTCAAATATGTACTATTATCACATAGTAATGCAAAAAATACAAGCTACAAAGAAAAACTAAATTATTAAATAAAATAAACGTTGCCAGCTAGTGTATAGGAGATTTTCAACTGCATCACCCCCAACTCTACTTGAAATCATCAATAATATACAATATAATGAATATTTGTTCTTTTATTCTTTTTATTCTTTATACCTTTACCATATATAATTCTTAAGTTTAATGTCATTAGTCATACCACAGTCAATGAAATAGATTCTAGAAGCTTTCTATGAAACTGTGCGCTTCATTGTTCCACCGGCGAGGAGATGGGCTGTTGTGCGCATGCGAGGTGCAGAGGAATTTGCGGAGACAAAGAGAACTGTCAATCTCACAGTACCGATCCTTGCGATTTGGTGATAATTTCTTTTACCTTTTTTTTTATACCGCGCGTTCTGCCATATTCTTGTATATGGCAAAGTGTAAGATTGTTATCCTGCTATTCTATTGATTCATTTTTTTTCGGTTTTTATTTTAGCAGAAAACTTTAACTATGTCCTTGTAACCTCATTTTTTCGCACAAATTAAAACAATGGATTCCATTTTTAAATAAATTGATCAAGCTTGTATTGTGGCAATTTATGTTATAATAAGTAAAAAATGTTTGATTTTATTCTTTAGGATTTTAACAAGTTTCTGATTTATTTTTTTCTTTGTTTTTTGTTTGTTTCCTTCTACAAAATTTCGAAAAAAAGGCTTAGCGATCCTGAAAGTACGCTGTCGACACAATCCATCGCTCCATACAAACCTCCCTCCACTAAATTCCATCAAAACTCAAATCATCAATGTCGAGCATAACACAATCCTCTCCAGCGGATTTATCTTTTTATTTTTTGGGAGGAGGCTAACATCGGGGGTCTGAGGGTGGATATAGCAACTCATAGGAACAAGGGGGTCCTCTCCAAGGAAATTTTTGACATCTCTGATCAAAACTGCACTTTTCACACTATTTGAAGCAGTGAACTTGAATAATTGGAAATTTAGTTTTGAAGGTTTTTATTTATGTTTATATGAAACATGCTTGCATGTAGTAACTGAAGTAGTTTCTAACCCACCATTCAGATGAACGCCACACCCTCAATTGTACTTCATTATTCTTTAAGTATTATTAAAAATTGATATAATTTTAAGCAACGTACTGTGAAGAATGGACCAATGAAAAAACAATTTTTGTTACGGGGAGGGAGTTTCAGCCCGAAAGCACACTACGAATAAATTTCATCACAATTAAATTACCCAGACCCAGTTTCCACAATTCGGGGTGGTATAGCCCTCTGAATTCTTCCATTGACTTATTCTTCTTCGTCCAAATATTCTATGCAATACTTATATTATTTTAAAAAACCTCACGGCGTCGCTCTTCCCTTAAAGTAAGCGGCCAGTTTTCGTACCCGTATAGAATAGTAGAAAGTATAGTAGCTTTGTAAATTCTTAATACCAATTTTCAAGAGAGCAGGCGTGAATTGAGTAATTTTGCGACGAAGAAATAACAGATGTTTCCCGCTTTTAACCCTTATTTTATCTCTAGTTGATGAAATCATTACAAACAATCGACCAAAAAGATCTAGAAAAAACCGCTGCTCTAAGGCTGATGTGTGAATATCATGGGCATATCTCTGGGTTTGCTATTAAATATACAACATAGTTTAAAAAAAACCTTCCTCTTCTTTATCTTCATCCTTTGCGCCCCTCAGTGTGGCCTTATATGTTATATTATATGTGGCCGTATATGTTTTTTTTTTCATACTCCCAAAACGTATAATAGATGTAAATATTTAAAGTATATTTATAGCACATCGTTCGTTTGGAAGTGCACAATCCGAAAAAGTGGAATTTTACTGAAGTATTTGAAGTTTGCCTATTCAGATTGATACCTTAAATCACTGATAATCCGGTTTCATATAGAAGCAAAATAGATACTTTTTGGTCGCCTAATTAGCATAAGAATAATAAGACTGCAAGATTACTAATAATTTATTATTATCCATATAAAACAGTCTTTATAAAGTTCCTCTCTAATTACAGTTTGAAGGAAGTCATTGTGTTTGACTTGTAAACTTATAATGGCGAAACTAACAATAAATTTTGATTGCAGTAAATATTGAAACTAAAAATCTAACATTTATTCTCAAAAAAATATACGTCACAGGAAGCTTTCCAAACAAAAAAAAATCTAAAGTGGAATAGATTACTAAATAATTTATTCATTTTTTTGCTTGATTATAAAAAATATTATCTGAATCCCATGATGTATGAACAGCACTCTAGATTCCTCTCTGCATTCATAAAGACTATGGAGATATTTTTGGATAGTCGAAATTACCTACTTCATTTTTGAGAATCATCAAACAGTTCTAATAGCACCGTTCTAATAGCAATCAACCTTGGCTTGATTGCCAATGGCCAGGTATTTAATTTTCGAATTATTATGAGGGAATGGTAATCTTTTTGGCCGGCGTCATAAATCAGCATTTCTACCTGCGGCCTCAGCCTATTCAGCGGCCACCGCTGAATACTCTTCTACTTCCTTGGCTACGTCTTCACAATACTCAAGATTTAATGAGAGGATTTAAGAATCAGCACAACTCCCTTTTAAAAGGAAGTTCAGTAACAATAACTCGACTTGTTTCGGAATAACATCGCAAATATCATCAAAATAAATCCTACGAAGATCAGTAATGATTTTTTTTAGTTTTTGTTATAAGAGAACCATCGTGTTAGCATCAAGGGTACATGCTGAGATTAAAATACTATTTCATATTTGTTTAAAAAAACACTAATTGAATTCTGATAATGAAATTTCTTTATCGAAAATAAATATTCGCAAGCACTGTGAAATTAAGTTAAGTAAAATATTTTGCATCAGTAATTATTATACGTATAATACTTTTTTTTTCTTACCTACGAGAGATTTTTACAGTTTATTTCAATTACACTATATATGAATACAATAATAACGATATAGGATATACAATTCCCTTTATTACCAGTATTTTGATTTTATTCATAAATATTACAATTATATTATACTTTAGAAAACATACTTTTTTTTCTTATCTTCCGTTTATTTTAAGCCTCTTTCACATACATATATGAACAATATATTTGAACAATTCCTTACATTACCGGAGGGTATTTCAAGGTCAAAGCTATTATTAAATGTCCGCTGCGTTTCAGGGGTTTCACATTCAAGCATTGGTCCCCCTAATTTGTAGAGAATGGGGAGGAACCATTCTGCTGGTTCAGGAATAAGGTGAAATGGATTTAGACTGCAGAGTCCAGACCCCTTCCCTCGGCGAGTACATCGACCAAGAGTACAGAGCCGTGCCACCTCCCAGGCCTTGGTGTCTCTGAATAGAGGGTTGGCACAAGCCTTCAGCCCATCAAATAATTTGATGTGTCTCCGGCTTGTATATTCCGGCCTGAAGGTAGCTGGAGTTCCTCAGAGGTGGTGGTGTTTCTCGCTCGTTAGAGTGAGGTCCCACGGACGATCTGTCATAGAACGGAGTTCGGGAAGCTCTGCAGTCTTAGTAAGGTGGACTTATACATGTGCCGGAGCAGAGGTGCACGGTAGAGCTAGATCGGCCTTATGATGGCTTTGTAAATCTGCAGCTTCAGCCGAAGTGAGAGGTGCGGCGACGTAAGCAGGTAGTAAAGCCTATGCGACTTCAGCCGGGCCAGCTTGATTTTCTCCCTGACGTGGCTGGAGGCTTCGCCGGATCACCCTGATGCCATTCAATCTGAGGTCTTCCACTATGGCCGCTGATGCTGTACAGATGGCAGAAGGCACAGGCCTTCTCGAGGGCCCTGCTGGCGTTAACGCTGGTGGCGTAGATGCCGATATTGCCCGCATAGGCTGCTACTACATGATAACATACATGAAATGTTATAATGTTGACAAAAGGCTCCATTCTCTGAGAATGAATCATCTAGGGAAAAGTTTTTTATTTCCGGACCTATTAGACATACAGACGTCGAAATGAAGCTAGTTAAATTTACTTTAAAGTAACTAATAATGATGATAGCAGTTTCCTCGAATTATGTCCAAATAAAGTCACAAAATGGTGATTTCATGTTTTTGAAAAAAAAAGAATGTTGTTTTTTGTAAATATGTATCTCGAGTACTATCAAAGGTACTGAGGGCACAATGTTTAGAAAATTTACTCTTCTTTAAAAAATTATCCGATAATGTTTTTTGTGCTGTTGATAGTTTCCAGGATATTGAGTACTGAATCAAAAATTAACGAAAATTTTAGGAGTTTTCTTGAATAAAATAGCCTTCCTGTGGTCTGTCGAAGTCCCAAATGTGGAGTGACGAAAATCTCATAAACTTTAGTGATTGTAGTATATAATAATTTCTAATTATATATTACTTAATGGAATTAAAATGAAAACTTTTAAAATTTATTTTAAATAAGATAGTAAGTGAAAGTTGTATGACGCGCGCACCAATTTTTAATATTAACCTTTTAATTTGATGATATTTAGCTTTATTTATTATTTTAGGACACCGAATTTATTTATTTATTTTCTTTTTTATTAAAATATTTTAGAAAATCCAAATAATTAATAAAAGGAGGTGATATTATTGTAGCTTATTTAATGTGTATATAATGTGATGTTGTTTGTTTTTGATATAATAGGTTATTGTTTCATTATTTAATTTAAGAAAATGTTCTGATGATGGGAGAACATCCCCGAAACGTTAATGTTGCTGTTTTTGGACTTGTGAAGTCAACACAAAATAAATATTTTGGAAAGTCAGAATTACTCCTCCTTTTATTAATTTATTTTCTTTCTTTCTTTTTTTTTATATTGGACAATTGGCCATAGCTATGCAAAAAATATCCATCCCACAATTTTTGATTTGTCTATTTTCTATGATATTGGTAAGGTTTTAACATCTTTTATGTATTGCAAAAGTGATCCAAGCAGTTTGGACAATGTTCCAAATCCTTACCAATACCACAGAAAACAGACAAATCAAAAATTGTAGGTTGGATCTTTTTTGCATAACTATGGCCAATTATTCATTATTATGTTGAGTTGAGGCAACTCTATTTGTATATTGTCTTTCCTGAACAAATAAATAATAATTTGTATCTGAGTGAATATATAACAAATATTAAAATCACTGCTTCGGATTATTGTTTTTTTTCAAATCGTTGATAAAATACTTCACCTCCAGTGCAAAAATAATTCAGATGCAGCCGCAATAAAGAAGAACGTGGACGATGTAAGCGGGCAGTGATGGAATCCTGGCTTCGACACGAAGGCTCTCGTTACAGATAAGGCTGTTTCAGTCTCCACTGTTGCGTAACCGAGATAACATCTGATTTCCTCCCTCCCCTCCCACTGTCGGAAATGTGATAGCAATAATAACACGTTACGACGTTACATAAACTGAGACAGATCCTATGGAACTCGAATAACGATATCTCAGGAAAATATTACGTAATTCATCTGGCATAATTTTTCCACTTTTTTTCTAATTTTTCCCTATAAAGTTTTCGAATATGAAGGGAAATGAGACTAATAAAATACAAAATTTCTTTAAAATTACACATATTGATGCTGGATGATTAGAATAGTTGTATTCATAAATGTTTATGCAGTAAAAACTAAAATAAACCATAAATTATGCACGACACATATTTTAAAAAAAATATCAAAATATGAAATGGAATAACCCTTATCAACAAATATTTTATATAAAATATTACAATTAAAAATTCCAAGTGGCATCTCGGCATTTGCACAGCTAGTTTTGGGTTACTTCAAAGCTAAACCTATTAGATTAGAGATTATCAGACCTGTTTCACACGAGGTCGTCAGTTGACTCATCTAGACAGGAGTAGAACGATATAGGCTTTAAAAGTAGGGATCGCCTTACTCCTTCACGCGGAGTCAACTACAGTACCAAGGCACAGTGGGGCAGAACGGCCTAAAACCTGGTATAAACCCAAAAATTGAATGTTCCCTTTTGAATTTTTTTTCACTGAGGTCTGAACACAGCAGGAGTTGGCGAATCACATGCAGACATCGACATGCACCTCGACATGTTATGGAATGCACCAGCTAGCTCTAAAGTCCACAGTCTCATATTATGTTTCAGGGTGTTCCTAATATGGATAGTTCCTCATGTCGTAAGTAACTCAATTTCATATTATATCAATTTTTATCTTTCATAAATATTGTTTGGAGAGTTTAGAGAAATTCGTTAAAATTAATGCATCTAAATCAACTTTGGAATAACTTTTAAAAAGTTCTCCACACTTCTCCACAAACTTTTTCATCTTTTTTTGTTCAGCATTTATCTGTCTATAAGGGTCAGGATCGAAATCTTGCTCGAAGTTGCTTTCTTGCGATATTTTAAATTTTTTATAGAATTTTTCATAAAAGCGCAATTAATACCCAACTTCTTTTTTTAGCTGCTCCTGCTGATACCAGTTTTATTTATATATCAAGGAGGGAATTATATGGCATAATTAAGTCATCGAATAACAATACTATGGAGGAGAAGTCAGAATATCTTAAAAAAGTCATTTCTGAACTTACAAAGTACCTCGAAAATAAGTTGCCAGACCTTTTCCATACAATATCAGCTTTCTTTTCAAAATTTAAGAACAAATGGGTGGAAGTTAATATGGCTAGAGGGCTCTGAAAAACTGAACCATTATTCAAATTTGCCAGTTGTTAAAAAGGTGGGACGGTCAGCTCAGGCGTTTTCAGAATGTGCCGAGAGAACAAAACGGAAGAAGACTGAAGAGTTACGTGTTAGCAGATCTGTTGAGGTATTAGCATATGCAACTCAGATGAGTCTTTCTGGGCAGACAGACACATCTGTAATTAGCAAAGAAATTACCAGTAGCACTCCTAACAGACCAAAAAAATATAGGCTAGGTTTCAGATATCTCTTATAAAATCTCCTGTTGACAACTATAAAATATCATTTAAAATAACAGGTGTCAACGTAGACCTTATATGTCGTTTTGGAGTAGTATTGAGAACTATTTCAAGTGGATATAATGTAAACATAGACAAATTTAGGCAGTTTTTCAGGAAACTGCAGAAATGTTTGTGCGCTTTTATGGATGGCATCCAATGCCTCCAACCGTTCACAAAATTTTAATTCATGGTCCCGATATATCAAATCTTGTCAAGATTTATTATCTACCTGACAGTTAAACGAAGAGACACAAGAAGCTCGTAATAAAGATTTTAAACCAGCACGAAGACACGTTTTACGAAAGACCTCAAGAGTTGGCACCAATACAGATATTTTTCACTCTGTCTAATATAGTCTGATCTGCTAAGTTCATAGTTGCGGCAACCAAGAAGGCAACCAAGAAGGAAACTAAAAACTTTCTATAATGATATCCTCCAGTTTTTAGAAACCTGTGAAATTCCTATTTCAAATCCTATGGCTCTCTTGTTTGGGCCAAAACGTCGGCTTTTACAATAAAAAATATTATGTTTAAGTAGATCCTGACTATTTATTCCATCATAAATATCACAGTCGAACAACTAACATAATTAATTAATATATAAATAGTCCAATCTTAAATTTATTCCCATTTATAACAGAAAAAACAATTACTCACCGGTCTTACTGGGAAAACCCTAACCATTAAACCGTTTACCTAAAAACATCCTGTCTATATCTCCTTCATTGCCAGTACAATGCGAGAAGAAACCAGTACAAATTTTTCTGTTTGATATAATCCATTTAAACCTTGGTGAGTATCAACATGTATTTGATTTCTTGTCTTAATTAAATTCATAATTCATAAATCTTTCATAATACTGATTTATCTAATTGAATATGTATAATAATACCAACTATATTTTGAATTGCTTATTTTTGAATTGTTTGTGTGTTTTTAGAACTGAGGATGAATGTATAACATTCGAAACTAGTTTTCAATAAAACAAATTTATAGAAGTGGCAAATAATTTATCAATCCCTAAATAAAAATATGTTTAGCACTTACAAACTTCCCGATTTTCTTTCCAGGCTCCTCGAGCGCGTTGGCGGCTAAGCTCCGACTCCAATATTTTAAGGTTCACCCTAAAAAGTTTCCACAAAATCTAATATACTCATGTGAGATCCTTTCCTTGTGAGTGGAATAAACTAAACCGCCTCGTGTGAAACAGGCCTTACAAAACCGACAGATATGTTATGGTAGGCTTGATCTAGAACCCAGTAAAGGTCCAAAAGTAAATTAAATAATATAAAAACAGAAACATTTCAATAATATTAAAATAACCTTAAAGCTATTAAGATAGGGACGAAAAAAAAATTGAACAAAATTTGTTGTTAAAATGAAATACGCATATTATTAATTACAGTTTTTAAAAAGACTGTCAATAACCTGTTTTTAAATCATACACATTTTTACATAAAAATGAAAAGAAAAACTTTTCCAAGTTAGTGAAATTGGCCATTTCAATTATGAAACAATACAACTTTTTACACTAGGTGTGAACCAATAGGACCAATGAGAACCAATAGGAACGAAAATATATAATAAAGGACATTTAAAAAAAAATTAAATAATAAAACTTAATTAATATTTTCAAAAATGTATTCAATAAAATTAATAAACAAACAAAAAAATAAAACAAAACAAACTTTAAAAAAAAAAAAAAAATGTATGCCCCAAAAATCATCTAAAACCAGTGTTAGTTCTGTTGTTTCACGGACTGGACTGATTTTCAATAAAATGAAAAAAATTAATCCTCTCTCCCCAACAAACCATCATCACCTAAAATCGGTTTTTAAAACGTTTAATTAAATGAAAATTTTGAAGAAGAGAAGAGAAATAAAGAAAATTTTCGGTCAGAATTCAAAGGTATTTTTGAGTATTTAAACATAGTTTTTTTAAATAACAGTATACTCAGTGGCAATAAAACATTTAAACAAGAAAATGCTTTAAAAATTCTGTTAATTTACTGAGCCACAGCCATAGGCATGAAATAGAACCGATAGTCCAACGTTATTAATCAGTCACAGCGCCACAGACATAAAAAGGACCGTGTACTTCCTCATTTAAGTTGTTTTAAAAATAAATCCAATTGTTGACTAAAGTATTCGGACGGCACATGAATGGCCGAGGAACTTTTTGAAAACAAAGTCAGCCAAGCCAACTTTGGGCTAACTTATTCCAACGGGTGGTAGACTTGTTTTCAAACAATTATACCTTTGTTTCTTGACACAACAGAAACTTCGGCGGGAATTTCGGGGAAACTACTTCACTCTTATCTTTTTCTCTTTTTCCTCGGTTACTTTAAAATTCCTTCCGAGCAATTCTTGGTCCCTGGGCTTTATTTAACAATGAAAGCTGTTGGGGAAGGTTAGACGAAAATTCCATGAATGCCAGGTAAATCAAACTTTTACATCTCCTCAATAGCGGTTGTAGCCGAAATACTTTATTATTTATTTATGTTTATTATTACTATGAAATTATGAAACCAGAAAACGTTCTCCCCCTTGCTCTATGCTCTGGTAAGTAACCTGTGATTTTTGGAAAACATTTAAAAAGCCTGTTTGTCCTCATAGAGTGTTTGTAGAGCGTATAAATTGAATTGATGAGATTATTATCTATATAAATCTGTATTGCTGTATATTAAATGAATGATTTAATAATTATAATTATTAAATAATTAATAGCATTACCAAGTCATATTCAACCGTTTCCAAGAAAAACTCAAACTTTTTTGAGTTCAATAAATTAATAAAAATCATGATCACATATCATGTTAATTTCTCGGATGTTCTTGATATTGAGATCCATTACTGGGTTATCGGAGGCACCTTTCACAAAAATACTATCGATAGTATTTTGAAAAGGCGAGGTCACGTATCGATTTATTTAACTTCTCGGATATCCTCGATATTAAGATCCCTTACGGGGTTATCGGTGGCCCCTATTACAAAAAATACTATCGATTTTTAAATCGCTCGCTCACGTATCGGTTTAATTTGACAATGATTTTATATATATTTAAATTTATTTTATATTATTATTATATTATTATTTATTATTATATTATTTAAATATATTTTATTTATATATATATATATATATATATATATATATATATATAGTAATAGCATTTCCTTGTCAAATTAAACCATTTCCATTTTAAATTTAACCTTTGATGATAGTTTAAACTCAACCTTTTTTCATTTTAATAAATTAATATAAATCATTTTTACATAGTGCTATTGTTTATGATTATTTTAATTGCTTATTGTGTTTTTTAAAAAACATGGCTTCGTTCAAATGCTATTCTTATCGATTAATTTTAAATTTTCGGGTATCAATTAATATTAATATTATAATATTAAATTATAATAAATTAAATTATAATAAATTAAATTAAATTGTGTAAACAACATGATTTACATCATTTTATAAAAATCAAGAACCGTCCTTCTTTTACATATCTTGTTCATCAATTAATATGATGAAAAGAAGAAGACTAAGACTGTCTCCTTGCCTTACTCCTCGTGTCATAGGGGAGGGTTTTGAACTCATACCATTTATTCGTATAATACCTTTTGGTTCTTGGTATACTGATATTACTGCTTGAATTAGGGGGACCGGTATATCTTTCGATCTTAAGGCCTCCCATATGGCTTCTCGTGGGACAGAGCCAAAGGCTGCTCTGAGGTCCAGAAAAGCCAGGTATATATTTCTGTTTAGGGATTGATATATTTCAACTGATATATTTGTATCCTTGTCCCAGCACTTCTCCATTATGTTCCTGAGTACAAAGATATTATCCTGCGTCTGTCTACCCGATCGGAATCCAGCCTGTTCTTCTTTTAGACCATCTTCTACTAGCTGCCTTAGTCTATGTTCCAAAATGGAAGTGTACATTTTATACTCTATGGCAGAGAGGCATAGTGGCCTGTAGTTTGTACAGTCACTTGGGCTCCCTTTTTTGTGAATTGGCACGATTATATTGTGTTCCCATTCTCGGGGGATCTTCTCCGTATCCCATATCTTTTGAAAAAGCACCTGCAGAACTTTAATAATTTCTGGGCCACTATATTTAATAAAGTCTGGGTAAATCTCATCATGACCCGCAGCTTTGCCAATTGATGAATATATATAGCATTTTCTAGTAAAATTCAACCATTTCCATTTTAAATTAAACCTTGGTATTTAAATTCAACCTTTTTTTATTTTAATAAATTAATATAAATCGTTTTATATATATATATATATATATATATATATATATATATATATATATATATATATATATATATTATAAAACCTTTTTGAATTTTATAAAATAGTACAAATCATGTTTACGTAATTTAATTTAATTAAATATCATAATATTAATATTAATTGTTATGTTAATTGTTCTATTAATATTAATTATGATATTATAAATATAAACATTTATTTGTTTGGTAATATTTTATTAAGGTGCATTTATATCAATGACTGCTTGGGTGGAGAGCGTGCAGCTGATCCTCTTATAAACGCCGCCCGCTCTCCACTCAGGCTACAGCCTAAGGTTACGGGCAAAATATCTATCAGAAAACCTCAGATTCAAGTTCAGAAACCCAAAAAACTAGGATGTACTAACATTTTCCTCTGCAACAAACCTTTTCCACCCCAAGAATGTTTACTACGCAGCTTGCGTCGTAACCCTTCCTCCATCCCCCTTTGGGTATCCCTTCACCTCCACAAATCCGGTCAATCCGGATAACGGTATAGTCAGGTAGGAAAACAGAACAGGAAGAAATATAGGGTTTTAGCCATGTTTCGGAAACTGTAATGATATGGTAAACATTTTGGGTGAAATACTGTAGGACTTCGTCATAATGAGCAGGTATGGTTAGAGAATTAGCGTGACAGATTATTAGGAAAATAGACATGATGGATGGAAAAGTCTTTAGTCATCGCTGCAAAGACGCTGTAATTATAACAATATAATGAATACAGTCTGAAAGAAAATAAATAACCTACGAATAGAATAATAAAATAATAAAAAATGGCATACTAAGAAAAACATAAGACAATGAGAAAATTAAATATACTAAAATAAAGTAAAAATAATGTACGTAACCATAACACAGCTTCAAATTTGTAGAGCTTAGGGATATACCGATTGCGATCAGCGAGTCGACGGGAGCCTAGACGTGAGCAAACTTGTCGAGGTTCACGGAACGGTCGATGCAGATCACTGGGTGGCCATCATCCTTCCAGCAACGCACTCTGACGGCCGCGAACCACACGTACTTTAATTTACCTGCAAACATCTTCTGTCGGGCGAGTCAGTACATGAGCTTATTAGTAGGAGACGTTTCTTCCTCTAGATATATACGGTGGAAGTCATTATCCTGCCAGCTGATATCCCGAGTGAAAAGTCCCTATTCACCTTCCTTTTCTGAACAAGCTCGTCTCGCCAAGACTGTTTTACAAAGCGAACAGGCCCCCACGCAAATCTTAATCCCGAGGCCCGCTCCGACACTGGTCACCAGAGCCGCGGGAGTTCCTTCTCGGACTGGAATGACCCAAATCTGAAACGATTTGCAAAGCAGGTCTTTCCCCGCCTTATTTAGTCGGGCAACATAAATTGTTCTTCTCTTCTCTGGTGATCGCACCATTACATATCGAGCACTGCGCCATTTCGATCAATGAATAGTAAATATTACTTACAACTGACGGTTTTTGTCTACAGCAGCGAGTGTCGATGGCCTGTAATCAGTAAGGCTTAGGGATCACTTAGAGCTCTAGAAGCTGTATCACAGTAAAACTTGAACTTTTTTCTCTGATTTTTAGTAAATCGTGAATACATAAAGAACGTGGATACGTGGAAATTGCAGACGTTTATAATGTTAAAAAACTTTTAGAAAAAATTAAATAAAATAACGAATGGAGAATATCAATGACAGAACAGTACAGGAGCGATGTTGATGAGTTGCCATCTCGGGCCAGACTGTGTATATTTATACGTTTTATTGTGTTTATTTTTTAGACGTTTCGGGAATACTTCGTTTGCCTCTTCAGCATCTAGTATAAACATAAATTATCTCAGTCTCTAATATATACCTACAATACATTATTTTTAAAAAAAGTTTTGCTGAATCAGTCAATTTATGAAATCTAAAAATAATTTGATAAAATTCTTTCCTAAACAATATCTCAAAATGTTAAGAGAGTCACTTAACCCAACATTTCACCGAAACATCTAAAAAATAAATACAATAAAACGTATAAATATACACAGTCTGGCCCGAGATGGCAACTCATCAACATCGCTCCTGTACTGTTCTGTCATTGATATTCTCCATTCGTTATTTTATTTAATTTTTTCTAAAAGATTTTTAACATTATAAACGTCAGCAATTCCCACGTATCCACGTTCTCTATATATTCACGATTTACTAAAATATATGAAATGAAATGAAAATAAAATTTTATTCTGGGACTTTTAGTCCCCTTAGAATAACAGAAATGTTCAGTTCTAGTAAATAATTAAGAAAAGTTAAGTAGTTAAATAAAATAAAGGAAACTTTATTAATTAAAGGCACATGACTCGTAATCAAATATATATGTTCACCTCTATACTATCAATAGACAATAACTAACAAACAATAAACATAAAACTGTAAACAGTAAATATAAGGTATAAAAATAAAATGAAGATATAGTATAGTAGTACTTACATAAATGCGGAAGATTGATAGTTAAGGACCTGGAGAAATAATTGATGCTTAAAGGGGGTTAAGGATGAGGATTTGCGAATGGAGTTGGGTAAGGAATTCCAAAATGAAGTAGCTCGAAAGGTAAAGGGTCTTTTGTAAGAGGCAGTTCTATGAAAGGGTATATACAAGTTTATAGTTTGGGATCTGGTGTTTAAGGAATGTATAGAGGAACACGGGGTGAACAGATCAATAATATAAGGAGGCTTTTTGAGGGTTCGGAAAAGATAAATACCTAGGAAGTATTGCTGTCGGAAAACAGGTTGAAGCTTCTTTAACTCGGCGTACCAACTGGAGGCGTGGGAGCGCCTGGGGATTCCGAAGATGAATCTAATAAAGCAATTCATTAGTCTCTTCAGCCTCATCTCAAGCCCGCCAGACAGTCCACCATACACAAGGCAGCCATAGTCGAAGTGGGGGAAAATGAGGGAGGATACAAGGAGCTGACGGGTTTTAGGAGGTATAGAGTCTCGAAATCTTAGGAACTGTTTAAGGATGTCAATGGACTTTCGGGTGATTTGGGAAATGTGATTGTTCCAGGATAGGTGATCAAAAATATAGGTGATTTGATCAAAAATTACTCCCAGGTTTGTGACAGTGGTGTGGAAATGGATAGGTAGGCGGTTGAGGCAGAGTAAGGGATAATAAGGAAGGGAATTGAGAAGATGCTTGGATCCGATGAGGATTGCCTGGGTTTTTTTAACATTCGGCCTCAAATCGTTGCGTACTGCCCATGCGTTGATACAATCTATATTTTCTTGTACCTTTCGGATAGCCTCAAGCATCTCGGTAGGATGGAAGGATTGGTAAATTTGGAAGTCATCAGCATATAAGTGATATTGTGAATGATGAATGAAATCGGGAAGATCGTTAATATAGGCAGAGAAAAGGATTGGTGTGAGTGAAGATCTCTGAGGAACACCACGTGTTAGTAAGAGGCGGGAGGAAGGAGGTTTATTGGGGATGATAACTGCTTTGAAGCGAAGAGACAGGAAGGATAGGAACCACTTTAAGACACTATTTGATAAGGAAAGATCTTGGAGTTTGGAAAGAAGGGTGTTATGATTAACTGAGTCGAAAGCTTTTGAAAAGTAGAATAGAACAAGAATAGTAATTTTCTGTTGGTCTATGGAGGATTGGAGATCTTGGGTGATTTTCAACAAGGCAGATTGCGTGGAATCCATAAATATATATATATATATATATATATATATATATATATATATATATATATATATATACATATATATATATATAATATGATATAATATAATATAATATAATATAATATAATATATATATATATTATATATATATATATATATATATATATATATATATATATATATATATATATATATATATATATTATATATATATATATATATATATATATATATATATATATATACAATATATTATATATATGTTATGTTATGTTATGTTATGTTATGTTATGTTATGTTATGTTATGTTATGTTATGTTATGTTATGTTATATTATATTATATTATATTATATTATATAATATATATATATATATATATATATATATATATTTTTTTTTTATTTAAAAAATAATAATAATTTTAAAAAGTAATAATATACTTCTTTTAACTAGCCGAATTTGTATCAATTTATGACTAAACAAAAACCGTTATAGCCAGTATTAAGATGTTTGGACAAGCAAAATTGTGACGTAATAAAATAGTAAAATTATTGTTAATTATGTCATTGTAAAACTTATAAACATTTTTTTTCATTCATGTTAACTTATTCAATAAAATAACATCCGAGCATGGCTCGGACCAATAGGTACTTTAGCTTTTAAATAGTTAAATTTATCTCTCTTGGAATTATTTCCAAACCTATCAAGATAATCATAATTACAAACGACTAATCGCTCAACAATTTTATGTTGCAATCGTTTAGTGCCAAATCGTCAGGACGATCGTTGTTGCAACATTAATTTTTACCATGTCATTTGCCCTTGCCACTTACAATCTCTATCAACTCACTTCAATTGCCACCTATTTCAATAAAATTTTGCCAAATGCTATCCAGATTATAATGGTACAATTCTAACATTGTAAAGAAACAATGCTTAAAATCGATACTATGGGACCTGGTGATAGCAAACACTATCATTACTCAACCTCCTTTTAAATGACGCGACAAGCAGTTTTAAATTGCTATCGTATTAGATTGCCACTGTGTCCGACTTTCTCTGAACTGATTGCGGTTAATTTCTGATATATTTTTTTTCAAATTACAAAATAGTAGTAAAAGAGCGATAGATGATAGCTTAAACAGCAATAACAACCATTATGCTTATACAGCATAGGACAAAACTTAAAAACGTTGTCCTGAATATAGCACGTGCTTCTTCTACTACTTGCTACCTTCAGTGACCATATATATATTGAAATATGTATATACTTTTTTTTTTCTTTCTGTTGGCTCTATAGACCATGTAGATCTTTATTTAACAAGTGGTGCTCCACAAATATGTTGTTTTGCTATGGATACATCAAACTCCAAATCTGATTGCTCATTTGGTTGGAATTTATACATTATAAATAAAGATTTTTTTTATTGAATAGCTGTTTATTTTTATTTACTGTTTTACTAAATACTAATTTCCCTCCCTCCATTCGCTGCGCTAACTACATCAAATCCATTTATAAATTAAATTCAGAAGCATTCATTCATTTTGTATTAAATAAAAACCAAAACTAATCTAATAATTAAAATTATAACGCTTTAGTTAAAATATTAAAGTATAATCATAACAAATAAAAATAGCAGGTATTTAGCACATGAATGATAAAGTGTAAATAAAACCAAAAATAATATTTACATAGACAAAACAGTCAAGTAAGAAATACTGTGCACCACGTTATAAAAGATTCCTAGAAACTTCATTTTTGCCATTGGAATGGTAAGCCAAACATTTTTCTTATTGCATTTTGTCCTAGTTTGCATAAAAACTCAAACTTTGCGGTCATTTGCAGAAATATAGAATTTTCAACCAGGTTGAACTAAATATAACAATAAGTCCACAGTAAAAATCTATTTTTATCTATTAATTCCGAACCCTCCGAAACAAAAAGAAATTTAATTTAAAATTTTTATAAACATCTTGTGAAATCCGAAACAGGTTTAACATATCAAACAGCCACTTTCGCAAATTCCAAAACGTTGAGATCATTTTTTTTTATTTCGAAATGTTTTTAGCGATATCTCAAAGGCTTGACTAATTTTAGAATTTTAAATTTGGAGTAAAAGTTTGTGTAAGAAAATTGATGATACATCAGGCAGCTTTGATGGGCTGTCCAAAACATCTGAGTAGTATCAATTTAAATTATACAGAAATTTTGTTAGCGAGCTACGTTGTAGAATTATCTTGAATGTTGACACATATCAGAATTCGACATCTAATCCAACGTGAAGTAATTTACAATCTTAATCTTTACTTATTATTACATTATATAAACATTACACAAATTGAGTTGGGTATGTATCATTATTTCATGATTACATGGTTTTTCGTTGCTTATTGTATTGAAATCATTGTAAATAATAATTGACTTTTATCAATGTAGTCTTTGGACAGACATGTTTTCTTTTTTACTTCAACATACATTCTTATCTGTTATTCTTAAATGACCTAGTCCCAGAATAAAGTATATTTTTCTATTCTATTCTGTTATATTCTAATTTATATAATATCAAATTTACTTACAACGAGTATAATAGTATCAAAGTACTATTGCACCGAAACTGAGCACTTTAACTAAAAACCGTTAGTATTTTGGTAAGTAGTTCCTTCAATCTAGTCCAATGATAGTTGCACCTGAAAAGAAGTTAAGCAGTCGGTTTCTCTGGTGTTCAATATGTTTTTTGGAGTGCTGATTCCGAATTTGATGTGTATAATCAAAATTTCATAGCGCGTTCAGAGATATACTTCAAAAAGTGTGAAATCCCACTTTTATTTCGGTTTTTTTTTCGTTTATAATTTCAAAAGTATGTGTGCTAACGAAAAAAATATTGGCATATATATATATTTTTTTAAGTAGACTAAATTTACCACACTTTGAGCTCAACCATACATTTGTAGTTTTAATCGCCCTCGAGACAAAGCGCTTCAAACATCGATAATTTTTTCCAAAAGTAATATTTTAAATTTTGGGTCAAATTCTGACCCAAATATTAAGAAAATACTAGATCCTACGAGGAAAATTGTTTGTAGTGAAGTAGCAAATCTTTTTCGCTTTCATCCAAACTGAAAACGGCGGAGCTCGTATATCCTACAGAAAACTCGCAGAAAATTTGCAACAAACTAAAAAATGAGAAAATGAGGTTTTCGTACGATTCGATCTAAGCCCTATGATTTGAAAACCTCTCTAAAAATGTAAACTTTCATTTTTCACAGTTTTTTTGGCCAATTGTAATCAAATTATACATAATTTTATTTTAGTTATAATAAATTAAAAGATTATAATATATTACAATATGCAACATAACAATATACAATTGTTAATCTTAGACATTCTGACTGGCTTTGAGTTTCTATTCATATTAACAACAATACTAATGTCTACAATTTCGATCATTCCAAAATCCAATTTTATCATTTTATAGTTTTTTTACAAATTATGAATGTATCATGGGGTCTACAAAAACTAACCAGTTGAAGGACCCTTAACAAATCAAACACTGGTATAAAAATAATTAAATTTACACATTTTGGAAGTACATTTATTCTCATTCCAAAAACCTACTAAAACTTTTCTGAAAAATATCTACTAATGTCATCTTTATACTTTATTTTGAATTGCAATTTTAAATATTAATATTATTTCTAAGATGAATAGAAACTCAAGCCATATTCAGTTAAAATTCTAGAATAAACTTTAGGGGAAAGTCTAATTAACAAGAAAACTGCCTAACCATTTCCTAATACCTCAACTTCTTATTGTAATATATTATAACTTAGTATTAATAATTGAACATAATTAACATTCGTCACATTTCTAATTTCAACGTATTGATTTAGGATCCCATCCTCACGAATAAAGCACACAATACAAAATTCAGCTTGTTCTTAACATTATTCATTGTTTTTGTTTATTGTTGAACTATACATAACCATAACATTTTACTCCTGTTTGTCCCATCCTAATCCATAATAAGTATTTAACATTTTATATAATTAATACTAATAGGAGCATCAAAGTTTAGATTTGCAATATTACACTGATCCCACGTTGGGGATGTTTGATAGTTTATTCCAACGTCTAAACTATTATAAACTTACATTTCTCTGATAGCTCTATTGTTATTTGTAAAAGGGATATTAATTTAAGAATATTATTATTATATAGGTACAATTTGGATTACTTATCTTAAGCTATAAATGTAAATATTAATTATATTATTACATATGCATATCTTCAATTTGCTTAGAAGTCAATTAAAAAACTCAATAGTTTTTCTATTTATTTTTAGACTTTACGGGGATACTCAGTTCCTCTCTTCAGCATCTAACACAAAAGTCTAAAAATAAATAGAAAAAACTATTGAGTTTTTTAATTGACCTCAAGGCAAATTAAAGATAAGAATATAATACGGAAGGTCAACAATTGAAAACAATATTTTATTACAATTTCCATGAAATTTAAACTATCTTAATAACTTCCTTAATTTGGTGGTATTTAACCATTTCCATATTCCACGAGTCATTAATTAAAAAGCAAGTAATAAATGAAAGAATAAAATAAATAAGTTTAAAAGGGTTTAAATTTCCTTGAAATAATTATTACACCCTTCTGTGTAAGAATTTTTTCATATGAAAATGTTTTGAACATAATATAATGCATAATTATGCATATTATTGCCCTTTACCTACCAATTTTTGTGGAATACTTGAACCTAGTTTTAGCTTCCTTATGCAAGGAAGAGACAATAAAGTGACGGGAAAAACCCTGGTAAATAACACTATCTCTGGAAAAACTGACTTTCATTATTTATGTAAGTATTACTACTGCCTTGAAAAACCTATCAACTTTTATGTAGTGACAGTAAAATTGTTATTTATATCTTTTTATCTCACCCTGTATTCGTTTTATAGTGTAAAAGAAACGAGAGACTCGATAAAAGGTAATGCGAAAGCGGCGAACAAAAAATTTCAGTCTGCTGAGGGATATAAAATTTTTGTAACCCTAGCATGAATACCTTTTTCATGAATGAGCATTACCCAAAATCACTGTCATCAAAACCGTATATTTCAAACATTTTTTTTCGTTTCTTGATTTTCATAAAGAGCAAAAAACGGAGATAGTTACCGTCTAAAAGTATTTTTTCTTATGCCAGGTACAGGAGAATCCTACTATAGCTGAAACACAGATTATCAGGAAGGTTTTTTTTTTTTCGTTTTCCATTAAAATCTTGTTTTTACTTTTCCTTACCTATATAGGAAGAATATAGTAAGGGGAAGTATTGCGATCGTGAAATTTTTCGAATTCGAGTTTTCAACGAAATATACCTTTTAAGATCTTCTGAGTCCAAATAACCAAGTCTCGCAAAATAGTCTGTGTGTCTGTCTGTGTGTTTGTGTGTTGTACGATACTGAAATTACTTATTTAAGGTAGGTACATGCATGTGATGTTACAACAACTTTTTCGTCAAAATCGACTTACAGGAAGTGCCACTTTATATAATCAATTTACACTTTTTTACAATTTTCTCGAAAACGGCTCTAACGATTTTGATGAAACGCCTAAATTATTCTTCATTTATCATCTATCATTCTTTATTAAATCATCCTTTAATTTTTCATTTATGTAGTAATTAATAATGAAAAGAATATTTTATTTGCGCATAACTTAAAAAGTAAGCATTTTATGGTAAATTATGTATGGAATTGTATGAAAGGTAATTAAATTATCTTACATTAAATTATCTTAAATTACCAATAAAAGAATCTTCAAAATGGGAACAGTATTAGCAAAGATACAGCGCATCGGATTAACCGAAAGTAGCTATTATGTCATGGATTTTACAATATTCTCGTAAACGGCTCCAACGATTTTTATGAAACTTGCCTGATGCCTTCTCCTTAAAGGCCTTTAACTTTTCATTATGAGTATATCAACGAAAAAATGCAAGCAAAAAAGTTATGATGAAAAGAATATTTTATTTGCGCATAACTTAAAAAACATGCAATTTATAGTAAATTATGTATAGAATTGTATGAAAGGTAATTAAATCATCTAAAAAAAATATAGAATCATAAAAATCGGACCAGTATTAGCAAAGATAAAGCGTATTTTATGAGGAGTACAAAATACTAGATGGATAACCGAGCGCATCCGAAAGAAGACGGATGCAACCGAACCTCCTCCCACTAATCCGCCAATCTGTTGTCAACAATACGCTCTGTAATAATGTAATTTAAGAACACAAAAGCAGATATTAACTTAATAATTTCTATTTTTATATTATATTGGAAACAATATGGTTACATGGAAACTAAACCGAAACTTTTAAAATTTATTTTCAACTTGACAAACTTAAAGTATTTTGGTAGTTTACCGAATTGTACTAAATTTGTTTAAAAACTGTTTTATTTTACATAAGTGGGAAAAGATGTGAAGAAGTGAATGCTGCTGATTTTATTTCAAGTATTGTTTATGCAAACTCTTTAAAATTATATTATAAAGATAATTATTATAGGAAGGTAAGGGAAAGTTGTATGATGAGCGTTTTTTTGTTCACAATGAACAAATGCAGTGATGCAAAATTGTCATAAAAAATTTAAATTCGTAATTTTCGTTATAAGCATGCGAAATATTAATTTTATTCGTTTATATTCAACGTGTATGGTTTTTCGAACACCAGACCCATTTTCGCCCATACTACAATAATAAATTATTACAGTATTGCGAATTACAAACAATTTGTGAAATTAGTTCTAAATAGAAGATACAAAAATAAAGTAAATAAAAAAAAATTAAAATAAATGATTCATAAGCTTGGCAAAGATATACACTCTCCCTCATCCTATAGAACTATCAGCTTACTCTCTATTTGTGCTAAAAATTTTGAAAAGTTACTGTATAAAAGACTTATTACCATACTTATGGACCAAACAATTTTGCCAGACCATCAATTTGGATTTCGTTCTTTACATTCCACCATACAACAATTGCAGAGTGACAGACTATATAGGAACAGCACTAGAGCAAAAAATGTATGCCACTGGATGTTGCAGAGGCCTTGGACAGGGTGTGGCACCAAGGACTTCTCTTTAAACTCAAAAAAATATTTCCTTCCACTTACTATCTTATAATACAATCATTCCTCTCTGATAGATTTTTCTCTGTCCGAAAAGGTTCATAAATCTCGTCAATTAGACCAGTCATGGCCGGAGTGCCCCAAGGATCAATTCTTGCATCACTGCTGTCATAACATACACCCACGACATACCAACCACTAACTACACTTTGACAGCCACTTATGCTGACGATACTATTATTATTACAAGGCATAAAGATCCGAAAGAAATTAAGAAATGATTATATCACCCTTCTCTACCAATGAATTGTGTCAAATTAGGGTTTTGATGGTTTGGTAAAGGTAACATAAGGCATAAAGATCCCGAGCACGCCTCTGTGCATTTTACAAAACCATTTAGAGACACTACACAACTGGTGCAAACGTTGGAAAGTTAAACTGAATCAGAACAAATCCCATCACATAACATTCTCACTCCGACGTGGGACTTGCCCCTCCAGTTTATCTTGAAAACGAACACATCTCACATTCTGACTGAGTACATTATCTAGGCCTAACATTTGACAAAAGAATGACATGGGGTCCACATATCGCTGCAAAACGAAAGAGACTAAATCAACGTTTCAGACTTTTATATTCTCTGCTTGGGCGTCGCTCAAAATCTAAGACAAAAACTAAATACTTACACTTACCTACTTAAATCAATTTGGGCATACACTTCACAAATATATGGAATTGCAAAAAAAACACACATCCAAAAACTACAAATATTTCAGGCCAAAACTTTTAGGACAATCACGCAAGCACCTTAAACTCGCAAGTAACATAATAACAAAAAATAAAATATATGAATTTTGTGCATGAAAATATATATGAAAAGATATATTATCTTCTTATAGAAATTTTGTTTTGAAAATTATTTTTCTTTAAGCATAAGGACAGAATATTATTAAGTAGATTTGCACTTGAAATGAAAACTAATTCTATTCTGGGACAACAATCCTATAAACAAAATAAAAATGTACGATTCCAGTAATTTTTATTTGGCTTATTAGATTATTAAATAACAATGAAATTAATTATTTAATTTTATAATTCATTTTTAAATTAATTAAATAATGTATTATTAAATTAATTATTATAATTAAATTAATTATCTGAATAACGCTTATACTAATTCCAGTTTTTCCAATTTTATATATAGACATTCTTATTTGAATGGCATCTTCCACAGGGCATAGTCACGTTCAAGTATTGATACACTTATTTGTATAATAATAGGAGAAAAATAATAATAAATACTTAATAATTATTAATAAAATATTATAGTAATTTTTATTAGAAATAAAAATAGAGAAAGGCCACATTGAAAGTTCGTCAATGTATATCAAGTATATCAAGTATATCAAGCGTCTCTCAAAGAGTTCGAGTGGATTCTGCCATTTTGAGAATACTGGCTGTGCCACAAACCAAGTAAGATGTGGGCAGGAAATTGATAAGAAACAGTACGAAAGCATTTATTAATAAAAAAAAATAAAAAAATAGTCATAATAAAAAATATAGTCAACGCCGAAAGAAATTAAGAAATGATTATATCACCCTTCTCTACCAATGAATTGTGTCAAATTAGGGTTTTGATGGTTTGGTAAAGGTAACATCCAAGGAAACTTTGATTACACGGGGAAGAAATGGGATGAGAGTGCCCCGGGCTGCTGGAGACCCTATATTATACTGTATTTATATTATTTTATATTTATATTATATATATATATATATATATATTATATTATATTATGAAGCAATATTCTGATTCAGCCTATCATCGAGTATCATCCAAAGATCACCGACTACCACACACTCGAAATATAATATAAAAAATTTATAAGTCTTTAAAAATAATTAAAAATGTAAACAGGTTTTCTATTAATTAAAAGGAAAAAATTCCGCGTGAACCTTGCAGAATTTGAAATCCCAAATATTAAATACAGTTAGAACTTATAACTACAAGTTACAATGTTCATTTATAACATAAAGAGACAAAGAAAAATTATGAAACTAAAAAAAAAGTTTAATTAATAAATTTTACAATACATTTTAATTTGATGTTTGTTTGTTATATTTGAGTACATTTATAAAGAAAAAAAAATTAATCACATAAAATAAATTAATTATATTAAGAAAAAATAATAAAATTGATGATGATAAAAAAAATTCAGGTTAATTATTAAATATTTTATTATGTTTCAGGAATTAGATTGTTGTTTATACATTTTTTATGCTTGGCAGTAACGAATTAACGCATAGACAGGCTTGGTACTTGTCTGGGGCGCTAATTTTAAACAATAATTGCTCTTGGAGATAGGAGCGGCATTATCTGCCATGCCTGTGGGCGGCAGTAGAATAAATCCGCCCCAATACTTCGTGGCATCAAATCTTAAATAAACCATGTTGCATAAATCTCTCAGTGACACATATGAACAATAAAACGTCGACACACAATTCAACATTGAGTTTTAATTCATGTAGGACAATCATTTTGTTGGAACGATTTTATTTTTTCTGAAGTTAGTTTTATAAAAAATGATACGAGAGTTTTGTAGCTAGCTGGTACCCAAAAGGGACCGACGTTGATAGTAATCAACAGTAAGAATTGTTAAAAACAAATATAAAACAGTAAATGGTTTGAATGCCTGATGAACGAGGAAATTCGAAATTCCGCGCTACATTCAGTTATTTATATCTCTGATGACTCTATAGCTAGTGGAGGTTAAATTCCATTTTATATATAAGGCAGAAAACATAGATGGCATCTCATGGTTTGTCACTGGTTTTCACCGATTTCTCTCTCCTATTCTCGAAAAGTTAGAAGAAACTTTAGGAAACTTTTCTGTCGTATGTTTTTTTTAAACTGATTATTTTATTAAATATCTTTTCTTTAAATCTTTAGCGTCCGCTTTAAAGTTGACGTTTTTGATGTTCTCAGAAATATATAGTGCTTCCAGGTATTTTAATTTTTGTCTGGAGTTTTCACGATGTAAAATAATAGGATTATCGAAATCAAAATTATGTTTGAGTAAAACGAATGTTTAGCCAGGACGGTTTTTGGTTCTTCTGGTCCTTTATATTTATTTTTGAAGAAGGTCAAGACGCAAACTTTAAAACGGATGCTTAAGATTTAATTTTTTTTTTTTCCGAAAGTATAATTATTTTAAATCAAAAAAGATTATGATCAAAATGATTTTAAATAAGGCATTTTTTCACATGTTACCTGCTCTGGATGGATCCGGTTATTTATAAATTTTAAATAGCTGTCTTAAATTTCACTGTTTTTAATTTGATGATCCAAAAAATTTTGAAATTTTTAATTATTTTTAATAATTATTTTTTCCAGACTTTAATGAATAATCATAAATTTATTGTTTTATGGTTCAGCAAAAAAATAGTTCAGACCATGATCGTTTTCTTAGACTAATTATAATTGACATGAATATAATATTGGCAACTGCTCTCCTTCTCGGGGAGGTTCTGTGTATGGTTACCCATGGCGAGAGGTTATTGCTGGACATCAATGTTTTATGTATTTATTAATTTCAGTATTTCCTGATTGTTTTTTTGGGCTATGGTAATGGATTGATTGGAATGTTTTTTGTCTCTCTGTGTCTGACTGGTAAGTCCTCTTATTATACTCGTATTTTTCATATGCACACCATTGCTAATTTTCAAGTGATGTACTAATCTCTGATGATATTTGAATAGGCGACAATTTGGATGGATAAATAAATTAATGTGTTAAATAATTTGAGACTGCTACGACCTTTTTATCTTGCTATTAAATAAATAATTGCCTTCTTCCTTGAATCCTGTTTGACTCATTATTTTTTCAAATATTGGTATTTTATTATTAACTGTTAGCACATAGGTTAACTGTCAAATAGGCTTTCGATGCATTCCATGATGCAATTTAATTGATAATACAACTCAATTCTTGGTATGATACTAAAATAACAAGAACAAACAATAGAGGCTTTTAAAAATAAAGAATGGCATAGCTATAAAAAATAATAATAGCTAAAGACAAACACTAAAAATGAAGAAGAAAATTGTTTTTTAAAAAATATTATATTTATTGATATTTTTATTATATCGCATTAACTACTGGATATGAAAATCATAAAATCGCAATACACAATAGTGTTATTAATCTTATCTTAATTCAGCGAGACTTCCAGCACGGATGGCGAACTTCTAATGACATTGTGATCCTAACTCAGAGTCTATGTCTCATTTATAAGTGATGTTATTCATAATTTCTTAGAAGTCGATATTCAAATTCATACCAAACACTCCTGACCTTCATTCGAATTCTGAATGACTGGGCAGCGGAAATGCCATTGGTCGCAATGCGTAAATCGTGTTTCATATTCATTTTTCCGCATGCCTGTTCCGTGTCAGCCTCCATGAAAAGATGCGTGTTTTCTTTTTTTTTTTTAGCTCTTGTTTGTTGATTCATTTTCGTTGACAACAGTATAGGTTATTATCTTTACGGTATTAAGATATTTAAAACTTAAATATATGCTATAAGAAAGTTTTCTATTTTTTCTTCTTTTACCTTTACCTCTTACGACAGTAGTAAAAGAAATTAGTATTTTCAAACGTGCCATTCGTAATTCCTAGCATGGGATTATTATCTAGTCAAACTGTTTGGAAAGCGAAAATTCCTCTAAGATGCTAAGGGCTGTAATTGCTAGTTGATGTAGCAGTACAGCATTAGCGAGATCTGACAGCCGTTGAGCTGTTTACTCCAGTAGCGGAAAACCTGGAGTTGAGGGACCTCAACTATCTGGAGAATGTCGACGGATTGTTAGGAAGTTATGGTTCAAAATAGTTTCTGATTACTGCAAAGCGGTATGAAGGGAAAAGTCGAGTGATGAATTACACCGATCATTCATTTACCTTCATCACTAAATATCTTAAATAAAAGATATTAGATAATGTTTCAACAATCATTAAACAAAATATATACAATAGCCAAATACAATATTCATATAATAACATAAAAGAAGTTATTATTATCATTAACAACAATCTCATAAAGATATACAAAAAATACATAATACATAAAATGCAAGCCTGATTTTCTTGTCCGGCCACTTCAGTTTTTAATATATGAATTAGCCATCTTTAAAAATGTATCAAAAATATTGTTTTAAAGAATTAAAACAATTTCTTATCTTACTAGGATGGAAAAAAAAAAATCTTTTCATTCCCCTCAATTTTTATTTTAATATTCTCTTCTTTGAATGGTCGTAATTTGGCAGGATCGGAATAATGATCAAAGCTTTCAAATAAAGTTTCAACAATTTCTATTTGAAAATTGGTAATTTAATAAAATTCTACAACATATCCAAAAACTCTATATTCAAGCATTCATTTTTACTTTCGTTACCTCATGGGTAAGGTATTGTAATCAGGTCTTTAACCTAGTACCCAAATAATTTGTTTTGACGGTAGCCCAAATAGGGATGTGAATATTGAAAAAAATATCGATATTTCAATATATAGGGGCTCGATATTTTTAATATTTTAAAGGGGCACACATACCGATATTTCTGTTAGATACTGTTTTTATAATATAGATATTTCTGGGACGATATCATTCAGATATTGCTTTTATAAATAATAGTGATATTTCTATATCACTATTATTCACTATATCACTATTATTATTATTTATATATCACTGATATATATATATATATATATAATTAAGATATTTTTGGGACGATATAATTAAGATATTATTTTTATAATTGAGATATTTCTGTGCCGTACAATTATGATAATGTTTTATACTATCGATATTTCTGGGCCGATGTAAATAAGGTATTGTTTATATAATATCGATATATCTCTACTGATATGATTAAGATATTTTTTTTTTTATAATATTGATATTTCTTGGACCATTATTAATAAGATATTGTTTTTATAATATCAATATTTCTGAGCTGATATAATTAAGATATTTTTTTTAAAGCATTGATATTTCACCGCTGATATCTCTTCGATATGCTTCATATACAGCATACTTTAAATATTATAAAGCAGGTTTTTTCCTATCCTCCTTCCGATTCGTTTACTTTTTTTTTTTTGTTGTTTTTTTAATTTGATAAAGGAATTAACGATATTTTGAATTATCGCTATTTCTGTGCCGATATATTTAAGATATTGTTCTATTTCTAAGAGAATTTAAATATCAAGACCAACCTCCTAATCTTCTTTCAATTCGTTAAGATTGTTTTATTTTAATTTTATAAAAATATTAAAGATATTTTTAAATATCGATATTTTGTGCCGATATAATCAATATATCGGTATTGATAACCGATATCGATAGCAATATCAATATCGATATTTTTCTTCCGACTTCTCATCTCTAGAACACAGCCACTATAGAGTGTAGTAACAAACACAAGCCTCACCAGTGTGCTTATATGCTGATTTTTCTGATTTTGAACTTTCTCACTCATGTCATTTCACACACACATACTAAGTTGGAGGAAAACCTAAAATATTTTTTGGAACTTGACCGGCTAAGAATAATAGATTGTCAGAAGAAATCTAGGAGTTGGAGATTAAGCAGTAAAGTTCTTGCCTCAGCTTTCTGGAATAGGATCCTTGGAATTCTTATCGTGGCTACATGCAATTACTTACTATTTCTGGCATTGTGAAGGAAAGCATGCAATAGTAAGGATAGCAATAGCAAGGATAATTATATTATTTTGGAGGATAATTATTGAAGGATAATTATTGAAGGATAGTTATATTATTTATTATATTATAATAATAAGAAGAAGAAGGACAGTATGAAATAATGTTTTCCTAAATGAAGATGTTACCAGCAACGTGTTGGTATTCAGCTAATTTTTAGTTATTACGAAGCTTAGCTTAAAAAAAAGTATCTGATTAAAAAATATTTTTAAACCTCTCGACATCCTGCCATCATGCCATTGGTTGTAAGTGAAAGTAGCATTTTAATTAGTAGCTAAACTCTAGCATTAATTGTGATAATCATTTAAAAATTACAGTTGCTGTATAATATAACGGTTCACGAAATTTTTAATTTTAATTTGACCAGTTTTTTAAAGTATTGTATAACTATATAAAGAAAGTATGATAAGTAAGTAACAAATAATCATATTATAAACTAGTTTCAGAATCAAATATTAATATATGGTTAGATTTAATTTTACTTAAATCACTCCAGGGTCTAACTATACCTAGACTAAAAAAATGTATTGTTTAGTTTCGGATTAAAATAGTTCTGGACTAGTTTCGTTCACGAATTAGTCCTTTCCCCACGCTATTTTATTCCGAAAGCAACGGATGGGTTAGGCTTCGTTCTAATTTATCTGGTACTAAGTCTACCTCCTGATCCCGTAACAGTTCCTTTGTGAATTTACAATAATTTGCTGTCTGTGTTTTCAGTTCTTCTTTAAAACTAAAGCAATTAGATAAAAAAAATATTTTTATTAAGTTACTGATTTTTATTTTAATATTTTATTTAGATGTGAATTAATGTGAAAGAATTATTTAGATGTGAAAGAATTAATTTTGTTTGGAAAAAATTCGAGAAGAAAAATTTACATCGAAAATTTACTGATATTATTTAATGTAATATTATTAAATAATAAAATAAAATATTTTTAGACAACAGATTTCTGAGAAGCGAACAGCCTATACCAGCACTACCGAGTTAAAAATCAAGGAATAGACCAAGTCAGTAATAGTTGAAAAATAACCGACAGTTAACCAATATAGCAGTTAGCCCGTGTCTATTTTCAACGAAATGATCAGATTCTTACCTAATTCCATTGAAATAATTTAAATTCATTAACTTCCTTTTGTTAAAAATATTTTCATGAGAACGTATCTACAAAACACTTCTTACTATCCGACCACTGTTGTAATATATCTACCTCACTTGAGACATTATATACTTATTACGGAAGAATCCATACATATTTGTTACATATTTAGATATTTTCACAATGTGTGGTATTCATGATCGACTGTCCTATGAGAAAATGTTGGCAAAAAAATTTAAAATATTCCAAGATATTCTCCCTTTGAACCAGCTGAAAAGAGAGCTGCCGCCTGAGATTTTCCTGTTATATTTTCTCCAGAACCAGTTATTAAAAGCCTCCAGGAGTTTATGGTGAAAAACTAGAACTGGTTGTAGTGTCCCGTTGGGCGCAGGTGTCTTTTCCCACCTGCCTCCAATCCCAAATCTCGCCCTTTTTTTCCCACATTTCTTTTTTCTTTCAGCGAAAAGCCTCATTTACAAAAACAGAAAGTGGGCGTGAATTATTATCGGAAATTATTTTATTTTTTTAAATAAATCGGGGAATCCCTCACAAAAAATATATTTTAAAGGCAACGTTTGCATTCGTATTTGAGTGCTATTTAAATTTTTGTGAGATTCCTGATGATATTTTCTTTTATTTATTTCTTTTTTTTTTCTTTTTTTTTTTTATACATTTTGGTTGGGGTAAAACAATTATATATAGGTTGCTAATTTTAAAGCGATTCAAACGAATATTATGAAAAAGCGGTTGGTCTGAAAGAAAAATGCAGCAGGAAAAAATTATAAAGCGCAAAGTTTTATTCGAGAATATGTCCATTATTTGACATAATAAATTCTAACGCGCGTCACTGCGAAATTCGCAGATAACCTCCATGTTTATACACACCATTTTAAAGGATAATAAAAGTTAAAACGAATGCTACTTGCCTCTTTTTCGAGTTTTTGTTTTCTTTAAGTAATTCAAGTATAATTTTAAAAAAACATTATTTTGTTGGGGAAATGCGCGGGAGAGAGATCCATGTTTGGAATTAATATATTAGAACTGCAACATTCCAAAATATTATACGCGGTTTCCAGCTGAAACCAAAAGGTAATTTCTGTAATTTCTCTTATTCACTCACTGAGTTATTCCACCCATGGAAAAAATTAGAATTATTTCCTTAAAAAGAAGGAGGGTTCCTGGTCTACATTATCATATTTATGAACCGTCGTCCCTTACATCCCTCCCTCCACCAGGATTGGAATTGTTTCAGATGATTCGGGAGAAGAAGAAGCGTCGCCTAAAAGGAGAAAGTTGTATTATCAATTACAGAGAAGTCGGCGATGACTCATCCTTCCCTGGAAGCCGAGATCTCTCGTCCGTAGAAACGTTTAACGGAAGGCAAGTGATTGAAATGGAGGAAAAAGTTTTTTTAAAAAAAGTAGCCGTGAATAAGGCAAAATATGTGATTGTTGAATTGCTGAGTTGAAAGCCATGATAATAACGGTCCGATGAGTCAAGGATTTAGTCATGACACAAATCCATTCATATTTCTCTCTTTTTGCCTATTCATCTTTTTAATGATGTGATGAGCATTAATTACACTAATAATTATTTGTCCTCCATATTCTAATGTAATCTATGTGATGATAAATATCTATAAAAATCTTTACTCTAGTACGAGCGATTTCTGTCTGTCACCAAAATGGATTTCGAAATTCCGCAGGAAGGATTCGTCTTAGACGTTTAGAACAAGGGTTTTTTTGGGACTCAGTAATCGATTACTCCAGGAAAATTCTTATTCCGTAAAAACCTTCCATTGGACACAACGCTTGTTGATGGACTACTCCAAATAAATAAATATAATATAATAAAATCAACCAGACCGGTGGGAAAAACTTTATTGTAGGTGTATCTCTTTATTTTAGGTATCTCTGAACCGAACCAACGGACCGAGGTAATTTATTCCGGTCAAATCTCATTCAAAGAAATATATTTTTAATAAACCTTTCGCATTTAATTTTACAATCCATTCATTTTTATTAAAAATTATTATTAAGTATTTTAGTAAAAATAAGTAATGAAGAAGAAACAATAAATTGAACTTTGGGCGAAGAAAGCAGAGAAAGTGTTTTGAACTTCTCTAACCAATAATGATTAGATTTATAAATATGATGTTTATAAAAACATCATATTTATAAATATTGCGTACATAACTATTGTATTATTTTTATCAACGCTACCTAATTAAATAAAATTGTTGAGCATTTCTTGACCCCAGCTACTTACTAAACTCTGAACGTTGGACAGCGATACTATCAACAATCCTTCGACAGAACCCCGCACGAAACGCTCGATCCTCTTGGCATAGCTTTTTCATACAGATAATCCCTTTTTAACAGCTTTATTAAAATGTTATCATTATAACACTTAGTAATGGCTAGTAAGCCGACCATGATATACTTCGAAACCAAAAGAATAAGTTTGCATCCATTTTAAAGTCGTTATAGAAATTTCAAATCTCGGACAATTCTTCTCCCACTGTGCGCTGTCAAAACCTAATCCCACGTGGTCAGAAATAATACAATCCTTCCGTCTACGTTTTGGTCTACCTTCAGAAATCTTCCCGTTTGTTCAGTACTATATACCTTTTTAGTGGTTACCAACAACTATACTAGACAATATTGGTCATCGCGATAATATATTTAGTGATTGCAGATCACGGGATTTCCCGTAGTGTATCCGTCTAAAGGCAAAAAATCACTAGAAGGACTCTAAAGACGAGACGTTATGGGCAAAATATTGTATACAATACTTTATTTTCGAAAGTTGAGCTTACTCCCCACCCTGCTAGCCCATTTCGTCTTGGAATTGTTCTCTGCTTAAACGAAGTAACGAAAAGCAGGCTGATCTAGACTTAAGCATTCGATTCTACTTCAGATATAATCTTAATTCTATGTCTGAGCCTAGCCAGTTATTCGACTTCCTGTTTTCTTAATTAGTTTTAGTTTACAAATTTTATTGGTTCTTGTAGATTATTTGTTAATGATTTTCTAAATAATTTTATTGAGAAATAATGTAATCTACTACACTCAAGGATAATTGGTATCAGGGCTGTAAGAAACCATTCATATCATATATAAAAAGTGATATATCACCCAGTCCCGTCACTGGTCTTGAAAGCCAGTGGAGACTGAGTGAGGCCACTAGAGCCACAGACTCTAATTGATTAAATATTTATTTATTAGCTGTATTAATAACTACTCGCAGTTACAAAATTGTTTGCCAAAGTTATGGTTTGATATCTCCTATGCCAATAACATCCCGAAACCCCCGTTGGAATAAACTCTGTATCAAACATTTAGGAAAATACGAGGCAGACCCTGAGGGATATTTCATCTAGCTTAGGAATATAACTGTCAGAAACTGCTCTTTGTTATAGGGGCAGAGGAAGACAGGCCAGGTAGACCCTACAGTTGCCAGGGAAGTCCCAGGTTGGGAATAGGGCTTGAGTTATCACTTCTTCTATTATACTCAGTCAGGAATTCCTTGTTCGTGTTCACCAGTTTTCAGGATTTTCTAATAATCGTAAGGGTAACATTCAGTCTCAGGTAAGTCTATCAAATACTGATGATACTACGTCTATTTTTCCATGTATGACGAAAGGAGAGGATCTGTCGAAATCGACTTCCTTAAAATGCTTGGGACATAATCAGCTCGTTTTTATTGGATTCCGATACTCTCGCCTGACGGCATGTATCTATATTTCACCTTGATCAAAAGGAAGACTACGAATAAAAAATGAGACAGTAATTAAAACCATAGTTTAATTATTCGATGGATTCACGGTTACATCTTTTCATATTAAATATCTCATTTCTCTCTTCCGAGCTATCCATCCAATGTTTGATTGTAAATAAAGAAAAACTTTTAATCTTTTTCTTATTAATGTTATCTTTCCATACAAATGTTTCGGGACAAATTTTGGAGAATTTTGGAGAAATAAACAAGAAGTAAATCGAGAGAATCTTTCCTTGTAAATACAATAGTGCCTGAATGACTAGGGGGCTACTGGATTGAGGATAGCTTGTTAGTTGGTTGCAGGTACTTGAGCGATTTAAGGTTTTTGGAGTTTTCCAATTATATCCTAACACTTTTCCTACATTATCAATTATTATAATTCAAGATGAGTGAACACAGTTAAAAATTATTGACAATGGAGGGCACATAGCCTTCTTGATGATAAACTAATTAATTTACCGATAAAAGGTGATTCATAATTACCGACGTAAACTAAGTCAAAAGTTTAATTTTTGAGAATTAATCTTTTTAATTATATAGTACAGTACTTTTTTTTAATGAGACAATTTTGCTGGATGAATGGAAATGGAAATATGGCTGCATGAAAATATTCAAATTTATTACTAATTTATTTTAATAAACCTTTTAACTTTTTACCTTTTAATAAAGGTTTAATGCATAGTATTGAAAAAAATATATCTTTGTATTATGCTTTTATTCCTATTGTAAATATTTTTTAAGACATAAAAAGGGTCAACGATGAGCTTTTAGTTTTAGTTTTCAGTATGAAGTATATACAGAGGAATTATGTCGACTATGTAATATAAGTTTTGTAAAAATAACTTGTAAAGAGTAAAGTATTTATTAAAACATATCTGTCTATCCACTGGATTTCAACAGTAATTATTCCAATTTCAGAAATTTCAAATAGGCTATCGACTTCATAATACAGTGTACTTCTTCACATATGCCGCGGCTTCACATATACTTCATTACCGCAAGACAGGATGTGAACTCGTAGTATGCAGTGGCCACTCACCCTTAAGACGTGGTGCCCATACGCCAAGGGAAAGTACATCCCACATCCACTGCCTTTTGCTTCCTAAAATATATCCATAAGCCATCCAAGTTCTACGAAAAGAAAATGACTAACTGTCTAATATTGTAAGACAATGATTGAAAAGTAAGTAGTTTATAACAATTTAAAAAAATAAAAAATTATGTAACATAAGGTAAATGAAGTGGCCAAATTATTTTTTTCTAATTTCCGAACAACTATAATTGATCTAAATTTTTTTAAAAAATAAATAACAGAACTGAAATGGAAAAAATAAGGAACAAAAATAAAACTACGAACAATAAAAAAAACACTATTTAAAAAAAGATGTTTGTTTCCTTTGTATAAAAATTTGAGTATTAAATGTGTATTTTCTTATTTTGTATTTATCATGGCTTAAACTCGATGGCTAAGTAACTTTTTAGATAAATTCCCGAGGTATATTTTCTCATCTTTGGTTATTGCTGCAATTCTGGCATAGCTGAGTTATTTTATAAATTTACTTATGAATGTATAAAATCATTAAATAAAATAAAGAGAAAGAATTTTAAAACACAACTGCTACTTGCTTCTGAATTCAATATAACTCAAAAATTTAATTAATTAAATGTTGTTTTGTTTTTTTCTATGAAACCATATATATTTTGGATGTATTTCCTCTACCTAGTATTTTCCATGACTGCATGCAAAATATTCGAAAAACGATAAAAAATATTCACTAGAAATATTCTGTCATCACAATTAAAAAAGTAATTTTAAACATTAAAACATTTATTGTTGATTGACTTATAATTTGACAGAAATTTCAGTTGTATTTGATAGAGATTTGCAAGATTATTTGGAGAGGATCAGTCAAGATGAATCATAAAAAAATAAAACAATTGGCAATGGCTCCTAGTAGAAGGTATCCGACAAGATTCGGCGAAACGTCAAATAACTTTTCAATTTGTTTTTGTAATAATCTATAAATATATATATATATATATATACCAATAATTATCACAGCCAACCATCATTCATTTATTCAAATATTATCTAATAGCATGGAAAGGTATACACTTTTCTTTTAAAAAAGACCTGATAATTAAAAATAATTTATAATTAATTAATACCATTGTTACGAGGGTCAGTTATTTTCCATTCATTTATTCACTGTCTTAATTAGTGAAGGGAAAGTATTCTGGTTTTCTTTTGTCCTCCCCGCCTGGTTCGTTCCCCATCATGACCCCTAAAACCGGTAGACGGATTCCCAAAGAAGTTCCTGTGGGAAAAAACTCTGGTTTAAAGAACAGGCTCGCGCTGGTTTATTATTTATTTATTAGGTGGTTATTTATTATTTGTGTTTCAAGACTTTTATAGATATTCAGAAATGAAATAAGGAATATTTTTAGGAACAAACTGCCCCTAAAATTTTGTGCTATTGAGCACATTACAAAAATTCGAGCTTGACATAAAAAAGACAAAAATAAATTAAATGATAAAACATTAATAACAAATAAACAGATATAAATACTCGTAAATAAAGCAGGCATATACAGTTAGCAGATAGGTTAAATAGGTAAAGAACTACTAATAATATATAAAATAATTTAATAAATAATTTATTAAACTAACATGATATTACATTATGCATATCAGAAATTCGAAAAACTACTGCTTTATTTGTTGGAAAAAAAAATAAACATCAATACTAAATTAATTTATGATTAATAATAATTAAAATTTGTACCCATGAAAATTAAAAAAAGCAAAAAATAATTATAATTAAAACCGAGGAGTTACTGAATTTTCTATTTTTTACATTTTTTTCGAAAACGGCTCCAACGACTTCGATTAAACTCGTTACATCAGTGTACAATTAAGTGTTGTCAGTATCAGCTAGGTGTTATCCTGATTCAAATGGCCTGACAGGCCTTCAAAGAGGCCGAATTTCCAAAATAGCTTCTTATAAAGTAATTTTAATTAAGTTTATTTGAAATGAATAACCGTCTCTCATTCTTAGTTGTAATAAAAAATGGATAAATATAAACTGTAAAATAATTTGATAATTAACTAAAGTAGAAATATTTCTCAGGCTGAAAACAAATTTTCGAAAAGAAGAGTAGTACTATAGATAGATAAACCTAAATAATTTAGAAAAATTGATATCTAACATATAAATTCGTAGGAGATAATGGAAAGTGACGAAAAATACATAAACGGTAGTAATTGTTATAGTTAATAATCTCTACATTTATATTGCAAGTATTCTATGGAATATAAATGAAATTTCCATCGAAACTACTAAAACATATTTTCAGCTTAACAAATCAGAAATATACCAATAGTAAACAACCTTATCGTGCAGGAATTAAAGGGTCAAGTGGATTAAGGTCATAACTGATATTTTTGGAAAAACTGAATTATTGTTATTGATACGAATGTAATGTGATATATCTTTAATTTTCCTCCTTTCATTCGCTGGAACTACATACAGTTGAGTCTCTATAATCCGACACATATCACATTACCGACACCGGGATATGTCGGATTACTGCACCTAAATAAAAACGTATAACTATAGGAAGGTACTCAATACGAAAGTATTTATTTATTTATATTCATATATATGTGCACATGTTACATTATACCATATATATATATATATATATATATATATATATATATATATATATATATATATATATATATATATATATATATACCTTTTTAAAAAAGAGAAAAGATTTTACACATTACTGAATATGTAACAGAGAAAAATAGATATCAGAATGGAAGAGTTTTCTATCAAAAGTTAAAATATCCACTTCTCAAAACCATAGATTTTTGTTGACAAATTACTATTATACACCTAAAAATTATTCAGTTTATTTCAAATCTTAAATTTTCCCCTGATATGACTGTTGAAAATCAACATTTTAATAAAAATGACAAGATGATCCTCAAATAATTTTTTTGTAATGATTTTCCAATAGTGGGTATATTGACTTTTGATAGAAAACTCTTTTAATTACAGAAGGCAACATTTTCACTACCAATTCCACTCACTGTTTTTCCATTTGCACCGCGTTCAAACATAATTAAACTTTAAGCAGAATCTTTAAACACTACCAAAACAGATACAGTAACCTAAAAATACGTTTTACAGTGGAGAGTAATAATCCGCGTATAACAGACAATTAAAGACTGAGACAGAACCTTTCTTCTCCCTCACACACATCGACATGCGGTAACATAAATGTTTCATGCATAATTATACAGACAAGAAGTGTCGGATTGGCGAGTGTCGGACTAGAGTCTCAACTCTAGTTGGCTCAGAACTGCGTTGATAAAGTTGGCAAGTAACGATACACATCTCCCTTAGTACACAAATGTGATTTGAATTCAGTTTTATCAGAACTCGAAAACATGTAACTTATTACCTTACTCCATTGTTCAAAAACAATTTTATTGTATTTTTGTGAGAGATTTATTTATTATTTATTTTATTTATGTGAATTCTTTAAAGTTATTTTTTAAAATGGATAATTATAACAGGATGTTAAATGAAAGTTGCTTCATGCGCGCACCGCACCAGATGTTTATCTAACGGTTTTATAAATTATTATTGAAGGGAAATGGAATCCCACATTAAGCACTAATTTCTATAGAAAGAAAACCGATCTCTCCATTCAAAATTTATTATGAAAAATAAATTAAAAGACGAATAAGCCTATATATAACTTCATGTATTTCCTAAATGACATTCGGAAAATATTGCAAAATATCAGAATTTTCTATGATACTAGTAAGTCAAGAATTTAAAACATTCCAGTTTGAATTCATTTATAATTAGTTCGAAATTTGAAGCAGTTCTCTAAAAGAAAATAATACTAAATAGACTAGCCGATTTCTCACAGCAGCACTTTGTAATAAGTAATGAAGGAAATGATGTAATAACAAATTTTATTTTAAAAATATGTATTTTTTAGTAAACATGTAGAACCCGTCTAAGAGGTTATTTTTTTCCTAAAAGCTGAAACGTTTATTAAAATTGAAAAATAAATTGACAGCGAAGACGAAATAAAATGGTAGGAAAAGACGTTCCTCGTGCCTCTGAAACACTTAATTAAAAATGAGAAAAATTATTAAGACTATGACATCTTGAAAGATGTAAACTTCTTATGCCACTTTTAATTAATACGAGATATTTTTCAATTAAAATGAAAAAGAAGTTTCCTAAACAAACAAAAAAAAACTATTTAATGTTTTACTGATATAAAAGCATTCATACAAAAAGTGTAATTCTAAGAGTTTTAAACAAGTTTCAAAGAGGATTTTCTCGTCGGCTGTCATAGGCATTAGTAACTGTCAAGTCATGTATATTTAAAAAACGATTTTTGAATAATATGCTAACGAATTCGAGACAGAAGAAAGTTTTATTGTAAGTAATATACAATATAAAAGAAATTAAAAGAAAAAAATAAAAATGTATTGCCTACAATCTACGGCCTAAAGTATTGCCTGGAGTATCTGACCTGAAATATTACCTATAATATGAAATGTTGGCGAATAAATTTGCGAATGTTGATACTAGACAACAAAATTTGTTTTTCTATTCAAACACAACTTGTTATCAATAAAATTTAAATTTTTTAACTCAAAAGGTATTGGTATGAGTTTCAAATGATATCAATTCTTTGAGTAAAATGTTTTACCAGAATTTTCGCAGTTTGAAGTAGGTTTTAAAAATCTGAAATTTCCCAACTTTTTGGACGAAAAAAAAAATCATGTTTTTGCTAAAATAAATATTATTCCTTGAAAATTATCTTATGTCCAATAAGTCGATATGTATATATGTATGAATGTATACAGCTTAGCATATGGTGTGATCGATATATCGTTATAAAATATCGATATCATCGATATATCGGATGTTACGATATCGATATAATATATCGGTTTTTCCATTCCGATATATCGATATATCGCTGGTCGATATTCCAACCCTAATTAAGACCAAAATTTTCGTCCGGTTTTCTTCAAATGTTCCCCGAAGTAAGAGAAAACGACGTGTGGGAAGGGTTTTTTTATTTTTTAATTCCGATCCAAGATGACAGTCGTTTTAATGTTCCCTTATCATCAAAAGTCTGTTCTCAAATTAGACTCATGTCTATTTCTATGTCTATTCATATGTTTCTTGAAGTCATTTGATAGGCGTTGATTGGAAAATGAAATCAGATGATTACAATACTTAGGAGAAGATTATATTATTTTTTGAATGAAAAATTGATCAATTTTATAATTGCTTCTGTGATTATTATTCTGTTAATTTTCTTTGACCTCTATATCTTATAGAATTCTTACAATTTGTTTCCCTTGAGAATTGCAATTGTATTTCTGATGTCTATATTACGAGAGGCCGATATGAACTGATGCGAAAGAAGTTAATGCAAAGTCACATTCGTATTCATGGAAATGCATGGAATCATGGAAGTGTTTGGAATAAAAGGACGCAAAATAAAATAAAAATCCCTATATTGGTTCGCGAGATCTACTGTCCACAGAACAACTATTAATTTCATTATGACTAAAAGTAATTAGGTATATCGGAATATAACCTTCAGATTCGACAAGGCTTATTATTATAACTACTAAAAGAGACTTTGATTCGCCTTCGATAAAGTAGACAAATAAAAAAGTAATAATTGCTTTATTTGTTTGTATTTTTCAAGCATAAAAAGCTGCTACAAATATTTTTCTATTTATTCTATTCATATTTTATTTTTATATAAGTGAATTATTATTTAAAACTATTTTGAGACTAATGATTTAATACTTCAACCGTCCATTAAACATTAATATTTAAGATCCTTCGTCATAAACTTACGATAATGGCATATCCACCCACACAGGCCTCAAATATGAAATATTCACACAAAAAAGAAACTTCGCTTCGGTTTTTACAGCTTCAACATTTACTTTACAAACGCTCATAAGATTTGCTACCTATTACTTTATCTAGACAACCGTTTGACTTGAAACCCTGAAACAGAGGCTGGTCGTGGTTAAATATTACTTAAACATTCATTAGACCGACTCTCTTAGCTTCTAATTTATCACAAAAAGCTCATCAAAATGAATAAAATCGGGCCTATACGAATAAAAAGCAATAAACATCGTATTTCATCCAAATCTGATCGGTACCATCTAAAATCCCCAATGTTGTATGTCACTAATAAAATTATTCATAGATATGTGACATATTTCGCCCAGAACAGTTACCAGACCTTCCATTATAAACTCTATTTATTTCAATAATCCTAGGAAGCATCTGAAAACAAGATGGTTCTGAGACCTTTAACATGAAACTGCCAAAGGAGAGCTGTCTACCAATGGATAGCTCAAAATCGGCCTAGACACCTATTGTGAAATATGACCTTGGGTCTTTTAACAGCTGTACCTCTCATAAGAGTCTACCCCTAAAGGATCCTTATTACGCCTCCACTGGCTTTCAATTGTTGAGGTAGGTGAGATCGGATCTCCTGGAACTGGATCTCCTATGTGCGTTGTGTGCACATAGGTAGCTTGGTGCAGGGATCACCAAGCTGTGTGTATATATTGTGAACATATACGGTTAATAATGAATTGATAATTGTTTTATTAATAAAATATTTTGCGTATATGATATATCGCATTAATAACCATTGCCTTGTCCAAAGAAGATTGTCCAAACAAAAATTAAATAAAATACTTATAATAAGCACTCAAAATGTTTTAAAGAGCTAGTTTAGTTAAGAATATGTTTGTTCAAGTACTTTTAAACTTTGTGTGTGTTGACTTGATAGCAAAAACTAATGATTTTTTTTTTTTAAAGCCTTTCTTTATAAAACTTTAATGATACATATTGAAAGCTTGTCTTGAGAATGAAAAATATTATTTGTATTTATCCTCGAAAAATAAATAATTAAAAGAATAAAACAGTCAGGAGTGGCCATTTTTTCCATATGAATCACGGGAAGTCATTCTCCAGGAAAACATCTTTAGCGCAAAAAGAATTTAATTTCAAAACCATTCCTCAAAGCACTACGCTGATATTATGATTTCACTCGAGGAATCTTATCATCATAAACTTACCCTCCTCGAACCTGGATGAGCACATTTTGACTTTATTATACTCCCACGTTGATGTAACATCATCATAAAATACTTTTTTAATAATGCATTTTGATGAATGCATCGTGATCGATCGAAGCTATCTCATTCTTATGCAGAGGTGCAGAGGCATCCCTCAGGGAGTATGGTTATCCCTTATTCTACTCAGTGCATACAGCTGAAAGCCATTGCAAACGTTGCATTGGATATATATATATATATATATATATATATATATATATATATATATATATATATATATATATATATATATTTATATATATATATACATATTGGTTACATTTTTTTTTCTTTTTATTGGGGACTTCAAACTTATTTAAAAAAAAAAAATAATAAAATAAAATGTAGATAGGTATTTCTATATTAATCTAACTTATATTATTTAAATGTATATTGTATGGGTCGTGGTTTTAATTATTTATACTACTCTTTAAAACATTACCGATAATGCTGCGTTGTGTCTGAAAAGAAGAAGGGTTCGAGACCTAGTAGATTCATTAAGCTAGACAAACATGAAAAATAAGTTTATGGTGAAGCGGGTTACTTACACGATGGTTTTACCTATTTACACTGATAGAAATTTTACAGTAATATAATATTACTTGAATTAATATTGATTACAATTAATAATTGAAGTAGTGAAATTCACTGAAACTGGATTCATATTTAGACAGGTGAGCTAAGGCCAACAAACTCGTCTGATTTTAAGAAAATTTTTGATCGTGTAGACCAAAAGGAATCTCAACATAAGTGGAAATATGAACGTCTTCCACACCAGATGGAATGCTATCAAATGCTTTAGATCGGCGAATTCATTATTTTCGTCACTTTTTTCAGATTTTCCAAAGACACTCCCTTTCAGTGCACTAACATGGGACATTAACCAATTTAAAAGAAGTTGAATTTCTTACAAGTTTGATATACTATATCGTTAAAAATTTGGAACAGTTACTGAGATATGGAGACGTAAGCATCTGCAAAAAGTCGGGAAAACGCGAACAGATTGATATTCAGTGGTTTCGCCTTAATAACAATTATTTAGTGCAAAATGCATAATAACCAATCTTGTAGTGGATTAAATTTCCTATAAAGTTGAGAAAAAATATTTGCAATTACTCTAAATAGACGCCAAGAAATATTGTAATTTTAGAGAAAGTGGACGTTATTCAGATTTTCCTCAGTAAATCGCTTCCGTTCTATTTTAGATAAAAGTTTGTCATTAACAATGTTTAAAGAACATTAAATTTTCTGTAAGTTTGATATTTAATATTTCTTTAAATTATGAACAGCTTTTGAGATACGGGACCGTAACCATCTGCAAAATGTCAAGAAAACGCAAACAATTAGATATTTAGTGGTTTCGCCTCAATTACTATTTTCAAGTCCAATTTTGTGCAAAATGAATAATAACCAATCTTGAAGAGGTTTTAATTTCTTACAAGATTCATACAAAATATTTGTGATTACTCTCAATTGGCGTTAACAAATTATGTAATAACAATATTCCTTTCTCTAAAATTATTATTTAAATGGTGTCTGTTGAGAATAAATTGCAAATATATTGTCTGAATCTTGTAGAAAATTCAATGCTATACAAGATTGGTTATTAAGAATTTGGCACTAAATTGCACTTTTAAGTAGTTATTAAGCCGATACCACTGAATATTTATAAGTTCTCGTTTTCTTGAAATTTTGCCGATTCGTATCTCAGTAGCTGTTCCGAATTTTAAAATATATAACCCATAAAACCTTTAGGAAATTTAACGTCCTTTAAAACTGATATTACAAAGCTTTATCTAAAATACACTGGAAGCGAGTTACTGAGGAAAATCTGAAAAAAGTCCACTTTCACTAAAATTGTTATTGCAATATTCTTTGGCGTCTGTACAATTATTTTGTATGAATTTTGTAGAAAATGTAATCCTCTACAAGACTGGTCATTAAGGCGAAACCACTGAAAATCTATCTGCGTTATCCTGGCATTTTGCAGACCTGCATATCTCAGTAGCTGTTCCAAGTATTAAAAAATATTACAAATCAAACTTATACGAAATTCGACGTTTTTAAAAATTGGTACTTTCAAACTTTTATCTAAAATGCACTGGAAGTTACTTAGTGACAAAATTGACGAGTTCGTTGACCAATAAAATTTGATAGAAACTGATCTAGGCTGGCAGACTTTCATATTTCCTGTCTATGGTGAGATTATTTTCGGTTTACAAGATCAAAAATTTTCTTGAAATCAGACACGTTTGATGGCGTCAGCTTCCGGTCTGTTAGTTTTTAGTAAATAAGTTGAATCGTGTAAATTCACACATAGGTGGGTTCGTACAGAAAGAACCCTTATTATTAAAAATGCGTCGATAGCAATTAAAACTAGTGCCCAAGCTCTGCATATAATAAATATATTCTTGACAATTAAAATAAATTTCCAGATATAATTCTAAAAGTTATCTTGGATTGTATGAAGCAGTGCAGTTTTAGTATTATATCATTAGAATGTTTATACTGAAAATAAATTAACTAAAGACGGCAAAATACCTGTACTTGATACTATGATGATGCTTTGGTACATTTGTTTAAAAATGACAACAAATTTGAATCAAATATAAGTATGTTGACGAAAGCTTGTAAAAAAATTAGATCTTGGAACAAATACAGATAAAAAATATCTTAAGCAAGAATAAAAACGTGAAATTGTTGTTATTTCCTAAATATTGTCGTAATATTTCGTAAAATTTTGTCGTAAATATTATATAGTGCATGTAATATTGTCGTATAATATCATATAAATAAAATAAAAATTGTAAATTCAGTTATAGCTCTGAAGATGCTTCGCATGTTTGGGTCGAAACATCGGTTGTCAGAATAAGCTGTACCTTTTTTTTTTCTGTTAGCTTATCTTCGACGAAAAAATAATCATTAATCATAAGTAAAAATAAAAAATATATAATTTTCTTAGAATTGTTCTATTTAATTTTATACATTATTTTTGATATTTTTTTTCTTTATTATATTCTAGATAGGTGTTAATGTTAATTCCTTTCCATGCTGTAAAAATAAAGATGTAACAATTTTTAAAAGTCCTTTTGAAATAAGTCAGAACTAAGGTGTAGGCTACAATAGGAGGGATTTTAATATTGTATTCGGAAGGAATGAATCCTTTTACATATTATTGTCATAATTCCCACTTCTATTAATTATTCTTTTACCCTTTCCTGTCAGTAACTGGTTTTCCCCATCTAGATATTTTAGGTGATTCGATGGTATTAGTCTGATCACTTCCACGAAGTGATTTTACCGGAAAGTTTCCCTTGGGAGAAGACGGAAATAAAATAAAGTTTATAATCGGTATTACACAAACTTCAAGAAACTATTTTCATCATTAATTGGTAAACAAAAGGCACCTTTTCAAATATCCTTTCATGAGAAATTTTCATTGGATTCCTTAATTTATCTGCTGGGCATAAATTTATTCAGTAGGTGTTGAAATGAGAGTAGAAGTTTTCACAAATGATCCGTATGGGTCGATGTAAAGAAGGGTTTCCCATCCTTCAACATAATAATAAAAATAATAAAAAGTGCTATTAATCATAACAAAGGGAAAGTAATAGACCGATATCAAAAACGTTTTGAATTGTTTTAGGTATACCCAAATTAACTGCTACTATTAGTTCTCTCATATGGTCGGATTATGATGATACAGACATCAAGGAATAAGCAACTATGCAAAATAACTTTGAAGTAAGAGACTTTAAAATTTTCAAAAGCTCGCAGGCAAAAAATAATAGAATTGATTTTGGATCTTAATGCACGAATAGAGTACTCTTAATTAGGCTAAACAAAAGAAATAATATTACATAAGCCTGACAAGGAATGGGTTGAGAACAATAACGGGTCTTCTCAAGTACCACTGTCCGCTAAAATATAATACACAGAAGATAAACCTAGTGGAAGATTCAACCTGCCGTGTGTTTCTGGAGGATGAAGAAAAGGATGAGCACATCCTTGAAGCTGAAACCTTTGCCTTATACAGCTGCAGCACGTACCGTCTATTGAAGATATTACTAGAGCCAATCCCAGGGATTTAATTTACTTCGTATAAAGCCCACAATTTATAAGAATATGGAATCTTTAGACGGTTAGACGGGTTTTCACAAATGATTCATACGGGTCGATGTAAAGAAGGGTTTTCCACCCTTCATCATAATAATAAAAAGTACGCTAGAGCATCCCGAGGTCTGCTCAGCTATTTGTCAAAGTTAATTATTACTTAAAACAATTTGGAAGGAAAGGAACCACTCATTTTTGTGACTGTTTCCAAACTAAATCGCAACTGTATGTCTGATTAATGAAAATAACAGTTAAAGAATTACAGATTCCTAATTAGCAGCTCATCTTAATAGGTGATGAAGTCAAATACAGCTATGTTACTTCCTAAGTTTGAACACAACCTATTTTTATAGGTGTGTAGAGTAAAATACCTATTTTTATGGATACATACATTAAAATGCCTATTTTTATAGGAGCATATACTAAAATATTTCAAAATTTAGATGTTTTTCCATCTTCAATAAATTGAAAAGGCATAGCTTTAGAATTATTAATAATACTGCCTATTGATTTCAAAAGGACGGATTTTAATTTTGCTCCAATGTAAATTTCATGGAATGGAAATCCTACCGAAGTGGAATCGATTCCACTCTCCGTAAGAACATCGATTAATATTCCATTTTCTAAATGTATTCAGTAGACAGAAGGATTTTGGAGCCGTGTCTAATAAACCAGCCGACAGTAAATATTTCAAATTCTTCTCTTAAAAGGACTATTCTCATGATTCAAATGAGATATATTCCAAGGAGGCACAAATAGCAGACATAAATTTTTACATTTCAAAGGGCATAGCAAATACAGATCCGGCGCTAGTGAAGGAACAAAGAGACTAAACTGGGGTAGAAAGGGAATAAGCATTATTTATTGTCGAACCTCTCCCCTCTCCCTCCTCCCTCTCCCTCCGTCGCGGAGATCTATCACGAATTGATATATCGATTTCCACAGTTTTAACTCTATTTCATTTTTAAGGCTGTTCTCGTTTCTTCTATGGCTATGCGGGTGGAACAGCCAGGCAGGTTATACAAATTTTAGGAATCAACTTGTCTTACGGATCATGATTCACTTTTGGTAAAATAAGAATTTAGAACAATAATTAAACATTAAAAAAGTGCTAAAACAAATACCCATAAAAAATAAAATTATTTTTTATTTTAATATTGATACCCTGCCACTCAGAAATAACGATATTTGACTGATTTCAAATGCTTTACCACCTCTACACATTAAAATAAAACAATTTTCCTATTCAATGAAATACCTCATCCAGCTTCTTTTCAGCCTCCAGATTAAGTATTCAGGTGGATATAGTTGTGTCCTTTTAGTTTACTATAATATATCCAATGAAATAAACCCATAGATAGAATAGTGATCGGCAATCATCAATTATTTATTCAAGTACAATAGAACCCCGTTTATCCGAAATAATATGGCCAAGGCTTTTGCCAGATATCGCAAAATTCCGATAAGAGATGGAATGAACAGTAAATAAAAAAATTCTTGGATTTAATGACACTTCTTAAAGTAAGAAGGTGGATCAAATATAAACGGTAATTACTTTTTTATACATACCTGTTCGGTCAAGAACTTCAAGCACTAACTTCTCTGAAGCCAAGATGATCAGTGATAATAGATTGAGCCCTCCCATAGCTGATTCACACTTCTATCGAGATTTTTTCAACAATGATCTGGCGATCACGTTCAATAAGCCCTCGAACGGCAAAAATTTTGTCATCACTAAGACTTGTCCTTGGGCGTCGATCAAGGCTCCGTTTTCGACTTTTTCTCGTCCACCCTTAAATTTCTTTGCCCACGTATACACTCGATTCTGGGACAGTGTAGTGTCTTCAAACTGTGCCTTCAAAAGAGTGAACATTTCCGTGGGTTTAACGCCTTTAGTTAAAAACTTTATGATTTTTCCTTGTGCAACAGAAAAATCTACCTATAGGTCATGGTTGTACTGAGGACAGAACAGAGCGCGGCCGCTAATCGAGCCGATTTCCTACTTCTCTCAAACCAAAAATCAACTTCCCATTCCATCATCTAGCACGGAACAGCGTGCGAAGCAAAATAATCTTAATCATCACGAGATCTTCTACACCCAGTACGGTTCTTGGTAGCATCAGGAAGCCACCATCATTCTTCTCTGTCTTGTAGGTCCGCCAAGCACTCGATCCAATGCCACCTGGATCCATTCCGACCTCATCTGCTCATCATTAGGTTTGGTCGTCCACGTTTCCTTTTCCCATCCACATACCTTAAGAGAAGTCTTTTTTGAGTAGCGTCCACCTCCATCCAAGCCATATGCCCAGGCCATTTTAGCCTGGAAATTCTTATATGCCGTACCACGCCGCACCTAGTAAATCTGGTGCAACACTACATTATGCCTCAGTCTGAATTGATCAGCAGCTCTTAGAGCTTCAATAATTCTTCTTAATAATTTCCTTTCAAACTATAAATGTTATCACCTGACCTAGATAGAGGCCAGGTTTCTGATGAATATAATTTTAATACAAGAATTGAATAGAATATAAAAACAGTCCTGAAAAGCGTTTTGTAAAGTGTGGCTTATATAAAATATAATTAATCGGGCTTATATAAGCGAAGATTTAGCAAATATATTTTGTATTGGGCTCTAACACACAGCGATTAGGATTGTCGTGATAATGGACAAACCAAATATTTTGATATATAACTATTTGGAAACAATGAACCATTTTGTAATAATTTTGTTCTTACATTGTTAACATGGTCTTTACTACTATAATTATTTATTTGGTCTTTATTAAACTATTTCGTATCTTTCCTCAATTTAAATACTTTTTAATTTAATTAAATTCCTAGCCTCTTAATTATTGTTATTCATAGTTATTGTATTTAATTATTTGAAAAAGTGTGGGGGCTCGTGATCATCATCAGCCGGAAACATTATAGTTTTGTTCATTTCGATATTTATTCGCTAGGAAGAAGTGAATGTTGTGGGTACTTTGGCAGATGAACATTTCTCCTCCTTAAAATCCTCACGTATTCTAAATCCTTACGTACCTAAAAATTAAAATAAAACAATGACAGAACGAACTTGTCTGGATTGCTGATAAGTCAGTTAAGGTTCCTCCGCCATGTTTGGAGCAACTAATCTAAAGATTTGCCAATAATTAATGAATAAATTTTAAGTAAGCTTTTTTTTTTAAACAAGTTAAGGGAGGAAGTATAAAAAGATTTTTCTTAAACTTATTAGTGGAATATATAAGAAATCGAACTATAGGGCATTCAAAAAAAAAAAATAATATGCGTATTTAAAACTTTTTTTTTATCAGTATCCATTTCCAAACTGATTACAAAACATGTTCTCAAATCCTGATTAAAATTCACCGTTAGTACTTAATTAAATGTTATTTTACGAGAATTTTTAAAATATATGCATAGGAGTGAGTGCTCTTCACCCCGAAAATTTAAATATTCATGAAGTTAAAAATCAGGTACTGGCAATAAAGTTAGTCTTCCAAAATGTGTACTTTAAGGATCAAATTTTTTTAAAACCTGTTCGTAAGAATAATTTAGAATAATTCTTTTTTTAAATTCCAACGCTGTAGAACCAACGCTATGCATATTCATCAGCCTCTTCAAAGACAATGAATGACTCGATCAGTTTGATATTAAGGCTTTAAAATTTTCACAATGAAGCAACTTAAAGTGTGTATATGAAATACCTATTCTTAAAGTATAATTTTAGACGAATAAAATATTTAACAACTAGGAAAAATAATTTTACTATCCGAACCACATCAAACGGAAAATTATTTTTTAATCAATTGCAATTGTTGTAAATTCATGCTTACATTTTTTGTTTATATTTAATTTCAGAAACAATGTGTTTTCCACAATTATGTTGTTAGTGTCATAAAAAGATTTATGGAAGAAAGAAAGAATTTTAAATTAATGGTCATGAGTCCACAGATATTTATAGAAATTACCACTAATGTTTTTGTTTTTTTAATTTGTATTTCTTACAGATTTCCGTGCTGAAGTCACGAAGTAATTTATCCTTTCATTCAAATTACATATCTTCGTCTTAGGTTGGTAGCTTTGTCTTGTTCAATGTAATTAATTTTAAACTTTAGTAGCAGATCGCATCTAACATCTAATTTTGTTTTAAAAAACATATACATAATTCGTGTTAAATAATAATTATGTGAAATTTTTAAATACTAATTATAAGTTTTGTAAAGATAGGGATTTAAATAGTTCTTGGAAGCCCTTTCTTTCTTCTGTGTTATTTAAAGCAGGAATTCAGTTAATTTTTGACTCTAGTAATATTGACTCATAAGTTGTTAAATAAAGGGTAGAATTTTGGCCGCCAATATACAAAACATAATATATAATATAAACTTATAATATAAATTAAAATTTATATATATACACACATATATAACTTTGTAAGCAATTAAATTATCTTACCAATGAACATCTGGAATATTCGAGGAGACGTATAGCTTTCGAGTTATCAAATAACTAATTAAAGGTGAACGGTTTCCATATGAACGTGTGCTGAGTACCTTACAAAACATATCAACGATGTCCAATTCGCTATATCACAGCTAATGCTCGTTCCGATTTCGATGGATTTAGTTTAAAATGTATTGTAGAGAATTCAATTACCTTCAGATTGACCATATCTGATTTCCATTGACTTATACTGATTCCAAAACACTCTGTATTTTTCCTCTATCTTCATAAATGACCCGAGTTATGGGCGTATAAAATCTCTAAAGCGTTGCAATTTTAGAAGGAAATGGCGGATGGTACTGTCGAGTTCCAAGAATCATCGTGGAGTAGCCTAAGACGTTGGTGCCAAATCTCAAAAAAGCTTCAGTAGTTTTGGCGAAAAGCTGCGAACGGTGCACAGTGGTCAAAAACTGCCCTTTTTGCGAAAAAACTAGCTCTCTTCTTGTCCTAGTCTTTTTTATCTGAACAACACTACAAGAGGTTTGTTTGTTTATTTTAACGCTGAATTGAATGCAGCAAACGCCGATTCAATATGTTTTAAATATTTCAAGATATAATTAAAAAAATATGAAAAATAATTGCGTAAATAAAAGTGACAGTTGAAATATACAATATATATATATATATGTATATATATATATATATATATATATATATATATATATATATATATATATATATATATATATATATATATATATATATATAAATGCATAACTATATTAATTACATCTCGGAGATCGATAAATTCGCATTTTTTGGTTTGTCTTTAATTTATTAACAAAAGCATCGGAAGTCACTTGAAGCATGTTGATAACATCATCATTGGTAGTGGCCCTGCTGAAATTTTGGGAATACTCTGCTACAATACTCTCGATATTATTTTTCCTTGCTTCCTGTTTTTTTTTTGTTTTTTTCCGTCAGTATCCCAATAGGTTAAATAGCAGCTTAAATAGTGTGCAAATGAATCTTGTAGATATTATCAGACATTGTTTACCATCTATGTAATTGTACATACAGTTTTGTAATTTCATGATAATAAAATTGTGAATATAGAAATTTATTTTTTGAGCTTTATAGCATTTTTTTGGGAGGGAAAAATTGAAGTAGCAAAGTTGAAATTCACATTAAGCATCCAAAATAGCATAAATAGTTATGATAGATTTTTAAAACTTCTTCAAATCTTTCCATCGCATTTCTGGTTCCCATTTGAGCGAATAAATTGCGTTTATCTAATTTTGACTTACTTTCGTTGCAAAATAGACGGACCAAACAAAAAAATGTTTGAAATCCAAATTATAGGTAATTTACACTTAGAATGAATTTAAGAAGTTATTCGAATTAATGATTCCAGGTAATGAACAAAAAAAACACGTTTTTTTGCATTTTTTGATACTTGAAAAAGTTGAGGTGGAAAAGTTGAAATTCGTAATCAGCACCATAAGAAACACTGGGCTGATTTTCAAAACTTCTCCAAAATTTTCCAGCGAGATCTCTTTCTGTACACGTTCAATCAGAACAATTATTTTCTATTTAAAATCAAAATATCAACGAAGCTCGCAGATTTATGCAGCTGGATACTATTTTCTCACGTAAATAGAAGCCTAATAGGTTAAGAAACCTCAAATTTTAAGGAGGCATTAAATTTTATGTTATGTTTTGCATGATTACAAAAGTTGATAATTGAAAATAAACCAAAATTAATAAACATAATGATGTAGTTAAAGAAAAATTAATAATCAAAATCCTTGAATTCCTTGTGCATATTTATATTAAGATATGTGGAATAGAGAAGTTAACAAATGTGTTTAATTCCTTATTATAATTGTTACTAAAATCTAATGTGAGATTTGGTCTATTTCCACTCGTAAATAATTTTTTATCCAATTGATCTCTGACCTGTCAAAACCAGCATTCGTATAATAGATGTTAAATGCTCATATTCTGGTCTGTCATTGCATGTGAACATGATTGGAAATGTCATTGAATCTGCTATGTAAAGTTTGAAAAATGGATTTTTCCAAAATTATCAGAAAAGGGAAGATCGAAGATGAAGGATATCGAAATATCAGTCCGTACCCCTTTATCAAGAATGTAAGTGTGTTGCGGTTGTATCTATGTTAGGAAAACTTACTATCAATTTATTAGTTAAAGAGCGATTTCTACAAGCTACAGAACCTTCACTGACTTTTATTAATGACTGTTTCTTTTCTTTTTTCATTGAAATGCACAGATACACATAGCAAATATGTTCAGCTAATACCTTACGAGGTATTTACACACTTGAGTACTATTGGAGAAGCATTTTATTTAACATCATCGTACAAAATATGTTTCAGATGTTTTAAAATTGCTTAGCTTTGGTCAAGAGAAATGTGAAATCTCTTAAACAGCGATGATCACCTCGTATAACATGGTAAATTTTCTTTTTCCAGAATAATAAATACCGGATTTTTATTATTACTATTATTATTAATTAGTACGCTATAATTCTTTAGATATTTGAAAACAGTCAACCAATGACTGGAAAATACCGGCATTCAAAAAATTGGAAATTGATTTTAAAATTATATATTCACTAACTGAAATAGAATTTTACAGCTAATTCTTCATATAAGCATTTCAATATTTAAAATTTAACCCAACGTTCTACGAAGCTTCAACCGTAAACAAAGATATTATTTTGTTGTTATTTACTATTTTTATAATATGTATTCTTTTATTATTTATTTTATTTTCCACCCTACCCTGCTTAGTAGGCAATACGGGTGTTTGCAGGAGTGTGATGTTATGCATTTCTGCTTAACAACACACTGCTGCAAGTAAATCAAAGATTACAAATCTCAATAGCTGTGCACAGCCAGCTCTTGGTACATCAATTTGGCCACCATCTTCATCTTCTTCCCCTCCTGGGTCTTCTGTCCGGCGGCCTCCCTGGCAAAGTTCCTTCTCTTCTTCCCATGGAAAAGTGTGTTGGACCCACTATCGTCTTCCGACCACACACAAAGTTTTTGAAATGAGGATAATTCATTTCGGTCAACAGCTATTTTATAGCTAATGACCGAATTTCATAGCTATTTTACATCAGCTATAGAGCCCTGTCTCCCTCAGTAGTTTGGCCCTCAATGCCTCATAGGCAGTACATACTGTGACGATATGTTCGGCGGTTTCCGGTACACTACAACTGGGGCATAGGGAATAGATATCTATTCCATGTTTAAGAAGCTTCGATCTGAAACTCCCATGCCCCGTGAGAATCTGCGAGACCCAGTAGTCCGGGAATACCTATGTTGCCTCCAGTCGCGATCCGACGGTGGGAAAGTACTTCCTCTTTAGTATACATATACATAATATCTTTTAGTGGTAGTTACCCACCGCCGGTTCCATTCTTCTACTGTATCCTTCCGAAGGATTCTCTTCCAACTGCCAGGGTCAGCATTAATCCTCACTCCGAGATTCGCCGGTAGATCTGTTGGGCCTTCCCTCCTTATCTTGTGCCGGAAGTAATCTTCTCGCAGCAGAAGGTCAAGAGGCATTCCTCCTACTAAGACCTGCACGCCTCATGAGATACCGTCCTGTATGACCTGGTTACTCGAAGCAGAGCCATTCTCTTAGAAGGTCAGAACCATTAGGTCTCCAACCTACTCTTCTGTCTGTGCGTGAGACTCTGGTTCCTTGCTGGGGACGCGTACGTCAGGATACCCACAATAACTCCTTTATAAATGGTCATCGTTGCTGGGTGTCTGAGGCCCCAAAAAGAGTCACCAATACGACAGAGTCCATTAAGGACTAGGGTCACCCTACTTCTCAAATAGTCCAAGTGAGGCGTCACATTGAAGCTTCTTCCAATCCTTACTCCAAGATAGGTAACTACTTCACCCGTACGAATTCTTGATCCTTGTATGACCATAGTTATAGAGTGAGCTCTATCAGTCGTACCTCTTAAGAGGATGGCCTGAGCCTTGGAACCCGCCATCTTCAAATTCATCCTCTCGCACCATTCTCCTATCAGGCTGGCGCCCCGTTCAGCTTCATCTTTCAATCGCTCCTCCTCTAGCACTCCCAGCAACTCGTCGAAGACCAATTAACACAGGGCAGAACCAAGGACAGAGCCCTGCGGACATCTCCTCTCCACAGTGTCTTCTACTTCGTAGAAGCTACCACGAATCTTTAATGTTCTGTCCTGGAGGTAATTTCTGACCAGGCCAAACAAGTTGCTGGGAGCCTCATACTTGTGCAGCTGCTGGAGCACGCTCGGCCACCAAACACTATCAAAGGCGGAGGTTATGTCAAACAAGAGGAGCATAACATACTTCTCTACCCTCTCCTCGACATCACGGAGCACTCTCAGCAAGGCATCTGCGGTTCCCCTACCTTTACAAGATCCGTATTGCCGTGCATGGCTCGCTCATGAGAAGACTGGCCGTAGACTTGCAAACATCAGGTTCTCCAAAACCTTGCTCATGACGGGGAGGAGGCATATAGGCCTATAAGACTTGGCTAATTGCTTTTCCTTGTCTCCTCCTTTGTAAAGGTGGCTGACATCAGCAAGTTTCCAGCTTCTTGGAAAGTATTCCCAGTCTAGGCAATCATTGAACACGGATATCAACCTTCCTTCGATATAGAGGATACTATTTTTGAAGATTGCCTTGACGCGGCACCTGGTGTCTAAACCAGGGGCACGACCAGTCTTTTGCCTGTCCACGGCGGTACGGAGATCCCATAGTCCCATGTTGGGCACAAGTCCGTACCAGGTGGGCATACCGTAGTGCGTGTCACAAATGCTTCCTCGTCCATTATCTTGGGACGGATCTTCCCTGGGGTCTCTCTGCTATAAACATCTTCGCCGACTCTTCAGGAGTTTTTGCCTGGGTACCATCATGCTTCAACGCTGCAATAACTTGCAGCGAAGTCAGCTTACCAAGAGCCACTCTGTATGAAATACCCCAGGGGTTTTTGGATGACTCCTCAACAATGAACTCATCCCAAGATTTCCGCTTTCGTGAGCGCACCTCATTTCGATATGCCCTGGCTTTATATCGGTACTCTGCACGAAATGTAGTGCGCCTCTCACTACCCTTCTGGTACAAACGCCGGGCCTTATAGAGCTCTCTCTTCATAGTGTTAAGGCCGGAGTCCACCAGGGGACAGGTCGAGCTTTCGCCTTCCGATGCTGGAGGAATTCCTCAGCGGCGTCACGGATGACGTCTGTGATACGGGACACCCGGTAATCCAGGTCATCCGTCTCCGTCGCATCCCACTCATCGTCGACCAGTTTCTCTTCCAACGTTGACCGGAAAGCACTCCAATCAACTCTTCGAGTTCTGCAACCCTTGTCAATGCCGTGGGAACTCTTTAGATTTTCTACCATGCCAAAAACTATCGCACGGTGGTCAGAACTCGTCTCAGATCGAAGGGCCCAATCGCAAAGGTGGTTAGACAGAGCTGGTGAGGCCATTGTAACGTCTATCTAACTCTGCCCCCTTGCACTAGAGAACGTGGGGATGGTAGAAGGATCATTTAGAACTATGAGCTGGCTCCTCGCAATGAACTCACCAAGTTGAGCGCCCCTTCTATCCGTTCGACTGGATCCCCAGACCACGGTCTGGAACACGTTCCAGGAGTTGATATCTGAACATATGATCACATTTCTAGTGCGAACCGTGATCATTTCCATGCCGGATATGTCTTCCTCGATATCGCTTCCATCAGGCAAGTACGACGAAACAGCTACATTGCCCCACCTGATATAACATGCGACACAATCCGCAGTGGAATGCTGCCTCAGATCCATCACGTCGAGGTTCGGATTATTAACCAAAATAGCAGCCCTCGGCCTCCTCTCTCTACTGCTCAAGGCTATAACCCTCGACGTGAGGTGACCAAGTTCCCACGGCAGCTCGGTTCCTGTATGGTCATGATATCAAAGCGTTGGGAGAGAGAACGAAGCTCATCTGCTACAACGTGCCACAACGACGGCCCATGTTGAGTTGGAGAATGGTGATCTTAATCATAATGGGTTTTATTCGCTACTTCCTGGGATCACTTTATGTGCACAGGACACTCCCGACTTCCCGCCTTATGCTTCCTTTGGTGGTAAGGGGCATTTGCTCGCTCACAATTTACACAGCAAGGGCCAATTAGGATCTTGTTTGCTGGGACAATCCTTCAGGACATGGCCTCTAACTCCACACCAAATGCAGACTAGGGAATCTGCCGGACATGTGGCTTTTGTATGCCCGTAGCCTTGACACATTATGCATTGGGGGGCGTCCAAGTAGTCTCTGAAGGTCATCGACCATCATCCGTTATCCAAGGTTCCCATTTCTAGCAACAGGAACCGGACCATTGGATGCATTTCTAACACCCAATTCTTGCTTAAGCCGTTTCTAGCCACCGAGGAGAAAAGTGGCTGTAGATCATCAGTAACCAATGGTATAGTGACCGATTGCTGAGTTATTTTCAACCAATATACCTTAAATGCTCCGCTGAGCTCCATGCGTGTGGTACCCCTCTAACCTCAAGCTTGGGCTTTTTCTTTAGGGCTAGCTTGGCCTGTAAACCTTTTTCACGCAGGCCTTGCCAACCAATAACTTTGGTTACATCAGAGTCATCTTCATAACTACAGCTGCTTTTACACCAATTTCAGACGAGGACGGTAGCCCGCTAAGGATCTCCATCGGGCTCTTACCTGCACCACTAATTGTGATGTACGTCGGTTTAGGCTTCATGACCGGTTTAGATGGCAGAGACTTGACTATATCCGCCATGGTCCTAGGTTTACTTTGTGATGAAGTGGCCCCAGGAGTGAATGCTTCAACTATTGGCTCAGTTGAGTTGATCCGGCCTTCTCGTGCCTTCTTGTTGGCTGCCTTCGCTTTCCTCTTTGATCTCTTGCTTAATACCACTTCGAAGAGCTTGGAAACCAAGAGATCAGCTGCGCTTGTACCTCCACTAACTTCTGGTTGCGGTCCCGTCGAGGGTCCAGCCTTTGCCTGGCGTTGCGGAGTAACCTTTGGAGCCGGAAGCCCCTCACTTATCTTCGGCACCGAGTTCTCGAATACAATTCGCCTTATAATGTTCTGCACACTCTGGAACGACATTGTTTCTTGAACGGCGCGCTTGACGAGTGCCGAAATATCATCACCCTTCTTTTCCTCTTCTAATATTACAATCATATCGACTAGTCTCTTTACCTCACTGTTGATATGATTCCGAAGATAAACATGTCACCTCTCTTCGGTAGTACACATAAAGACCCGCAGGTTCTCCTGTATACATTTTGTCTCGGAAAGTAGACTATTAGCTCCAGCCTCTTCCGACCTCACCGCATTCTCAGGAGAACCTCCCCTAGCTCGTTTTGCCAAACGTCTAGATGCCTTGGTAGGCTGGGCATCTTTTAACTCCTCCATCACTGTAACACCTGTGTTAGGCATATTCTCACTTTTTTTGATCAACAACAGTCAATAAATAGTGTTACGCTTGGATATGAGGTATTTAATAACAATAACCTATAACCTTCCAATGTTTTTAACTCTTGATTCTCAACTATCAATTACCAATTACAATCTTTTAAGGATGGTTCACTGGTAGAGTTAACTTTGCAATACTACAAAAGGTATGTCTATAAGCATTTACTCTGTTTTATAAAAATTTGATTAAAAGTAAAAGTTGTAGAAAGTAATAACACAATTTAAGAGTCTAAAAAAAAATTGTATCACCTCAAATAACTTATATTGGTAAATCTTAAATGTTTTTCCACTACCACAACTAAAGTTAACAACGCAATCCAACTATAAGGAGTTGAAACTCCGCAGTCCACACCTAACCCTACTTATATATATATATATATATATATATATATATATATATATATATATATATATATATATATATATATATACAGTATTTAAACTTTAACCATTAACAAAATTTAAGAAAAAAACCAATGTTCAACCTAAAAAAGGATTAATGAACGAAAATTACGAAACAAACTATAAACACAATTAAGCAGGAGCCACGAAATATATTCATAAGTAGAAAATGCGACTTTTCACCATGAACACCACGTAATCTTCCTATATCTATATATTATATATATATATATATATATATATATATATATATATAATATGTATTCATTTGCCCAACTATATGCGTGCACATTTATTTAAATATTATGAACTTATTTCACTATATGAATTGTTTCTATTCATATTCCTTGCCTAAGCTGATAATAATTTCACTTTTCCATTTCAAGTTTAACGTAAGAAAACAGTTAATAAATTATATTTCAGCCACCGCTTGAACAATCCAGTTTCTTGTCTTCAATCCGTTATTTTAGACTAGTATAAATTCGAAATGCTTTCACACAAATAAATGTCAACGGCTTTCCGAAGGTTCATAGTCTGCAGAAGAAGATCCCGTTTCGGGACCAGTTTTCGAAAACAAAGGTTACTGTCGCATTTCATTGGAAATGGTACATTGGTATCAAGATTTAGTGTTAGGATTTATAATTAATATGGATGTTATTGAAATAGCATTCTTAAAATGTCAATATTTATTTTGATTTTTGATATTAAAACAAAATGTGACATAGTAGTAATGCATACTTTGTAGCAGTACTGATCACCGCCATAATGTCCGAAATTTGAATCATGGATTATTTGATATTGGATCATTTTCCTTACTCTATGCCAGATCGATAAATACTCATATCGATAACCATCTAAGCCTCACAAAAATCAGATAGAAACACCGCTGATGAGATTTTATTGGATTTTTTTTTTAATGTCCCTTCTTGCTTTTCCTTGAACTCCTAAAAATTGACATGAGTGTGATTATGTTATGACATAATGGTGGTTATGTTGTTGACCGTAGATTTAAGTTAAGGAGAAGTGGTTCGGAGGCAGGGTGGGAGGGAGGAGGAGGCGGTCAAAGAAGAAAATATGCTGATGGGTAAGTGTAACTTTGTCTTAAAGTGTTCCGACGTTTCGGCTTAAGTTGTAGGACTTCATGAGGGCTAAGGCAAAACAAGATAACATCCAAGGAAAAGGAGGAGACGAAAAACAATCAGAGACAAATACCGAAGGGTCCACAGTTCTACCATTACAAAATACTTGAAGGAGCAGATAAGTGAAATCATTTATAAATTTCCGCAGTTTTAAAAGTATAGTAAGAAAAAAGTAAATATTTTAGGAATCATAAAAAAAGTACCTAAACTAAATTAAAGCATTTTGGGTATAATCTAAATCTTTGATATGTAAAAAGAATTAATTATTACAACCTCTTTACTATTGCTGCAAATATATTTTGAAGTAGGTATCTTCGAATAATGCATAATAACAAATATATTTAAAAATTTTATTTTGAAATAAATAATGGAATAATCAACTAAGATTCTACTTGCAAACTGCGATGTGAACTGGGTCAGCTTGACCTAAAAGCTAGTCAAGCACTCTGTATCTATACAAGAAGTAGCGGAATTATAAATTCCTCATTTTTATAATCCCGGTAATAAGCTCTTCGGCTGAAGAAGGAATGTTAGGCCATTAAGACAAACGTGACCCTGAGCGTTGAGGAAGCCCACTTGAGAACTGGCTTGGAGGACAGAGCGTGAGAGAGGTTTGTGCGGGCGGTGTGGTAGGGCTAATGTTCCCTGAGGCTAGGAACACACGATCGAGGTCTGCTGCGTCGTAGTAGCGGCCAGCATTCCTTCCTTAGCCTTGGCTTGATAAATACCCATCTGTTGGCGGGGAGACCTTGGGAGATGTGAATAATACTGCTATTCACACCTTTCCTCTTTAGTGCGGTTACCATATAAGACAATTGAGCACAAGTAATGGCAAATCTAACTTTTTGCGTATTTTGGACACTTTTACTGATCTTGACGGCCCAGTATCTCAGTAGCTATTTCGAATTTAAAACAATATTACTTACAGAACTGGTAAGAAATTTAACGTTATTTAAAATTGGTAATGACACATTTTTGCCTAAAATGCACTGGAAGCGATTTACTGAGGAATAACTTTTAAAAAGTGCTTTTAATTAGCGTTTTTTCAAGAGGGCGGAAACGCACAAGAAGGAAGTCGAAAACGTTTTTCGATTTCAATTTTTTACGAGAGGGACAAAACATACACCATATCCGAAAATCAAAATTACCCCACCTTTGGCATCTTAGATCCCTGTTTTCAACCTCTACTGACTAGCACAGGATAGTCCTGGAAACGAAGTACTTTAAAACTCATTTTTTAATATGCTATTTGGGTTTGGATTGAAATTAAAAATCTAAATTTGCAGCAGATGACCGGAATAATCGGAAGTTTATTTAATTTAAGAAAACCCATAAAATTTTCGTTCATTTTTCATTCTATGCTCAATATCTTGGAAACTACCGCAGAAAAACATTATTCATGCCTTTTTTAAAATCGAGTAAATTTGCAAAACTTTGAGCTCTGTAAGCTAAATAGCACCCGTTTTTCAAAAAACAGATTTTTTTATTTTTTCGAAAATCGAGAAATAACCATTTCATGACTTTATTTTAGCAAATATAATGGAAACTGCTATTCCTACGAAAAAAAGTCATTATAAACTATATTAAAGTGAATTTAACTAGCTTCATTTTGTGCACTAATGCATATCTGTATGGGAACAATTTCACAACTTTTGTCGCTTTGGTGTACATGGCTGCTCAATTTTAATATAATATAATTATTAACAGTTGATTACCAATTCAGTTAATAACAGGTATTTTTGTCACTCCAGTGGAGCATGAAAAATATGAATAAAAAACATTATTCTACAATCGGCGAAAATGCTATACATCTTTAGACAAATTTGATATCTCAGGAACTATTTGGCATACAGACGTTTATTAGTACTCAAAATGAAGATCTAAATTCAATTTAAAGTAGTTTATAATGATTTTTTCATATGAATAGCAATTTCCATTATCTTTGCCAATTAAAAATATTATTACGGTTTGAGGATGCATGGGATCATGGACTGAGGAAGAAAGATTTTTTGATGAAAAGAAGGGAAGTTTTTTTTTTTAAGAAGTTATTTTGGAACATTAATAACGTCAATAAATAACTAATAAAAGGAAATGATTTTAAAAATATAAAATGTTGCTAGTAAGAAATCCTACAGGCCGATCGCTTTCTTTTGTATAACATGTGTATAAATGTTTTTAACTAATTTCTTGCTTCTAACATTTTTTTTAACGGATATAGGTATTGTAGAGAACAATCAGTTAATTAATCTAAATTTCAAAAAAACAGTGCACTAATGACTTTACAATTGTCTTGCATTTCTCTCTTTTCTTAACAGAATCTTGTTAAATTATTTTTAAAAAATAACCTTCACAACAACTACAGCCCCAAAGAGTCTTGGATTCAGTACTTAGTAAGAAAGTAAATTTTAACCAATCTTGAACAACGTTTAGGCAAGGATGTGATCTAGCCAGGATCAAACTCAACCGCAAAGATTTTCCCCCAGGATGGACTCCCGTCTTTAACAAAAAAAAAAAGTTAATTATTGTAGCTGATCATTTCTATGGCATTACGTCGATTCCCAAAGAGTGGCAATATCATTGAGAAAATTTCAGAGTATTGCGTATCCTATCCCTAATTAGATTGGTCCATGAAGGACTTTTACCTTTCCAGGGCATGGTCTGATTATCTCCCCATCGCTGTTTATAAGCATTGCGAGGAAAGCTCACGGGTAACGGCTTTTCTGCTACAGCAATTTTTTTTTATTGTTGTTACGTCAGCGACCAGTTCATGGGCGAGTGACTATATTAATTAAGCAATAATGTAGCATTAACCTTATAAGCTAGGTTGGTATATTTTTAAACGCATCGCAGTGAATGAAAGAGGCGAATTAATGAAAATACAATATGAGAATGGTAATGTGAACTTAAATTTATTTATCCTGAGATTTACGTCGGCTTAGAATAAATTAAAGGATGATAAAGTGGTAGAAATACTTATGAAAATAAATAATAAATACGAAAATAAAACTAAATGAAAATTAAAACTTAACCATTTACACGGACTGAGGGCAAAAAGAAAATATGATACTTGAAGAGAAAAGAGAGGAATAAAAGATGGCATTAAAACTTATAAAGAGAAACAGCATTGTGAACTACGAGTGGAGTAGAATTTCATCGTGATAGAGAAAGTTAATGAAGCGTTTGTCAAATCTAGCAGTTTTATAAAGTGGTCAGAATGGAAAGAATGCATATTACAAAATTGTCACCGAAAGAGTTGGGAGGATGACGAGATCGGATAGTAGGTCAAATAAATTTAGGTTTATACCTAGAAACCCAACTGCAATGGATGGATTTCATTTTTTAAATTGTTGAGTATCTTACATAAAGAAGTAAAATATTTACCTATTAAAGTTTCTAGTTATCTTTTTTTAATTTAATTTTATTTTTTTATTTTTTTTTGCACTCAGAAAATGATCTAATTCTTACCAAGACTATGCAACAGGTATTGTGAATGTACTTGAAAAATTGACACTAAACTATTTCAATAATCAGAAGTTCATTTTATTCATGAAAAATCGTAAAATGTCGCTCATTATTCATTCAATGCTCAATATCCTGAAAACTACCAACCGCTCGAAAAACATTATTGTATAAAGTAAATCTGCTAAAAGTTCAGCCCTAGTAGAGCTCTTTACGTGTACTAGTTCCGAAGATAAAGTTTTTTTAAAAACACATTTTTTTTTAAACGAGAAATCATCATTTTGTGGTAATAGACATCAGTCCGTCTAAAAGTTCCCTAGATATCTAACTGTTCATAAGATATGACTTACAATTAGTTACATAGTGTCAAAATAGAGTACGATATGTTTTTTTAAAAACAATTTATCTCGAAAACTGTTTGACCTACAGATGTCCATTACCACTCAAATTGGAGATAGTTAAATAAAGTATTTATAATGATTAGAAAGAAGAGTCTTCATGATATTTGCCACATTAAAGTTACAAAATAGTGATTTCCTTTTCTTTTTTTTTAAACTTCATCTCGGAAACAATTAGACACATATATGTCTATTGTCACTCTAATTGGTGATAGTTGAATGCACCATAAAGTAGTACTGTTCTCCTTAAAAACCATCTATGTTTTGCTATAATTTTTTTTAACCCGATGTATCAGTAACAATGATTTCTGTCGTTCAATGATTTTTAGATTCTAGCGTCAAAGATTTTATAAAACAATATTTTGAGAAATTATAAAATTCGCCTAATAGCGAATTTCTTGTAAATAAATGTAAAAAGCTTTATTAGGCCGCAAATTTACATTATTTTAAAAAGTATTCATAATGTTTTTCGCGCGATTGGTAATTTTCAAGATATTGAACACTGAATGAAAAACGAACGAAAAGTTTAGTGTTTTTCTTGAATAAAATGAAATTCCGATTATGGGAGAATAAGAAAATAAGGAAATCTGAGGGAAAATGATAATAATCACCCATTTTTCCGGGTTTCTTTTGTAAATAATGTAACACTTATTGCTAACTATTTTTCTTAGATTGTATCATTAAATAATAAACAGTTTATCTCTAAAAAGAAAATAATATTCTGCATTACTATCATTATGAAATGAGAGTTCCTGTTTGACTTTCGATGTTTTTAAACAACGATGGTTTAATTGTTTGTTTCTCTATCAATAACAGAAATACTAGCTTTTCAAAATTATGTAAGTGTTTTTTCCTTGAGCCCCACCGTGAATACATTCTCACTTCATTCATTCATATTGCTCATTTAGTCCAGTGCATTAAGGCTTGGAAATTGAAAAATGAAGTAACCCAATTTTAATGGATTGATTTCATTTTTTTTTAATTTTTCTTTCATCAAAGAATAAAAGGTTTATCCATTAGAAGTTTTAGTTTGTTTTTTTCATACCTAAAAATAGTTCAATTCTAACCTTTACTATATAATATGCATAATAAATACACTTGAAAAATAGACATTGAGCTATTACAATAATCGAAAGTCATTTTATTCTTAAAAAAACCCTAAACTTTTCGTTCATTTTTCATTCAGTGCTCAATATCTCGAAAATTACCAATCGCGCGAAAAAGATTATGAATACTTTTTTAAACTAAAGTAAATTTGCGGCCTAATAGAGCTCTTTACATTTACTAGTTCCCAAGATAAGGTTTTTTAAAAACAAGATGCCGAAGATGTTCTTTTTTGGTTTGATGTATTGAATAAATGAATGAAATATTACGAAAGTCACCAAATAATTAAAACGAGCAAAATGTTAAATAAATAAGCATAAAATATAAGTTCGATTTTTTATAAAGTTTCTCAATTGAACGTAAATGTGCCTTTATTAAATATCATAAAAACTGTATTTCTGAAAAAATCCTTTTTACTAAAAAAACAAACAAAATTTCTGATCGTAAATATATATTTAATATATTTCTGTTTTTAAACCTCAGAATATTCGAGCGATAATAAAAAAAATATAGAGCTCTTTTCTGTCCTAACCCTCCTCATTTCATCAAGTTGCCACGGAGAAGAAAGATAACTCTCTAGTTGAGATGTTTCTCACCGACCCTAGACTAAACAAGGATACAGAAAATGGCTCGAAAAGGAATGCTCTTGATGACTGTGTAAATAGACTTAGGATCTTGAAGGACGAACTAATGGTTTACATAGTAAGGTCTGAATCTGCATCAACTTTTTTTTTTTTTTTTTTTTTTTTCAAATCCCTCAAACAAAAAAGAACATTAATAAAACAGATAATTAGATAAATCATAAACTTGATGTACTTTACCTTTTACTACCTGTTGGTATTTGAAGGTCTGATGACTATATACAATTGGAGTGCTATTTCCCAGTCAGGGAATTTTCTCATTATTTAGAGGTGAGGGTCCTCTTCTTGTTGTGTGTTAAATAAAAATACCTACTACTAAAAACTACATACAAGATTAATAATAATAATATTTACAATATTTACATGGTTATATTTACAAGGATGGATATGAGAGAGTGGTGCTGGGGTGGGACTAGGAAGTTGGCAGGACGGGGCGATGGGATAGGATATTGGGAGTGGGAGTGCTTTAGAAGTGGATTAAAGTATAGTGTTGACCGGGTTGAGTGATCCCTTTCGGCCCTGCCACCTGGCAGGAAGGGAGGGTGGGGTGATGGCGCGGAAAAGTGGATTAAATGAGGCAGAATGTTGTCAAAGAACTTTATGTGTCTTCTTGTGATGTGCTGTTGAACAGTGTCGAGTTGTAGTTCATTGTGAATATGTGCCATGTTCCGTCTTTCGAGAGACGTTCGTTTTGTGATTTTTTGTAGGATGCTGTTTTGGTATGTTTGGAGGGACTTCAGGGCTGAGGGGTATAAGTAGTGCAGGATGGGGGCACCGTGAAGCAGTGTAGGCCTAAGGATGGTTTTGTAAATCAGGATCGTGAGTCTGAGTGACAGCTCTGGTGAATAGAGCAAGTGATTTACTTGGTGTGTAGTGGCTTTGGCTATCTGTATCCTGCGTTTTGTATAAGCTGTAACTGATAAATGTGATTCCAATTTCATACCGAGGTATGTGAGTTGTCTTTTATTCTGTATGGTTTGCCCATTCAGTTTTGGCTGTTGTTTGAGTGTTTTCTTGTATGAAAATGTGATTGCATCAGTTTTTTGTGTGTTTATGTGGATATTAATGTTTTTAAGTTGGTCTGTGATTTTTTGGGCTACTGTTTCGGCCTTGCGCATGGCGTGATCTGCATTCATGCTTGCTGTGTATATAGCAATGTCATCAGCATATGCAGCAATTTGAACATCATCAATCTTTTTCCCTACTATATGGGTTGTGTATATGTTGAAAAGGACTAGCGCAAGGACCGAGCCCTGAGGAACACCACAGGTAACTGGGCGCGGGGTGGAGATCTCAGTTTTGACACGGACAGAAAATTTCCGGCCACTGAGGTATGAGCCAATAATGTCGACCAGTTGGTCCGGGAATCGATGAAGCCGGAGTTGATCAATTAAGGTGGAGTGGGATACAGAATCAAATGCCTGTGGGCAATCTAATGAGATCATTGCTGTAGCAAGATTTTTATTGAGGTTTTTAGCTGTATCATACTGTAGTTTTGCTACGTGATGATAGCAGCTAACGCCGCGAGAGAACCCGATTTGTTCCGGGGGGATGGTGTCATGTGTGTCGCAGTGTTTTCGGATGTGGATAAGAATAAGTTTCTCATATATTTTTGAGACGTGGTTGAGGAGACTGATGGGCCGGTATTCTTCCGGTGCCGCTCCTCGTTTTTTGGGTTTGAGAAGTGGAACAACTATGGCATGTTTCCACTGAGTAGGGTAATATCTCAGACGTGTGCATGAGTTGAAAATATTGAGGAGAAACATATGGGCTTTCCTGGGGAGTTGTTTGAGTTGGACATAGGGTATATTGTCCTCTCCTGTTGATTTGTTTCCCCTCGTATTTCTCAGGGTTGCAGTCAGTTCTTTATAGGATGCGAATATGGTTTGTGTTATATCAGTCGGTGGACTGTGGTTGTAAATGGTGGTGGTACGTGCTGAGTCTCTATCGACGTAGTAGTTAGCAAGTATGCTAGCCTGATCTGCGGGAATGAGAAGCTCATCGCCTCGTTGTATTCTCACCGATTTTGATTTGGTGTTGTGGCTTCTGACTAGTTTCCAGAAGTTTTTGGGGTCGTAATGGGTACGGCGTAATTTTTCGTGCCAGAGGGATGTTTTCCACTGCGACATTAGAGAGGTGATTTGTCTGGCGAGACTGTTTATGATAGGTCTGTATGTTGGGTCTTTAGTCCTATACCAGCAGTTTTTTATGTTGTTTCTCTGTTTAATTAGTGCGAGTATGTTTTGGTGGCTGGTGTAGGTGAATGGGAGTGGGGTTGAACGTGGGTATCGAGGTGTAGGCGGCATCGCGTATTATGTTTTGGAGGGTGTTTATGGCATTGTTTATGTCTTGAGTGTTTGTGAGAGGTGTGATGTTGGGTGTGTTAGTGTAGACTGGGTTCTTGTATAGTTTCCAGTCTGGCTGTGTAAAGTTGTATTTGTGTTCTATTGGTGGAATTCTTGTTGTGTCACGGCCGAGGTGATAGATAACGGGGATGTGGTCGTTGTCACTGAATTCTATTGTTGTGCAATCTGTGAATCTGTGTGATCGTTGTGTGAGTAACAGATCTAGTGTAGATGTGTACGCTGGATTTGAGTGATGGCTGTATGCGTAGGCGTTGGGGTGTATGACTGTGTATTTTGTTTTAGTGAGGTGAGTACCTAATGCATTTGGCTTTTTGCAGTTCCAAGGTGTTTAGCGTTTAGGTCTCCTACGGTTGTTGGTCTAATGTGGCCTTTGTTTCCTTCTTTTTAAGAAGGATTTGTCTGTTTGGGCAGTCACGGTATGAGGCCCCATGAGGGCCACCGCAGTTTGCACATTTGGATGGGGTTTTTCGTGAGCATTCATGTGTCTCTTGGTTTTCACCACATCGAACGCAAATAATGATACGCCCATAAAAGTTTTTTGTGTGGCCAAACTCCTGACAGTTGTGACACTTCCTGGGGCCGCTTATATTTTTCAGTTTTTCAACTGAATAACCCATATGGTCAATTTGACCAACTTTTTCCATATCTTGGATATTTGTTTTTTCGTCGGTGGTAACGATGATGAGTGGGTGATTCCTCTTATTCCCACTCTCTTCAGTCTTTTGCATCCGCCAGATGCTTTTGAACCCGGGTAGGCGGGCCTTTAGTGCACTCTCAATAAAGGCCACTGAATGGTTGATATCGAACCCTTTCAGTATGTATTTGCTTAAGGGTTTGGTGCCTCTTGGTGCGTAAGGGTGAAAGTCGATATCAACCGACTGGTGGAGAAGGGCCATGGTGTCGTTATAATCGGCCTTGGTTGACGTGAAAATTTTATTTTCGTTCTTATTAGAACGAATAATGAAGGTGGTGATATTCGTCTCCAAAAGGTTCTTTCTTAGTTCCACCGATGACATCGGTGGACTAATCACAATCGGGGCCGGTTTGTACGGCTTTTGATTGATTGGTGGGGTAGCTGGGGTGGGGGTAGCTGGGATGGGTGTTTCTGGCTGAGAGGTGGATGGACCGCTAAGTACAGCAAAGCTGTTAGAGGTGGTTGTAGCTGGTACGTCATTGGTCGGTCTGGGGACAAACGTCAGTTTCGTTTTGAGTGTGGAATAGCCTTCACTATCGGTGAATGGAATATATTTCCGTTTTAGTATCTGCATCCACCACCTGCGCTATAGCTCTATAACCTTCTTCTCCTTTTGCTGAAACTTTTAAAAAGTGCATAGATATTCATATAAATCAATTTAACGTTTTTCTTAGTTTATTTCTTCTATAATTGAAAAGCGTATTGGCATACACAAATGTGAATTATGATGATAGCTTTTATAATAATCGATGTAAAAACCCACTTATTGGTGCGTATCAGGATAGCTGATCTACAAAAGGAGATCGCGTGTCAATTTTCATTCCAGGTACTTCGGATGGGTGAATTACCAGAAATAGATAACGAAATGAGGTAACTGATAAACTTGTTCGTGTGAGAGCGGAGCTCATTGCAGAATGGCCTTTATCTTATCAAAATTATTATTAAGGTAGTCCGAGTTAATTCTTATCTAAACTAGTCGTCCACCGCCACATCCTGGCATAATTTTTTAAGAGACCAATCACCGCTTTCCGTTGAAATATTATTTCTCCGAACAGTAACCTAACTAGGTTCACAACCTGCAATATTTGGCATAAGAATTTGTTTTCTTTCATGAGAGAGTCGTACAACACTCTACGATTACAGCATCCTGATTCATCCTCCAATGGCTTTCAATACCATTGACGAGTCAGAGAGATAAGTGCGGAGATCTCCTGAAGTAGTCTCCAACTGGTGTTGTAGCACATTTAGTTCGAATTATTAATTCGTTGAAATTCTTTTAATATAACTTTTAAGTTTTTGGAAGTCAAAGTCATGAACAAAAAATTATTTACTTGCTCTCTGTAATAAATTATATTAAATAAAGCCATGTAATTTAGCAAAAAATAAATAATTTAAAGTTTTATATATTAGTAAACAACCTGATAATCATATTGTCTGTACTCATTATCACATTTCTACATTATACTTACTTAATCGGTCTTGTTCAACAAACCACCTCCAGACATAAAAATCAATGTTCATTTTAATGTTTTTCAATCATTTTATTTTTATTACACTTGGCATTATGGATATCAAGATCTCTAGCCGCCTTAGCCATTCTGCTTCACCTATAGTTAGTTAACTACTATTTTTTACTATTAGCAATTCACATATATTCCAAAACACTTCAATTTCAGTTAGTAGAGCGAGCTGATTCATCATCATCACAATGGCAGTACAACTCGATTCCGCCTCCTGTTGTCCCTGTCTTGATCGGATCCCATCTAGGTCCTTACTCCCAGAAAATCCCTAGCATTCTCAGCCACACAATCTAGCCATCTCAATCTAGGCCTTCCTCCCTTTCTTGTACCGTACAGTGGTTGCATCAGGAGCTTCATCGGCATTTCTCCTCTCTCATTCTGTACACATGTCTTATCCAGCTTAGCCGACACAATTTGAGAATCTGGATGACGTTGGGTTTGTGGAATATGGCGTATCTTATTGGATCATCTCCTCCATTTCCCAGTAGTTTGGACTCCTCCATATGCATTCTTCGAAAAATCTTTCAAAGATCAGGAGACCATGTTCGTCATTTTTACTGACTGTCCATTTCTAGCAACCATAGAGGAGAATATGTTTCTTAGAGCTGGACCATAGTTTGTCTAGATAAAAGACGACTACAAACATGCATACATAAAAGTATCAATTCGAGTTATTAGAGCGAGTCTATTATTATTTATAAACGAAGCTGCTCTATTATTCCTATGCATGTGAGTTAATGTTCCTTAGGAAGTAATGAAGGAAAATGATATTTTCCTTACCAATTTATTATTCTCCTATAATAATAATTATTCTTCCTATTGTACCTTTAATTAAGCAATTAAGAAACACGACTGTCAATGCAATTCATTTTGTGCATTGTTTTTAAAATATGTGATGTATATTTCAGAATGAATACATTGATTCTTACAACAATCCTAAATAGAGGAAGAATTTTTGAACGAATGTGAAGTATTTACAATCGCTTTATCGCCATCACCCTAAGAATTCCACACGGATTCCATAAATATTTCTGCTAGCAAGTCCCGATAAAACCTTTTATCATGGATTTTTATTATACTATAAACTTCATTGTCACCTCTGAAGACATAAAACTTAATGTTCATTAAATCAATCTATAATAAGAATAGCTTTCTCCATAATATGTTTTATGATTTATTTTTAGTCATTATTAAGTAAAAGATTTATATACTATCACCAACGGTTTCGTTCATGAATATTCCATTTCTACCATTTCGTATTAATTTATATACGTTTATGGTAAGGATAATTGTCCATCTATTAAGGCGTCCTCCAATTTCAGACCATTTCGGGTTACAGGTAATCGTGAAAAACAAATCAGAGCGACCAGAGTAACGAGCACGTGTTACTACATTCTGAGTTATTTCATGCATACAGCGGGACCTACCAGTAAAACAAAATGGCAACACAAAAGATGTTTCCAAAATCCGAAACCATGTCATCTCCATTACACATGGAGTCTTTAAGATGACAATAGTTTTCCTCTCGGAGGTCTCTCTTTTTTTTATTTATTTTTTTATATTTATCGAACATAATACAAGCTGCCACAGTCAAGGGCAATGAGTATTAGGACCGAAGTACCCATTCACACTGTATGTACAAGTATGTACACAATAAAATAAATATAAAGAAAAATAAATTGATAAAATAAAGGACACTGGAGATAAATAAATATACAATGTTAACAAAAGAAGAAAGAATAAAATAAATAAAAATTCTTGATTACATTCATGCATATATGCATATTTACATTCTGCCCGGGGAACTCCCAGCCATGCCCTGTCCTCTACCTGTAGATGACAAGGCAAGACTCAAAGAGGTCCCAGCGCTTTTCTCTGAGTCGCATTATTGGATTAAAGCCAGTGGAGACTGAGTGAGAGCACTAGTGAGGCCACAGTCGCTCAGGACTTGAGTGGAGGATCTGGCCATTGCCAGGACTCCAATAGCATATTTACAGAAGGTCTCGTGGCCACTGCCGCTTCAACCTACGAGGAGGATTATAGGGATGGCTTGAGCTGAATAGGGATATTGCTAAGGGATTAGGATGGCAGCTAAGGTTCTGGTGAAAGTTTGAAAATTTGGATGGAATAAGATCAAGAACAAATGGGATGTTTAGGCCATGATGTAAGGTCTTGTTTAAAACATAATAAGGAGCGTTGACTATTGTTCGAAGGACATTGTACTGGAAGGATTGGATACGTTTGATGCTAGAAGATTTTGCTGTTCCCCACAGTTCAAGTCCGTAGGTCCAAATAGGTTTTAGTATGGTCTTGTATATTAATAGTTTGTTGTCTGTTGAAAGAAGTGATATTCTGTTTAATAGTCTATATCACTGGCCATATCTTCTGTTGAGTTCTTGTCTGTTAAGCCTGGTATGAGCGTTCCATGTCAGTCTTTTGTCTAGAAGGAAACCAAGATACCGAGCTGTGTCGGAGGTGGGAAGTGGAATGGAATTGAAATGGACTGGAGGACAGAGTCTGCGACGGAGTGTGAAGGTAATATTTTTACATTTGGATTCATTGACTTTGATGCGCCAATGGTTGCACCACTGTTCAATCGAGGAGAGGTGTCTTTGGAAATTAAAGGATGCTATTTCAGGATGATATTTCAGGGTGAGAAGATAGGATGTCTGTATCATCAGCAAATGTTGCTAGAAAGGTATCGGGGTTTGTGGGAATGTCCACGGTGAATAGGGTGTAGAGGATAGTACCTAAGACACTAGTTTGTGGAACTCCTGCTTTGATTGGGTAAAAATCGGAATATTCTGTGCCACAGAAAACTCTAAAGGTTCGGTTAGAAAGGTAGGATCGAAGGATTAAGTATAAGGATTGGGGTATATGGATTTTGAGCTTGAAAAGCAAGCCATCGGGCCACACCTGGTCGAAAGCTTGCGCTACGTCCAGAAAGGCACTAGTGCAATATTGCTTGCTTTCAAGTGCAAAGGATATATGATCCACAACGCGAAGCCCTTGTTGGACCGTGGACTGTCAAGGGCGGAATCCGAACTGTTGTGAAGGGATCATTTGGGATTCAAGGAAGGATAGGATGCGTTTGAGAAGTATTTATACTTTTGAAAGGATTGGAAGCAGACTTATTGGTCTATAAGATGAGGTATAATTGACAGGTTTTCCTGGTTTAAGAAAAAGGATGATTGTAGAATGTTTCCATATTAGAGGAAAGTGGGTTGTGCGAAAGATGCAGTTTTATAGGTAGGTTAGGAATATAATTGCTTTTTTTGGAATCTGTCGCAGGATTTGGGATGTGAGGAATTTAATCTCAGAGGTGTTGACAGCTTTAGGAGGTGGAGAGAGTGGGATCAGTGAGAAGAGGAATTCTTTTACTTCAGCTGTATGGGTGGGGTGGTGTTCAGAATGGGGAGTGAATATATTGGATAGATGTCTGGCAAATTCCTCTGTTCTATTCTCATCTGACGAAGTCCTGGAGCCATCATCAGTATTTAAGGATTTTTTTGGTTACTTTCCAGAGGGAGTTATCAGTAGCAGATAATGAGAAAAGGTAGGAATTGTAGGATTGGGATCTATGGGTTGCTAGTTTCTTTTTAACCAGCCTGGAATAATAATTGTTTGATTTCCGATCGTCAGGATACCTGGTTCTTTGCCAGAGGGTTCTAGAACGTCTTTTGCTTTGGATAAGATCTCGGAGTTCTTGGGGTAAAGGATTCTTGCGGTCTTTAGTGGAAGAAAGAGGTTGGGATGCTGACCAAACTGCTTGTTGGATCAGGGTGGTATAGGAACTTACAGCTTCATCTAGGTCTTGAGGGGTTTTTAGGGAGACTCTGAGGTCTATTTTATGATTTATGATCTGATAAAGTAAATGATTTATGAAGCGGTTCCAGTTAACTGGGCCTCTGATGAATGAAGGCGGAAGTGATTTTGGAATAGGTTATGAGGAAAGGGTTAGGATTAGAGGGCTATTGTCTGAGGAGAGGTCATCTAGCCGTTGGACGGAAAAATTTAGTGGCCCTAGACCTTTGTGCATAAAGAAGTCTACGAGATCGGGGTTGCGGTTGGGATCGGTTGGCCAGTATGTAGGAGTATCGAGAGAAAGGATATTACAGGAATGGGAAATAAGTGCAGATAGCAATGTTCGCCCTCGGAAGTTTGTGGTTCTGGCTCCCCACTGCTGATGCTTAGCATTCAAGTCTCCGCCTATAAGGAATCGATGGCCTAAGGAGTTCAGTAAGGAATTGACCTGCGATTCGGAAAATTGTGTTTTTGGTGGAGAATATGCTGCAACAAATGTTAATGGAAAAAGAGAGGTTTGGATTAATACGGCTGTGGTCTGAAGGAAGTTGTGATTTGATAAGGGGACCATGTGATGGGAGAGGGATTGATGGATGATGGCTGCGGTGCCAGCATGCGCAGTTCCATCGGGATGATCAGTTCGATAGATTTGATAACCGGGAATGCAGAACTGTCGTTTGTTAGTTAGTCGGGTTTCAGTTATTAGTGCTAAGTCAATGTCTTTGTCTTGTAGTAGGACTGATAGTTCATTGATATGGTTTCGAACGCCATTCGCATTCAAAAGGAGGATGGATAAGGGTTTAATGGAATTCATTTAAGGGTTTCTTGAGGGAGGAATAAAATGAGATACAAGATTGGTGAGGAGTGATATTAACGGGTTAGATGGATTTCAGTTCGAAGAGGAAGGATGTCAACATACTGGTGAGATCAGTAGCAACTGGAGGGGGAGAAATATGGGAAATTTGGTGTTGAAAGGATTGTTGAGGTTTTGGTAAGTTTTTTGGAATGGGTTGTTGATGTTGTTGAAGATGTTGAGGACTTTGTTGTTGCGGTAGGGTCTCACATTTGTTTTCCTGGTTTCTTCCTCCGAGTAATTGGGCGAAGAACACCGTTGGATCAATGGCTTTGGAAGGTTCTCTTCTTGGCTTCATGTTTTCTTCTCCCTCTCTAGGTTTCTGGAATTTGTTCTTCAGATTTTTGTATATCTGACATCCTTTATAGTTGGCCGGATGATCTTTTGAGCACAAGGCACAAACCTTGTGAAAGAACCTTGAAAAAGAATCTCGATATTTTTAATCTTTCAAAGGGGCACACACATAATCGATATTTCTGGGTCCATATAACTAAGATATTGGTTTTATAATATCGACATTTCTGTGAGGTTATAATTTAGATATTGTTTTTATAATTTCTGATTTTAATTCTCTGGAACGATATAATTAGCATAGGTAATGTTTTTCTGATATCGATATTTCTGGGATGATATAATTAACATAAATATTGTTTTCTGATATCGGTATTTCTGGGACGATATAATTAACATAGGAATTGTTTGTATGATATCGATATTTCTGTGCCAATATAGTAATGATATTGTTTTTATAACATCGATATTTCTGGGACGATATAATTAAAATAGATATTGTTTTTCTGATATCGATATTTCTGGGACGATATAATTAACATAGGTATTGTTTGTATGATATCGATATTTCTGGGACGATATAATTAAAATAGATATTGTTTTTCTGATATCGATATTTCTGGGACGATATAATTAACATAGGAATTGTTTGTATGATATCGATATTTCTGTGCCAATATAGTAATGATATTGTTTTTATAACATCGATATTTCTGGGACGATATAATTAAAATAGATATTGTTTTTCTGATATCGATATTTCTGGGACGATATAATTAAAATAGATATTGTTTTTCTGATATCGATATTTCTGGGACGATATAATTAAAATAGATATTGTTTTTCTGATATCGATATTTCTGGGACGATATAATTAACATAGGTATTGTTTGTATGATATCGATATTTCTGTGCCAATATAGTAATGATATTGTTTTTATAACATCGATATTTCTGGGACGATATAATTAAAATAGATATTGTTTTTCTGATATCGATATTTCTGGGATGATATAATTAACATAAATATTGTTTTTCTGATATCGGTATTTCTGGGACGATATAATTAACATAGGTATTGTTTGTATGATATCGATATTTCTGTGCCAATATAGTAATGATATTGTTTTTATAACATCGATATTTCTGGGACGATATAATTAAAATAGATATTGTTTTTCTGATATCGATATTTCTGGGACGAGACTAGTAAAATAGGTATTGTTTTTTTGATATCGATATTTCTGTTAGGTCTCTTAGTCTCTTGAACACTGAACCGTGTTTGATGAAATTTTAGGAATCGTAAAGAAAGAAAAGAGATTAGATTTTCAATGTTTTCAGCAAAACGATTAGATTTTTATAGATTTTATTTTCACGACATAAGTATGAAACCAAGAAGTAATCTTTCCTTTCATTTGGAAAAGTTTGGCCAATGTGATTTTTCCCAAATGCTTTCAGATGGCTGTCGTGTGATTCACAATTTAGCCTTGCTTCTTTATGACGACGCTTCATTGATATGTTAAAAGTTTCTTTTTATTGTCGTCCTTGTGAGATTTTGTTTAAATACACTGAGTAATTTGGAAATGTTGGTTTGTTAGTATTTTTTTTCTAGAACTGTTACAATACAAAACATAACAGTGTTGAGTTCATTTGAGAATATGTGATTATATATTATAGTTTCTTACTTTTTTTAAAAGTGCATTTAATTCTCTCTTGGCATGTTTTTATGGCGACCACTACTCCTCTTAGGCGTTTCTCATTTTTTCAATTACCAATTGAATTTTGTTTGATCATAAAAATATCTAAAAAAGTTTTCATTTAATAAGCCTTTGAAAAATATAACAAATATAAATTCTGTCCTTCTACATTGAATTTCAGGTGAATTAATACCTGTATTGTAATAAAACTTTTAACGAGGGTGCATTCTGTTCATCAGAAATACCAATGGTATTATATCATCAGGATTTCACCTGGCAGGATGCTCCAAGGACAAACCCATTGAATTTCCGTTAAGGTACTTCCTCCATCTGTTGTAACAAGGGTATTGCTTCCGAATAATAACCACCCCACATTCCAGTACGTTGAATGAGTCAGACGGGGAGAAACTATTGTACCTTGTTTGATACATTTTTATAGTCAATGCAGTGAAATGTTTATAAAAACTTTATTCCTGTTCACTCCTTTGGCTTTATCGAAAGTCAGTAAAACTTGTTACATTGTTTTATTTCACTATTTCTTTAAAAAAAAAAAAAAAAAAAAAACATTTCTAGGTAAGTATTTAGTGTATCAAAATGGTTAGAAAGTCATTTGAGTGTTTATTTTTTCGTTTTTATTTTCTTATCCCGATGCAAGTCCAAAATGGCTCCTACAAAATCTTACCTATCTTTACGGTTCAGGAGAAATGTAAATTTTACCTTGCAAATGGTCGAGTAAAAGATTTTTTTTCTTTTCTGACTTACATATTTTGAGGCCACCATGGGAAAACCGAATTTCCAAACCAAATTTCCTTTGAGAGAGTTTCCTGGGGTCTAAAAACCTCGAAATTGTTGCGCTTTTTTCGTTTTTTCTCCCATAGCATGAAAGCAATGCATATTTTTAGCAACATCAACCAATACTAAATTAAAGAATTGTAATGTTATTTGATTTATTTATTGAGAAAAATTCCAGATAACAAAGTTGAAATCGGAACCAGCACTCCAAAAAACATAAATGAGTAAATTTTCAGAACTTCTCCAAAACTATCCGAACCCCAAACTCCAAAACCACCGTTAAGGTACTGGTCCCCAATTTACTGTACTACATGTTTATAAGACACAAGAACAAATTACTCAAGAGCCTAAAAAATAATTTGAATTTTTTTTTTATATTCTGCAGTGTCAAAACTAAACTTAAAATTGTTTTAGAATTAATTAGAAGGAAAGTTGGAATAATTACATTATTTTAGAAATTACGTACCACGGTTGCTATTGTTTGTATAAAAACGTTATGCAGGTAAAAGTTATATAGAATTTTCTTCTCTGTAAAAATGACCAGAAAAGCGTTGCTTAGGACCACGGGTGTCAAAAACTACCCGACATCCATAAATGTCCCACACTTAGTTTCCTTTTACCAGTTCTTTCATTTTAACTAGTTTGTTAAATTAGTAGGGTGTAAAGTTCGCGATAAGCAGCTTTCTCTTGAAAAACCGAAAATTTCTCAGGATTGATGCTCCGTAGGTCCATTAGTTTTAGCTTTACATGCAACCACCTGTTTTATAGGTAATCTTAGGTTGAACAACTTTTATTTGAAACTTTTGTTGATAAAATGCATATTTCTAGAAGAAAGAAAAAATAACTTTAAAAAATGAGACAATTTCTCAGGTTTGCGCTCTATAGGGCTGTTATTATTAGTTTTAGCTTAAACATAACTAAACATTTTTTTGTAGTTAATTTTAGGAGAAACAACATTTATTTGTAACTTTTTTCGATATAATGTATATTTCCTGAAAAAAAGAACTTTAAAAAATGTTTTTTTTTCAGTTAATTGTGGTTAGAATCATAAATATATAATATTCGTAATCTACGCAATAAACTTAAATTAATTCGGATTTTATCGTCGAAATGAGCCAATGGCATCTGGTATTGATAGACTAATAGGATCAGTAGTGAAATGAAAATCAGATTATCCCTAAATTTTTCTTAACTACCTTTCCGCACTTCCATTCTAGCACATCATTTACCATAGGGTAGAGGCCCTTACTTACTATATAATTTAAATCATGTTCTAACCATTAGAAGAAATCAAAATAGTATAAAAAAAGAAAAAGTTCCATTCAGTAATTTTTCTAAGTTTTGTCCTAAATTTTAAAGTAATGCCCAGCAAAATACAAAAAAAAAATACTCACTTTGTACAAAATTACGTCCTTTACAAAAATGTATCTATTTTACGTACTTGTTAAAAGATATAACTTTTTTATTTTTATGATTTCTTCACTATGAAGTTATCCTCAACCCGATTCCTCTATAAGCCTCTCCTCGATTTCTTCCTGTCCATTGCCTCCTCTTCCGTCAATCCATGGCCTGCCATACTTTCATCTACTTCATTTTTCCACTGTGTTCGAGGTCTTCCTCTTTTTCTTTTACCTTCTGCCTCCCATTCAATCATCAATTTCGGTATTCGACTTGAATACTTAGATATTATGCACACTTAGATTTGTAAGTGATCTTAATATTCTTTCTTCTATCATATCTAATATATTTCTTTTTACTTCCGTCATTTCTCTGATATCGCTGTTCCTGACATGCTTCATCGATCCTAGAAACTTTGGCAGATCTCCAGAAATCCATCTCCACTGTCAATAGCCGTTTTTCGTGTACTCTGTTGAGGGTCCGTCTTAGAGCCATTATACTTTCGACAAGTGCATTATGTATTTACTTCTTCGTGATGCTAAGGATATTGCCACTCCGTAGTAGAGAATTTAACATATAGAAGATATAACTGAAAAATAAAAAAACAAAACGATATTTTTGAGGTGATTGGTAAGGGAAACAAGGTGAAGTCTAAAAGTGTTTTTGTTTTTTTTTATTATGGGCCTCTACCCTAGCTTTTACGTAAAAACCTCCATATTTCCTTCTCCGTTTCCTAGACTATAATTTAAAATTTTGCGGGCGATATCTACAATTTAATAAACGAAGCTGTTGTTAAAAAAAAATATACACTAGAAAATTAATTGATCGAAGAATTCCAAACAAAACCTCGAGTCCCCCAAATAGCAATTACTAAGTAACGAGTCAACGTTTCGCCTTCTAATAAACCGAGAATCCGCGCAAAAAAACTGACATTATGTGTAGGAAACTTTAATAGCAATCTTTTGAATCCTTATAGCATTGACATTAAAAAATGAGAGTCAAAGTTTTTTAACATTTTTGTTCTATGTGTGATTGAAATAAATCATATCTAATGCGAAACCACTGGCATATTTGAATTTTTGGGACAAATCTGCAGATTTTCACGGCATCCTATCTCAGTAACTATTCTAAATATTAAAAAAATATTAGATACAAACTTGCAGGAAATTTAACGTTCTTTAAAATTGACAGTGAAATTTTTTTTCACCTTAAAAGCACTGGAAACGAGTTATTTTACTGAAAACAAGTGTATTCTTTGTGGTTTTTCAAGATAGTGAAAAAGATACCAGAAGGAGGAGATCGACTTGGATTTCTTCACAAGAGGGGAAATACCTGCAGCATATTTGAAAATTAAAATTATTCCATTTTTTGCAAACCAAACTGGGCTAAAATGTCCATTGCCGAAAATCGGGAGATTGCCAGTTTCGAAAAATGAACTGAATTTAAAAATTTAGACTACACCAGTTAATCAAATTATTATGTTGTGGTATTCATTAGAAGCAAAATTTGATGTTTTTAAATTTCATTAAACCGTAGCTTTTTCGATAGAAAACACCGTTTAGGAATTATAGCTGAAAAAACAAAAATAGTCCTAAAATTGCTAGTTTTTTGGCCACCATTTTTTCAGGTAGCATGACTATATCATGATCCGACTGGCAGACTCTTATTCTTTTAATGACAATACTATAAGGATTTAAAAAATTGCTATCAAAGTTTTCTTTAGATAATGTTAATTATTTTGGCATGTGTTCTCGGTTTAAGGAATGAAAATCACTAGTTCAATAGATCAGAAATAGTACACCTCACTTCAAAATTTATTATTTTTTTAATTACTATTGTTTTTTTTTATTTATTTTTCTTTTATTTCGTTTCTTTTTTTAATTTTTATTGTATTTTCATCATTATTATTATTATCATTAATTTTGTAATATATATATATATATATATATATATATATATATATATATATATATATATATATATATATATATATATATATATATATATCATTTGAGAGTGAATGACCACCTGTCTTGGTGCACAACGCCTGTTGGTGGGCTAAGTAAATAAATAAGAGTCTGAAACAAAATAGAAAGAGTGCATCACTCATTAATATTTTAACTGTTTCAAAAATGTTGAACTGTTTATTATGATTGATATGTCTACTATATTTATTCGGATAGTCGATTTTAGGCTTTTGAAGAAAGATTCATCTCTGATATATTTCAATGAGATTTTAAGTTGAGGCGTTAAGTGGCGAAACGTTAAATTTTTTGTTTTTGTTTTCTCTCATTATTTGTTTGATTGAGCGTTTGTTTTCTCTCATTATTCGACGCGGGTGTAATATAACCACAAACTCAACCGTGAACGGATAACAAAGTAATTAGATTTTATTTAATTTTTTTCTTATTTTTGAAGTTTATCTCAAATCAGATCCTTATCAATTATAACTACTTTGAAATTTAACAACTGGAAATTTGATGTCATTTCTAATGCAGGGTTGAAAAGGGACTCCAATTGGAGACAGAAATTTATATATATATATACCTGATTTATAAAAAAAAATTGTCATCTGTTTTCCAATTTTAAATTATTGTATTAAGACAAAGAACGATTTAAAGTCTTCCTTCCTGTTTGAGACATCTTAATTTATATCTATTCGGGTGAATGGTGGGTTTGGATGATGTCACTCGATGAGCTACCCGTTCTACAAAGCCTTTGCGTTTGGGTGGAAAACAGCAGTTGGTCCAGCCCACTTCAATCTGGTGAGAAGAGGATCTGTTCCTGGGAGGCCGCCGGAAGATGAAAGCGATGTCGCAGTATCCTGATTAAGCAGAAGAAAGGCTATTTCATATAAACTGAAAGTCTATATTTATATATTTCCTAGCAGGGGTGTGTATATATATGCATAGTGTTTATGCTGTATAACGCCAGTGCCAAACCCGTGGAGCCGAAAAGCTCAGTTGTGATAAATAAATAAAGTAAGATGTCACTTGGTCTAAGAACTGGATTATGTAGATTCGGAGCACACTGTTAGGAAAAGAAGTTCATCTAAATCTAGCCTCCATGCTATCTGGTAAAAAGTTAATCGGTAATTGATTGTCACCGTTTGTCAATGTTTAGTTACAATTTGAATGTTTTCTAAGAATAAGAGAATGAAGACATAAATAAGACATGACAGATCCTCTGCATCGATAGCATTATGTTTACCATCCCAACTAAATAAACAAGTAATATTTGCAATGTAGCCTTTGATTCAGCAAATACATCAAATGACAGAATGAATAAGCTTATCATAACTCTGAGGAATGTGGGGTCGATGACTCGTGCTCTGAAGAGCCGGAAGCGATGGAATGAGAAAAGCGGAAGGATTGGCGCAGGTTGTCATGAATAAGGAGACAGCGAATCATGCTGCTAGTTGTCAAGGGCCTTCATTATATTCCAATGGCATAAAGGAATATGAACATACCAACCATACTTCACACAAATACATCGTCCAGCCGCTACAATGGTCACGATAAATAAGAACTATTATAGCCAGCAACAACCGAACGAAACTTGAAAACAATCTCCTTCTGATTGGTAGAGGTTTATTCAAAACTACCGAGATAAAATAAAGAAAAAATATCTTAATATCAACCTTCAATATCAAAAATCTCAATACCTTCCCCAGGAATGTTGACTCAATGCAACATCATGTTGTAAACTAATCGGCAAAAAATTAATTTAATTCTTTGATAAATTACAAAAGTAACAGTTCGAAAAAATATAATTTATATAAAGTATACATACATACATAAAGTATTGCCTTCCATGGTCTACTTCCAAGAAAATGTGATGGATTGAAAAATTCGTTTAAATGTTTTTGTCAATTTAAAAAAAAATAAATATATATATATATATATATATATATATATATATATATATATATATATATATATATATATATATATATATATATATATATATATATATATATTAATATTTGTTTGATCAAATGAAAATTCACTACTGCACCTGATGAATCTCATTAAATTTAATATTATTGTTAATAATATTATTTTCCCAATCAAACCTGTAAATACTTTGCAGAATATTATGTCATGGCTATGGCGTGTTGTGAAATTACTCATCGAGAGAAGTAAAATTATTCTTCTGTAAGAATTTTTTATGGGAAGAAATAGTGAAGACAGGTTACAGGAAATCAGGAGATCCCAGCGGTCTTCATATTCAACCGCCACACTGGCATTAAAAAGCAATGGAATCTGCACGAGGGCTTTATAGCCGCACACGTCATTAGTAAGAAGAAATTGGTACCTGCCGATCTATTTATAGTTCTAAATTTTAAATAAGCAGCTTATTCTATCAGTTGATTTTAACAAAGCCCGGTGCTAATCATGGACGCTTAAAGTTATAAATAACAAACAAACATTACTCGTCAGTTTTTTTGTGAGATCCATACCAACTTTATCCAAAATAGGTACATAATGCTTTCGAAATTATTAAAAGGTCATGTGACCGGATATTGTGATATGTCTGTTGATATCGTTACTTATAATGACAACAGATCATTTGCGAAACTCCTTTCGAAATTTGCTTAATCGATACTTATGATCGATTCTAACCGATTTCGTAAAACCGGCGGGTCAAGGATACAAAAAACGTCGATAAATATACTTTCGAAAATGGTTCAAAAGTCAATTAATGGAGATAAATAAAAATTATTTTTAAAAATAAATATGATTGTGTAATTAGAAAAAATGATTGTGTTTTTTGCCATTAATTAAACAATAACGTTTTTATTTAATGTATCATATTATTTATAATATTAAGAAGATTGAAATCTAAAAATTGCATAAGGAAATGCTTATTAGGAATTTGTAAATCAGCTAACCTTTCACAAACTTGAAGAATAAAACTTAACAATCAGCTCGTATTCTTGGATTAAATCTCAGGATGCCTATTTCGTAGAGACATTTTATTAAGTTTTCTTGCTAAGCTGTACTATGTTTGGCTTTCTATATATGTTATGTTATATATGTGAGCATACAAATACATATATATTTATATATTTTGGATTTTTTTTCATATTAAAATTAAACAAAACTGCATATCGATACTTTTTCAGCATATATTGTATTATATTGTATAAGTAGTAAGTTCCTGGGTAATTATTTCATTTAATTAGTTAACGCCAATGAGAGTGTGCTTTACAATAAATTATAAATTATAAATTATAAATACATATCGACAGTACTCCTGGAAAACCTATTTATACCTACGTTCCTATTATTTTCAGTATCAGTTACGAAGGTTTGCAGTTGTACAGTCGATATGATAATGCTAATCATCAGAGAAGTTTATAATTCTTCTTTATTAACCCGCCAAAGTTCATTTTATTGTCCCTTCATTTTTACTAGAATATTTAAATTCATATTTTAGTACTAATTAAGGGCGAATAAATTGAAAATAAAAACAATGGTGAATTGTTTATTAAAAATAAATTTATTAGAACGATATTTGGCCAAAATAAAACTCATTCTAAAATCTCTTCGGGGAGCTTTGATATCTTTTTTGCAGACGACAGAAATTGGTAGTATTGGAGTAGAATTAAAAAAAAAAAAAAGTTCTTTGAGACTTCTTGGTGATGGAATAATTTAATACAAAAAAGAAAAACACCACCAGGTTTTATTACCAATTAAAATAATTGTTAACTAAGGGATTCAAAAATTATTATATTGGCTGAGGTAGTATAAGCACCAATCCACACATAACTACCTTTTCTAAAATTGAAGGAAAATCGAAAACAAGTTGGCCTGCTCTTCTCCCTTCCATCCCTGAACAACAATCAGAACTAGTAGAATGAAATGCAAACTGTTGAATATATGAATGTAAATGCTGGCGCACTATCCTCATCTCTGATCTTATGAAAATGTATTATTGGGCATAGCTCCGTAGAGATTTGCGTAGCTTTCAGTTCGGTTGGAAATGCACTGTATAAATAGAATCGGCATTTCCCGTCCTCGGGGACTAATTTTAGCAAATTCCTGCAGGAGATGATCAAGGAAGCGCGGAAATACTCCACCTGATGCTAAACATTGCTAGTTTAGTAAACACATATGAAGTGCTATTAAATAGATGCTAGAGAGATTTATTTTCATAGATCGTGTGAAAGGGCGATTCTTAACAAAAAAAAAAAAAAAGAGAGAGTTGAGGGAATAACATCCCCCATTATTCTGACGCTTCATTAAAATTGTGTTGAACTATAAATACATATTGTTACGTCATTAATTTTGTGGTGTTTGGGTAAAGGGATACAAGCCAAATTTTTTGCGACGTTACTAGTCACTGAAACAGCATTCACATATAATGTGAATATTGATTCCCTTTTCTCAAAGGTAAAGTTCATGAAAAAGAATAAAATACAAATTAAACCCATTGTCGCACAAAAAATACTTGTACGCCTTTACCTAAACACCACAGAATTGTAGTTGTTATATCTTCCTACTTTTTTACAACGAAACATTGAATTTTGAGACGATTTCGGTGAATTGTTCCCACACCAATCACCAATAGACAGTATAGGTATACTCACTTATACCATGCACTGCGCAATAAAAACTAATGAAAGTTATTGTTTCAGTCAGAGGTTAAAAAAAAAGAAGAAAAAAAACTTTGATAGGGCATTTTAATTTATTTTACTTGAGCAAAATCCATTAAAAAAAATCAGTATCAAGGTGAAATCTATTAATGAAAATCTATTATGCAAGTATACGGCTCAATGTTTAAGATTTTTCCCTACCATTCTTATATCTCAGCATACTGTTGTATAGTATACACTTTTGGCATCCCGCCATACATCCTTCTCACAAAAATAGCATTTCTGTATCCGTTGTCCAACAAACTCATCTATTTAACCTGGAAAGCTGGTTTAAGGTTGGTTTAGTTGAAAAATAAAAATAAATTCCTCCAATTAACTCATATCAGCTTTTTCTTATATGCTTTCTATTTTCACTTAACTATGTATCTCATATTATACTTTGACAAAAGACTTACTTGAAACATGCATGAAGAAATAAAAAAAACAAAAACTGACAAGAGGATCCTATAAACTTTCTCATACATTTAACTTACTATCTATAACTTGTATACTTGCATCTTTTGGTGTTCAATAAAATACGTTTATGTTAACTAAATGCCAACGCAAAAGTCTAAAATCATTTGGGAATAAAATGGAGTTTGGTTGTGACAGAAACATGAATATGTTGACGTTCGTAGAATTTTTTTTCTAAGAAAGCATGTCGTAGTCATTTTGAACATTAAGGAGTCCTTCGAATCTCTATGTTTTATATGTAATGAAAAAAAAAATTATCTTATGGCATTATTTTATGACATTATCTTATGGCATGAGATCAGGAAAAAAAATTAATAAACAATAATTACTCAGTTATAATTTTATCAATGACAGAAAAATTAGAAGTTAATGGCATAAAAGATGCATTGAGATTCCTAATGAACGTTGAATTAATAGGGGTATTTCCCACCGTTATTGGTGGAGTTTCGATTTACAACAAATTAAACTCCTCTGTACATATAGGCAGGCAAACAATGATCGTCATAACCGGCGACCACACAAAATCCATGTCAATACGCTCTGGCAAAAGTGATTCAAATTCATAGACATATTCACTGTCAAAAGAGTAAGCGCGCCTGTTTCAAAGCACATCACACAAAACTATTTGATTTTACATAAACAACAAGAATTCCACATGTATCAACAAGAACATCCCAAAATCAACCCAATCCACTAGTGCGATCCCTTTCATTCCTCCTGTTACTGGGTGGACCACAACGTAAAGTTTAAAGTCTACGTATATTGCCTTTAAAGGCAACTTATATCTCGATTCGCTAATATTTAAAAAAATAAAAGAAATTCAAGATTGATTGATCATGAAAATCAAGGGCGAACCAATACATCAAATTTACATGATGCGCTGGGGCGAAGTTTCCATTTAAATGAATCAATATTGAGATCAAGTCCACCTCAGGACACTACAATCCGTCATTTACTGATTGTGTTTATTGGTTAAAACAAGACTTTCAAACTTTTATAAATATTTTTCAATGATTTATGAGCAGGATCAATTTAAGAGATTACCAATTAAAAATAATGAAACGAACATGAAATAAATAATTTTTTTTGTTGATTGATGTTTTTTCTGGAGCACTTAGTCTGCTGAGAATAAATAAAATGCACAATTCAAGCAGCTTGTTATTGCAAATTTTGAGGTAAAAGATAAACAAAAAATAATTACATACTATAGATAAAATTTAAATATAGAAATTTCAAATAACTGTTTATTTTTTACATGTATGTGGAAGATTGATCATTGAGAAGATGGTAAAATAGATAGCGTTTAAATTAGGTTAGGGAAGAAGCTATATAAATGGAGATGGATAAGAAATTCCAGAAGAACGCAGTACGAATGATAAAGGATTTTTCAAAGGAAGCAGTTCTATGAGAAGGGATATACAAATTGGCAGTTTGAGATCTTATATTTAAGGCGTACGCACGTGTAACAAACTACCGTTCCGTTCTTCCGAACCGAACAAATCTAGGATCGGGGCGGCAAAATTTCAATGAAATAATGTTCGGAAGAACGTATCGGGACCGATCGCTCCGCTGGCGGTTTTTCACCGTCGCATCAAAGAAATGTTCGGAACGGGGTGAGACTAGTGTGGACGGATCGGAGATAGCACCGTACCGTTCCTCCGATCTTCGAATTCCCTTCCAACGCCCATCTTCCCACTTCTCTTCTATGCTCTGTGATTTTCATTATTTCACCAATTTGTGTTTGGCTTGGTTGATTACTGCTCTATAACAAAAACGTTTAATTAAGCATGGAGTGGGGAAAAGATGAAATCCTCGAATTTATTGGCCAATACAAGTCATACGAAGTTTTATGGGACCCAATACTATAATAAAATTCGTAAGCAGGACGCCTGGGAGAACCTCGCGAAGAAAGTGAAAAAATCGGTGAGGGAGATTAAGAAGAAAGTTGACAGTCTTCAAGCGGGAGTGCGCAGAGAGAAAAAGAAAATTTCAAAAAGCCACGGCACTGGAAAAGGTAAGATCTATTTTTATCTATTAACTGTCTTTGACTTACCAATGCTAGAAATTTCAAAAAATTGTATTGTCTCCTATAACTAGATTTATATGCTAGTCATACTTATAATTTTTGGGAAGGATCCTTGTTGCGGTTGCAGTTATCTTATAACTACACTATATTTTTGGGTCAGCTCTTAATAAATATTTTATTCTTGATACGAGTTTATATTTGGGACCAATAGCAAAATAGCATAAATAATAACAATAGTGTAGATAACGTAATGATAATGCGTTATTGATAATAGATTATTGATAGACATGTATATAGGTTATTGATAGACATGTATCCCCAATGCCTCAACCCACACATCTTAATAATCTTCAGTCATCAATTCACACTCTTTCAAATCAGTACCAGCAAGACTCCCAGGATACTCTACGCTCTGTTGATAGTGAAGGCGACTAAGCTGCGACAGACAGTATTGGAACAGTTACCTCCTTATCTAAAGAAAAAGTTAGCAGCGCGCCAGCTTCTTTTTTTTTTTTAAACAATTTCATTTGTTGTAAAGTTTTTTTTCAAGTATTTGTAAGTTTGTAAAAGTGGAAAGTTTGTATTTGTATTTGTACCCATTTCAATCGTTTATTAATTTTTTTTTCTTTCAAATTTTTGTGATTTTGCCTTTTTGACCTCAGAATCGAATTCAGCGCACTTGAAATCGGTACCAATGTTCAGCTCAAAGTTCAGTCGCTGAGAATGGGAAAGGAGAATAAGAATGAAACGGTACGACACTATGATAGTCACTATTTCTAAAAAAACTTTTAAAAAGTTTGTTCATTCTTCTGGCAATGAAACATATGAAAAATATAAACTATTTTTTTAATTTTCTGAAAGACCAATATAAGTTTCCTTAAATAGCAAAAGAATTAATAACATTTATTGGAAACTAAAAAATAATAATTACTTACGATCAATGAATAATAACGTGAAAAATATTAATCTCATGAATGAATAAAAAAACCTAGGTTCCTGTAAAATAGGTACGTGATTTCCCAACGACTTGTTGAGTAACTTCTGTAATGATTCATTTTAATAAGATTCTTTTTATTTATTTTTTTATTTGAAGAAAAATATTAAAGTTTTCAATACATCCGTAAAATCTAAAAATGTGCAATGATCATCATTCCAGTCTTTAGTAAATATATTAAAACAACTATTAATTAATATTTTTATGTTACGAATAACTTTTACAACCCACTTTATACTATTTTGATATTCTTGTGGTATTAAAATGGCCGAACAAATTAACTTGGGATTCAGAGCAGTAGGCTTAAGAAACAAAAATAAAACTTCAATGCTAAATTTAAAGATTTAATGTTAAACAACATGCTTGAATGTTGTTCATTGTTCTTCGAAACAATGTTCGGTTCGGTGGTACGGTACGGAGAAACGGAACGGCAGTTTGTTACAAGTGCGTACGAGGCCTAAGAATCGTGAGGAGATCAAGAATATTGGAAGATTTTTGGTTTTAATGATTGCAATAAGAAGGCACCAAGTGGGTATTGTCGCTGGAAATTAGGATAAAGCCTGGCTCAAAATATAAATGAGTGATGTGGCAGCGTCTTGGAACACCGAAAATGATTCTTGTGAAGCAATTCATAAACAATAATGGTTCTCCCGCAAAACCTAGATTCTGCTGCACATGTTCCTTAGTGTGCCTTGGAGTTGGAAGACTGTTTGGAAGTGGGCCGAACGCTCCCAAGGACAAGTTCACGTAAGGCCGCGTACGCACTTGTAACAAACTGCCGTTCCGTTCCTCCGAACCGAATAAATCCTCGGGGCGGCAAAACTTCAAAGAAATGATGTTCGGAAGAAAGGATCGGGGCCGATCGCTCCGCTGGCGGTTTATCATCGTCGCATCAAAGAAATGTTCGAAACGGGGTGAGACTAGTGTGGACGGATCGAAGGTAGAACCGTTCCGTTCCTCCGTTCTTCGAATTCCCCTCTAATATAATATAAATACATTAAAGTTTTCTATATTTACATAAAATGTACAATGATCACCATTCCAGTCTTTAGTAAACATTTTAAAACAACTATTAATATTTTTATGTTACGAATAACTTTTACAACAAATTTTATACGATTTTGATATTCCTGTGTTTGACAAAATGGCCGAACAAATTAACTTGGGATTCAGAGCATTAGGCTTAGAGAAAAAAAATAAAACTTTAATGCTAAATTTAAATTAGGGATTGATAAATTATTTGCCACTTCAATAATTTTGTTTTTATTGAAAACTAGTTTCGAATTTATACATTCATCTTCAGTTCTAAAAACACACAATCGAAATTACCTCGGTCACTTAATTACGCCGACTGATTGGATAAAATTGTAACAACAAAAAAAATTTGTGGTTCCCCACATTTGTCAAATTAAAATTCCTCCATGGGATAAATAACAAGCCTTGTTGAAGGGTTATTGTTAAAGCATAGTAAAATGTGAAAAATAAATTATCTTATACACCAAAAGTTGTCACATAGTTACTTACCCCATCTGATGGTACTCAAATTCAAACATTGAAAAATCAATTTTAATTTTTTTATTTTTATTGAAATACTGATTTACTAATCACATAATGATAAAACATTATTTGTCGGGATTTCATTACAAATATATGATATTTATTACTGAAATCATCGTCAAATAGCCATCATTGTCCATAGTAATACATTTAAAATCAGAGATGCACCCTAAATTCTTCGATTTTCTATTCTAAATATTACAAGAAGCCATCACTCTGTAGAAATTTGGCATTAATAGTTAGTTTATTGACAAAATAAACATACTAACATAATACAGAATTTAGTCTCCTTGATTTATTTATACGTAATAGTTAAAATTTCACCCAGACATAACCTACCTAACCTTATTATTAAACCAGGCAAAATGGTGTGTATTGATTAAATAAGATCACAAAAAATGTTTTATTTTTTTATAGGTTCTAAATACATCATATGCCAAGTATAACGCTGGAGAGTAATGGAAACGAAAGAATTAGAATCTTTGAGTTCGTTAAAGGAACATGAGAATTTATTGAACTTGTCTGTTTAAATCTCACATTGAAGAGAGGAGCAAGCCTTCTTAAAGTTCTTTTTATCTTTCTGTATTTTCATTTTGAGTACAACGAGATATCTCAAACTTTTCATTTTTCATTGGTATGTTTACATTAAAGTATTTGTAATTTTAATGACTTCTAAATTTTTTAATGTTTCAGTATAAACATTTACGTTATTCATAATTCGTGATCTTTTTTTTAGTTTTAGTCCATTATCTGCCAAAATGTTCATCTGACAAAAAATGTAGTTCTCATAATTCTAAAAGTAGACTGCATTTTCTGTAGTTATAGACCGAATTGAGTTTTCTACTTTGAATAGTTTTGGAGATACAGCTCTCCAGATTTCAGATCAATTTTGCAAAAATAGAAAAATCTGAACTTATAAAATATATTTGCCCGGTTACTTATAAATGACCAAAGCTGCAGTAAAACTTCCTAAGAGAGCTTTTAAACTACAGTTCATTTTCAGCAAGTTGAGTATATTAACATTTTGTTAAATCCAACAGATCACAAAATACAGAGATTTTAAAAATATATCTTTGTCCCGTGAAAATATCCTTGGGCCACTTCAGAATTTTTAAATTTTCTACTTTTTAGTGTCTAAATTAAATTGAAATAAGACTCATTGAGAATGAAACAAAATATATTCACTACTCAGAAAATTATTAAATTGAGATAATTATTATAAAACTTGAAAATTACCAATAGTTTCCTGCACGGAAATTGCTCTTCGAAAAGTCGTGTCCTGTTTCGCGATTTTCGGACTTACTTTCTGTAGCAAGAATTCAAAATCCATCGGATGCATCCGGATAAAATTCTTGTACAGGACGCTGACCTCCTGGAACTTAAACTCAGCCAACCGGCTGCTCCCACCAAATTGTTTCCGGTTTGAATATAAGTTCGCTGTCCACCAACGCGGCTTTTTATACCTTTTTTTCAAAAGATAATAAATCAAAATGTGCGCTGCTGCTGCCATTTGCTGCTGAGATGCCGTGATTGATACTGGGGCGAGAACTCAACCACAACTTGTTCGAATCGGTGGTACGGTACGGAGGAACGTAACGGCAGTTTGTTACAAGTGCGTAACCGGCCTAATGTTCTGCCTGTCTGCTAGCCATTATTAAAAATCGTTAATAATATCTTGGAAAATAAATAAATGTAAAATGTACAAATATGGAAAAAGAGACAACCACACAAAGGGCTGTTAATTTACAATCCGTTATATTTTAACGTGTATTTTCTTTTAGTAGTTGGCTGCTAAGTAGGTTGAAATATTACAGATATAAACATAGATAGGCAGTATGCTATTTTTTAGCTTTTATTTTCAGTATTGACTGATGATATGGAAGCTCCAAAGCGGATTCGCTGTTTTTTAGTAATCTCATTTTCATTTGCGTCCTAAAAGCAGTCTGCCAGCATAGCCCTTGAAATAGTTGCTAGAAAAAGTTCTAATTTTCAACCGTTTCTTCATTTTACTAGTCGCAATAAACTGTTGACTGCAGCGAAAGATAACGCGTATAAAAATAACTTATAATAGGTTAGCTAAATATCAAAAGTTGGAACATTTTTCCTCCTCTTGACTTTTACTCCTCACCTAGATATTATTATTAATTATTAATTTATTTTATTCTAGTTTTTAGTTTTAGTGGTAACTTATTTGTATGACTGAAGGATTCATATCATTTCTTAGGTTCATGTTGAAAGGAAAAAATGATTAGTTAATCAGGTACCAAAACAAAACCAAAAAAAATTTTTTTTTACAATCTTTCATTTTCGTTTCATTGAAATATTTGAGTAAAATAATTAAACAATTACATTATGTTCTCTTTTTAAATCATAGCGCATAATAAATTTAGCTTTGTTAATGTAGGACTACAATCAAATTTTATTTCCCGCGTTGTAACATTCAAGCAAACTATTTGCGATAATTTTGCTTTTCTCACACGCCGACGCCTCGCTTCGTAAAGATAGACAAATTATTGTAATTAAACTGTGACGACTACATTTGCTCAAATTTTTCTTCACAGGATCTTACTTAAAATTATATAAACTTTGAATAGTACAAAGAATAAATAAAAACAAATGAGCTAGTGGCGTCTATCTGAAGGATGGGTTAAAAACTATAATTACTCAATGTAAGCATTTGTAAAATATAAAAATATAAAAAAAATTATCCTGAAAACATAATTGTTCCTGTAATTACTCTTATTAAAAAAAACAGCAACTTCAAAACAGAATTTCTAATGATTCAAGTTCATTGCTTCAAATGGTTTAAAAATTTAGTTTTGATCAAAGACTTTAAAAAATTTCTCGGGCGGGGACCCTCCTGTTGGTATGATGTTTTTCCGAGACCCTCGGGATTAGATACTCCAAAATTAAATGCACTAATGTCAGGTATCATTCATGCGTTTAGCAATTAAAAAAATAATTGCAATGAAAATATTTCTTCTACAACCGTTTTATCACAATATCCTCTCACATAGTGTTGTCTGAATCTACAGAATACGATAAAGAATGATAAAAAGTTTGTGGAAAAAATTAAATTTTCACAAAAATCTAGAAATGATAATTATTGAAAATTTATAGCATACCCAACTGCTAAAGTTACCCTTCCTCCCTCAGCAATGATAAACACGGTTCTTAGCGTTACTCAAGAAGTACCAAGAGGTCTTTATCATTTATATGATCCTTCTTCGCATTTCAATATTTTTTACTTAAAATTACAATGAGTTTTTGTAGTAAATACTAATGAATAATGAATTAATCATTCCATGACTATCTTATGGTTCAAAAGGTTTTAAGTTTTATTTTACCGTAGAGCATCCTGATTGACTATGTTGAGTTTCCGTTCTCCCGGGAATATGAGAAGCAAATTGATGAATCCCCTGACTCAGGAGCCATGTGCATGCTGAAGCAACCATACCCGCTGAATTCTGCACGAAACGTAAAGATAAAATTAAAATGACTCCATTCTAAGGCTACAAAGTCTTAAACAACAAATTCGATCTTCTAGAGCTTTAAATCTGTCATAACAAGTCTCCCTCAAGTACCCCAACATCCATCTGATGATGAAATGGTAGGCGAAGGAAGCTTATAGCTAGCGACAGACCACCAGTTAACATTGGGCTAATCGATCTGATTTTTTAATGTAATTAGTAAAAATTTTAATGTCTCCGCCATTTTGTCTCCAGATTGCGGATGACAGTTTAATGCTGGTAAAACAACTGTTTATGGCTGTAAATAGCAACAATATGAAGTTTGGTCTAAATTGGTTCGGCCGTATTTCTATCAAAAGGGATAAATATTTAGAATTTTCATTGTTCCCCATTTGGTTTAAAGGTGATAGAAATAAGTTAAGGATGACAGGTTAATATTGCTTGAAACCTCTTACTATATATCCGTTATTTAAACATCGGAAAAAAGTTTCGTGGAAAACATTTTTCCCATAAAAAGCACACAAAAAAAACCTAACAGATACAACTTACATACGATGCACACGACTTACAACAAAGTTTCACCTTTACTCCCACACTAAATCACAAAAATAGAAGGAATGACCATGACCCTTATACCAGAGAACAAACACTACCGATTATGAGTTTAAGAGGTATTGATGTCAATTTGAAGAAAAAAACTTATAATTGAAAAAATTATAACAATCGGTGATAAGAATATTTTGTTACGAAATATAATTATTATTCAACTTTCCTATTACTGTTCCTAGTAAATTAAGGAATTTCCAGCAGAGCGAAGCGACTAGGTAGGTACTGTAGCATTTACCGTAGGCAGTTGGAATCCGGAATCCGGGCCACCACTCTCCGTGTAACGGGACATGTTCTAGATCCTCCAATAGCACTTTCTTCAGCCTACTGTACGCCTACCGGCGTCTTCCATCAAGAGGATCGTTTTCGAGAACTATGTATCCGCTGTGGTAATGTGTAGTAAAGGGAATGTAAAGTACATTGTGCCTGTATCTAAGGAAGCAGGAGAAATGTTAAAAAGGACTAGTTGAGAGGTAATGTAATATATATATATATATATATATATATATATATATATATATATATATATTGTTATTAAGGTAATGCAATAAAAATTATCAATCAAGTTTCTTTATTCAGTCGGAACGTTCTGTATAAACATTAAATTCAAAAGCCAATCGGTTTTGGGTATTTGTTATTCAATTTCCATTTCAATTTTGATTTGAAGAAGAACTTCGTTTGGCATTGCTTATTATTTGAATAACGCATTATTTCCTTTATTGGCATTTTAAACGAGAAAATTTACATGATTAACTTTCGTTGAATGGATTTCCTCCCAGGATGGAAAGATTATTTAAACTATTATTTATTGTTCCATTTATTTTTTATAACCGATACCGATGGACATATGAAATGATCACCTTCCTTTATCTATTCAGGTTTCCAATCACTAAAATTATTATCTCGGCAATAAATCATAAATAAAATAAACTTATTTGCAAATTATACGTTTAGTGCCATATATGAAATACGTTTGGAAAATATTAAATTCTACGAATTCTAAGAAAATAAACAATATTCTCATATTTTGAGGATATAAATAACCTATGATCAAATCTATTTTATTACCTACTATAAATCAGTTAGGTCAAAATTCAAATAAAATGTGTTTGAATAATTAATCTACAACGTTTAGGTTATAAGTAAGCCAGTTTAAAACATACTCTAATACTATTAGAAAGTTAAATTAAAAATGATTATTAAAGGAAAGATCGATACTTTCATCAAAACCATCGATCTTTTTAGGCCGATGTATCGAAAATAGATCAAATAAGTGATGTTTTAATTTTTGTTTTGCCTTCGCTATTACAGAGAGAAACATTTATTTTAACGTCTTATTACAAATATTATAATGCTTGTCAAATAAACAAATTTATTGAAAATATAAAACTATATAGTGCCTTTTCAATACATCATTTCAAGACAATAGAAAGGTATGAATTTTTTACTTTCCTTACCGTAAATGTAAGGAATGTATTGTAGTCGGGTCAAATTTTTTAAGTGCTGTTTCAACGGATCTATACATTTCGGAGCCGTCTGATTTCTAGAAACGCATTTTTGGACATTGGTCTGTGTCCATTATCGTGTTTGTGTGATAATCGTGTCCACGATTATCTCTTAAATGGGTGCACCAATTTTGTTGATTATTGTTTTTATTTGTAGTGGTTTGTCCCCCGAGGCGATTGTAACCAATCGGCTGCCCAGGGCCCAATTGCGGCTGCACAATAGCCGAATAATATGTTTGTATAGACTGTAAACACATGTGCTGCGATTTTGATAAAACTTTTCTAAAATCTTCACCGTAAAGCACTCTTAATTTTTTTAAGTAGCGTATCCCCGAAAAAAAATTCATACTTCATGGGAAATTCCTAAAATTTCATTTTATCAGCTTCTTATAACACTTCTCCAATCTCTTCTTCATGCTTTTCATGGGTAACATCATTCAATAATTTTCATTTTTCCTACATCTCCCCTACCGACCTTATTTCGGCCATAATGAAATCACACACCAATTCCAAAGGGTCTGATGGAATAACCGTTAAAATGTTAAAATCATGCTTCTCTGAAATCCTACCAGTTCTTCTATTCTTTTATAATTTTTCCCTACAAAATTTAGTATTTCCTACCTCGTGGAAAAAAGCCTTATTGTACAGAAAAAAAGTTATGAAGAAAATTAAATTTTATTCGCGCATAATTCAAAAAGTATGCATTTTTTGATGAATCATATTCAATATAATTTGAAAGGTAATTTAAATTTCCTACAAAGAAAAAAAATCATCCAAATCGGTTCAGTATTAGCAGAGATATAGCGTATTGAACTTTGTATACAAATACAATTATTCTGCACACTGATTCATCTCGGTATAGTTTTTTGATAACACGAAAACTATACATTTCCTAGAATATTCCAGAAGTGCATTTGAAGGATATTTGATTAATTACATAACAAAAGATAATAACAAAAGATAATAACAAAAAGAAAAAAAACATTAGTAGGACTAATATAAAGGAAGAAATAGCAAACATCTTTTGTATGTGACTTTAACTAACAAAGCGGTAAGGAAAGTCGTGTGTTTGGACACCCGATTTATATATTTATTCTTTTCATTTTAATGTTCGTTCGTTCTTTGCTGTTTTACTTTTTTTAAATATTTACATAAACAAAACAAATAATTAATAAAACAACTTTATGAAGTGTAAGCTGTTAAGTCACGAATAAAATATATGCCTATTGTATTCACAATTAATTTTCAGGGAGCATTCATATGCAATAATAAAAAAAAAAGTATACATCCGTGTTTTTAAACTGGAAAAATGTTAAAAAAATTCTTCACCGTGAATAAATCTGCAAGCTGACTATTCACAAAAAGGCTTGCGGAATCCGAGGGTTCGCTGCCGATACAACCCACAAATTGACGTGTTCATGTTGAATGACGCCTACTTGAGGTATAGTATCGGCCAAGAGAGGTCCTTTCACCGCCGAGTCAATATCCTGTACATGCAGGCGTCAAGGGTTCGGTGATTTGATGCACGCTGTCAGGACCGCCTTTAACCGATGGATCAATGCAAGCCAAGCGCTTTATCCGAGCTGCATAATGCCCTATGCATCACATACTCAACACGCTCCTGCGATTTACATTCGAGTTCAATGAACCCTCCATTACCAAGCTACATTCCTTCCGTTACCTTCGGGCATAAATAAAAAGCCAATTTTCATTCACAAGAAAAAATTATTCAATGCTAGCATTAAAATTTCACTTTCTCAAATACCAAAGTATTGTAGTCCGTCAAACGTTTGTAATCGTTCAATTACATATATTACAGATAACATCCATTGAGTATATGCTGTATATATTAGAAAAACTTTGATGTGATAAAGAGGTTTCAAGGATTCTAATAACATAGAAATTTATACAATATTACATGTAAATATTATATATATGTAAATATTCAGTGAAATATATCTATTCATCGATCTCGTTTTTTGAAAAAGGCTTAAGCGCCAAAAATTCGAAATTTAGGTTTCAATTTACTATGAGACGTAAAAACCATCTCTATCCATTCCCGCTTGCGATATATCGAGGAAAAAAAATTGGAAATGGTCTAAAAATCGACTATTGATGACTTAAGCACCAAATACTAACGACACTCAGTCGTCACTCTGGCCTAACCAGTGTTAGGAGCCTTGAAAATATATTGTGATTATAAAGGTTTTGCCACCTTAATAAACACCTACTGTATACAATAAAAAAAAAAATTTTTTTAATATTTTGTTATATGTAGAAAAAATGTTTCGTGTGTTTCCTGTAAAGTTTGCTAATTGGTGTTTTTTCAAAAAACCTCCGCGACATAATGTAAGTCCTTTGGTTCGATAGGGATCGATATTTTCATTAAAAATGAATCGGTTGCGCCGATGAACGGATAAGGTCTCTATAGTAAGTCTTATCACAGGCTGTAGATAACAGATTCTCAGAACTGGATTTCAATTCATAATAGGCCAACGCTTGTTTATTTCATGGCTCGGAATATTGTGTTTATGTTATTTTATTTATAACTAGCTGTACCCGTCCGGCATTGCTCGTGAAATGAATTGCGAGTTAAATGGCCTCAATTTTTTTTGTTTTTTTTTTATGTCTAGCTTTTAAAGATAATGTGAGTGACAGAAGACAGAATAATGTCCTTATCATTCCAAACGGTTATACTGTAAACGTTGTACATAACTTTCCTATTGATAAATAGGAATTTTCTATACGAATAATATCACATTGACAAACAGGGATGAAAAAGTGAAGATAAGACCACTTGAAAATGGGCAAGATAAGCCCGAAATGTTGTGAAAAATGGTGAATAAAGTGAGGAAGTTGATATGGGAAATTTTTCTGGAATTTAATATTTAAAAAAAAAAGAAAGGAAAATGGTTTGTTTATCCTTTTCTTTTTTTTTACTTATAAAGCTTCCAGGCGTATATTTCTTTGAGAAACAATGTCTAATTTTTAGTATCAATATTTACCACAGTAAAAAATTGTTGGTTTAGCTTTTATAATTTTGCTAGTCAAACAGTATAATTTCCTTCAAACTTTGACTAGAGAGTAACTTTATAAAGACTCTCTTGATAAAGATAATAAATTATTTGTAATGTTCAAATTATTGTTTAAGATAAGTTTTTTCCCCAAAAAATGTGTCTTTATTATCTATAAATTCTGTAAGAGCTTTATGGATTTAAAGACACATTTTTTGGGGAAAAAAAATTATGTTAAATAATAATTTGAATTTGAGAATAAAAATTATTAAAGTTGGCACAAAAATATATTTTAAACAAAAATAATGATGTTTCAATTACCATTTATAGGAATTACATTTATGAGAAAACTGCCATTGATTCATGAATAATTAAATGATCAAAAAATTAAGATTATTTTTCTTTGAAACAAAAAATGTAAGTAGTATTGACCAGAGCCAGGGAACTACGATTTTTGCCGGGGGGAGGGAGAGAGAGGGGAGCAGAAGCTTAATTTTGCTGCCCCTTCTTTCACCACTCTTCCCCCAGTAAATGCCAACAACAGTATTTTAGTAAATATATTTCTAGATAAATATCATCAAATAGGCCAAAACTATCAAAAAGCAGAAGCAGATATTAGTTTTCTTAACCCAAAATTAAAATTTCATTCGACATTTGTTGCCCTCTAATTCTGCTGCCCGGACCAAGTGCCCCATTGCTCCTTCCCCTTAGATATAGTCCTTATATTGACTAAGAAAATATCCGACTTCATATTTTTCCAGTGAGTTGAGGAACCTAAATTCGATCACTAATAATTTGTATTAAAAAAATCTTTAAGAAGCATAAAATTGTTATGATAAAATGGAAGTTTCAAATGGTAAATTCTCTTTCCTGAAGAAAGCCATTTTAAACCTTTGATGTGATTATGAATTAGGCAATTTTAATTTTTAAAAAACTGCAAATTATTTAAAGTTAACTTTATCAAATAATTTATTAAACAATTTTCATTATTCATTATTTACCGGCCAAGTTACACGCTACAAAGCATCGTCACTATGCTTCCACCCACTTTAGGTAATTGAGTTTTAGTATTACTTTTTTTTTTTATCTCTTGAAGAGGATCTCCAAACTTCGCATAAATAATGAACTCATCATTCCTTGGCTTGAGTTGGGAACTTGCTAGCAGCTGATAAAAAATTGTTTTTATAACTTCACTAAACCTCATTAAAATCCAGATCAACAAGGTAACACTAAATACGATCATCCCATTTACATCGCTGTGGGCTCCATGGATATCTATTGGGCAGTAATGGTTTCCCTTTTTAGTAATTCATTCCTTGTCTGACTCAACAACTTTATTTTGAAAGATCTAAAAGTTTTCTTACCTAAACGTAAGCAGCCACGTTTTGCTTGTGTAAAATATAAAATATAATATTAACAATACCAAATATAAAAATTTCGATTCTTATTTTCGGAGTTATGGATGGTGAACGCCAACTTAGTAACTTTGTAAACCAGAATCAACAAGCTTTACATTTTCTTGTATTTCCTCTAGAATTCCATTCCCTAAAGATATTATAAAACCTAGATTCCAGCGAAACCACAACAGTTTTAACTACCAACCTAAAGTTTGGTTCAATCTCAATCAATTTTATCAGCTAATTCTTCACTGACATCTATCAACTTTCGTGTATTCATTTTAATAGCTTCTTTATGTTTTCCAAAGATCACCAAATCATCTGAATAGTGTAACACGGGTATTTTGCAACTCGGGCTTAAAACATTTTCAGTAAATACTTCTAATGGCGTATTCAGGTGCTAAATTAAATAAAACTGGGAAAAGGGAATTGCCTGTTTTTAAACCTGAATAGACCTCAATATTCATAGAATAAAAATTACCAATAAGGACAATAGTGGAAACATTTAATAAATGTTATGAATACTATAACAAAAATTATAAATCTATCACTTTCCAAATAGGAAATTGTGCTTTGATTCCAGAACTATGGGTTATAGTAATTATAATTTCTCAAATAATTCGGTCCTGAGATAAGCACTAACAAAGTCGCAGGCAGCTGACCTCAAGCCCGGGTCAAAAGAATACAGTTGCCTCCCCCTCCTCTCCCTCCCACTCAATAAATCATGTTTTATTTTTGTCATTAATATTAATATGTTTATTAAGGTTTTATGAAAACGAAACTTATAACTACAATATAATAACAATTGTTTTTGTTTTATATAAAATACAACATAGATTTTTTTAAATTTAATTACTCAAAAATTATAGCAGAACTTGATAATAATTACTTAATTAGGTAAAGTGATAACGCTAGTAGAGCTTGAACTATTTTTTATTCACAACAACAATCATATTCCCTTCTTTCCTGCGAACGTTCTTATATTATATTATCGAATCAAATTCAACATTCTTGCTAATCTAAACTCAATATACAACACTTTCATTTATTTTTAAATTATTTACAACATATATTTATAAATTAGGCTAAGCTGTCATACTTAGAAAGGAAGAAATGATTTATTGAACATCAACACTGCCCAAATACTATACACTGGGTTACTACAATACACAGCATACTAATCAATTCATTCCTTAATTTTCTTGTACAGTTATCAATCAATCCTTTCCTAATCTAATACACAACTTCTAGATAATTGGAAAACCTATGGAACTAATTCAATATCAACATTTGAAGGCACAAATATACAGAATAAAAGTACAGGAAAAAAATAAATATTAATACAAATAAAAAAGTAATTAAAACTAATAATAAATAATTATCGGGCCTTCGGAAGAGTTTGGGGAGGATTCTGCCCTTCTCCCGTACTTGACGGCGGGTCTGAACATTAATAAAGCTGTACTTAAACAAGTAAAGAGAAGCAGTTATTTTGTTGCTTTTCAGTGTTTGCTTTTCCTTTTGACTTTTTTCATTTGCTTCTCCTCCTTAAAATCCATAAAATTTTATCGGCCATATGAGAGGCGAACTGAACGGCTCTAACGTCCTCTCTTTAATGTTCTACCAACATAAAAAGTAAAAAGAAATCCACTTTTAAAAATCCTAAAATTGGCAGACTATCTATAATTTTTCAGATGCCTGTGGACTGGAGTGGGATCGACCCCAACGAGGCAGAGGAAGAGATTTAAATCCTTATATTTCGTGAACCAATGATTTCTGACCCTAGCCCATCAATTTGGGGAGAGGGCGATGGAAGAGGGAAAGAGATTTAACAAGGCTCTACTATGAGGGGTTGGGTGGAAGGATTTTATTGTTGGGTAATTCAGGCAGCTGAGTGGAAACGAAATTACTCTCGCTGCGTCCTGAGGAGTGCATTGACTTTTGGAAGAATTGTATTGTCTCAAGACTTTTTTTTATATGAAAGATATGACGCGATATACCAACAAATATCTTGACATATGTTGGATTTAAGCTTTTACGACTTAATGGAGTAATAAACGTAAAATAATTAAAAATGAAAAGGTACGAATAAATATGGCTTAAATATCCCAAAACGGTACAGGCTATACTTTAAATAACTGAATTTGATAAAAAAAAAAAAAAAAAACGCATGTAACATGTGTTCCGGAAAGCAGCACTAAAGTTTGATTTTCTAATATCAAACTAAAACGTTTTAGATTGCTTCATAATACAAAATCCTATAAGAATAGGTTATAGCTCAATGTTATATAGCTAAAAATATACTATGATTGATTGATGTCAAACTATTTTTTTTTTATATTTTTTTGATGTCAAAGTATTTTTTACCTTTATTAAAATATGCAATCTTTATAAAATTGAGAATCAGCGGATTGCCAGTCAAAATCACCACTAAAATAATGGCATGTCAGACATGAGGAAGAAAAATTCCCAGCGGCATCTCTTCCGTGATTAAAAATTGCATAAGTTCTCATAGGGATGTTGCTACCACAATTTATTCGGAGGTGAAACAAGATCTTAAATTTCCCAACAATTTTGACCGGATTTTCCAACTATATTAAACATTTTAATTTTCTCAACTATGTTATGAAATATTTTAACATTTCACTTACCTGTTACGAAAGTTGACAATTGATAAATTATATTTTTTTAATATCCAAACACTGCATTGTATAGATAAAATTGAAATTTTCTAATTTGAAAAGTATTGGTATTGGTTTTAACTTTCAGTAACTCTTTAAGTAAAATGTATTAGCACAATTTTCGCAGTTTGAAGTAGGGTATCAAATCACCAAGTTCTCTACTTTAGGAGTTTTCATATTTTTGGTGGGAAAAGAGGTTATTATTTTATGCATTTGTTTTGTCTTATGTACACAATAGAAATGGTGAGCTGTCCTCCTTGATCAGTACAGCTAGTATCGAACAGTCAGACGTTTTAATTTTTATTTTTTCCTGAGTAACGTAAATTAACAGTTGACTTCTTTGAATTAACAACTTGCGTGTGTTCCAAAATTTGTCTCCTGCCATACATTAGTCCTATTGGTACTTTTGAGGTATTGGATTGTATTATTGAGACATACAAAAGGGCACATTTACATTAAGAAGTTTCACGTCTTAATGTGAATCTGAAGTATTGGGATTTGTCATAATTTTAGCCCAGATTAGACAATTAAAATCCTCATTTGTCGTAAAAATTATTACGATCAGAAGTGGGTACAAGCCAAATTCGTCAAATTGCGTTCTAATACATTAATGATCACCAGGGTAAATGTGAACTATATATCTTCCTTAAAATTTTATTAGGCATTCCCACATCAGGACCAACGTTTCGCAGCTATAACCACATCCTCAGGTTCCAATAACGAAAAAATCAATAATATATACATAAATAAAATTAAAAATATTGCACTCAATTACAACATACATCAAATAGTAATATAAAATTCTAACCAGGCAATTGTATTTTATCATTCTATGCTCTATACAATACATATATTTACAATTATGTTCTTTATACAGCTTTTTTATCCATATTAATTTATATTTTATCAATATTTAAATCTTAAAGCTTAAAGGAGCAAAATGCTTTTAATTTTCATCACCACATATTACATAATAATTAATTAATTATTAATGATTATAAATGATCACATAATTAGTGCCAAGATAATTTTTACTGTTCAAAGTGAAAATTAAACCTCTGTTTTGATAAACAATTCTTCCGCCAAACGAGATGGGACAAAACGCCTGTCGGATTCTCCGAAGAGATTTTTGCTAATTACTGGAATAGGTGTTTCATCTATAGTCTATTCTTGCAGGACTTCGTGTTATGAAGTCCTCCGAAAAGTTTAAGCTTAATATTTGACTGTTTGCAATATTTGACTATCATTTAAATATTTTGAGCAGAAAATGCAGAATAATAAATAAAAATTGAGTATTTCATACAGTTCTGATATATTCACAGAAAATCCAGATAAATTTAGTTAATGAACAAAAATTTATGTTGTGTTACGGTAAAAAACGTTGATCATAATTACATAGTTTTTTAACCCTAATTTTAAAAGTTTTGTAAAATAACATCAATATTCTTATATAGTATCTTATAGCCTTTTTAAGATTTTTCTGATTCATTATTTTATACACAACTTATCTTAAAATAGTATCTTTTAATGATTATATCCCTAGTTAACCGCCAATTAAAAATTATAATTCTTGTTAAAATCAATCGTTTTTTAACAATTTTTTTAGTTTTTTTTTTAACAATTGTAAAATAACAGACAATCGTTTATCGAACATTTACGAGAGTAGCAGTTTCTAATCTTTCACTCCATTACATTTACAGCAAGTAATTTAGTTCCGTTAAGTAATTTTCTATCAGTAATTCTTAAATTGATCATGAAAACTAATTTTAAAAACTGTTTAGAGTTAGTGAAAAAAAAAAAAAGATAAACCGAGGACAGTTGATTAGTTGAAGAAGAGTGCAAAAAAATTATTATGAAAGTTAGTTCCAAAAGATACATAAAACGAAATAGTTATTATGGAAAATTCTTTCTAGATGTTGTAATCTAGAGTTTCACAAACTAAAATACACTTTGATTGTTCTGACTTAAAATAACCAACAAAATTCACCCTTAAATCTCAGTTCAAAAAAGTGCCATTTATTACCTTTTGAAAGTAACATCCTCAATTGTAAATAAAAATTCTGATAAATTAAGTACAAATAAATCTTTAAGATAATTATCTCGAGGTTCAAGAAAATTTTATGAATATTTCTCCAAGTAAAGCTTATGCAAACACTCGCGTTTCCCATCCTCAGTTTGTAAGATTCGAAAGTGTTTTTTTTCAGATCTGCACATTAATTTATATTTTTTACCAGCCAATGCCTGGCAAAAAAATTAATGCCAGCCAAATATGTAAGAGTAAATTTACAGTTTGTGGATTATAAGATCTGTAAAAAGTGTATAATTTATCAATTCCTCCTCGTCGCAAAATTATTAAAAAAAAAAATGAATTTTTTAATATTTTTTGTGTGTCGTCATAACCTCTATGAAGAGGAAAACATTTTTCGAAATGGCATATGGCACTATCCATGATACTCGTGGTCTTTTTGAAAACGACGTATAATTATAATAAAAATAAAAATAAATAAATAAAATATTAATTATAAAAATTTTGCACAAGGTTTATCAAAATCTTTGGGGTAAATATCATTTTCTTGATGATTATGTTCACAATTCATTAGTATTTTTAAAAATTTAAATATATATATTTTAAATAGATAAAAATTAAAATGGGTTGCCATTGCAGTTAACAAGTTTATATGTAGAGTAAGTTTTGCGTAACTTAAACCAATAGAAATTATTTATTTATTTTTCTCTCTCCAAATTTTGGTTCCGTTATGAAGAGACAGAGACAGTAGACACAACACTTGAAATAAATCAAATTACTCCAGATGTAGACCTCGCACCCCCAGATAAAGAAGAAATAGAGGAAGTCATCAACAGATTAAAAAATCATAAAAAGGCAGGCATAGATGGACTGACAGAGTTACTGAAATATGGGGGCAGTGAGCTCACCAAAGTTCTTCAAGATATGATATCCGCAATCTGGAAAAAAGAAGAGCTGCCATTGACTTGGAATAAAACTGTAGTTATCCCAATCCACAAAAAGCGGGACAGGATGATATGTAGTAACTACCGAGGTTTCTCCTTACTACCGGTCTCATATAAGGTGTTCTCAAATATTCGCTTTCAGCGTATGTTGCCCTATGCAGAGAAAATACTGGGTCCATACCAGTGTGGCTTCAGGAAGGGGAAATCAACTATTGATCAAATCTTCAGCCATCGCACTATTCTGGAAAGAGGAAATAAATATTATTTAAAAACTCATCACCTCTTCATTGACTTCAGGGCTGCTTATGATAGCATCAATAGAGCAGAGCTGTACAAAGCCTTAGGTAGCTTTGGAATACGTGCCAAACTTGTTAGGCTCACCTAGCTCACTATGAAGAACGTGCAATGGTCGGTACGGATCTATAGAGACACAATTGAAGAATTTAGCACAGGGAAAGGCATAACACAAAGTGCCCTAGCCTGCTTACTTTTTAATTTAGCCTTAGAAAAAGCCATACGGGAGGTTGGCCTTCAGACAACAGGAACGATATGCAATCACCTCTACCAGCTTAGGGCCTATGCTGACGACATAGATATTGTCGGCAGATCATTAACAGCAGTGATGGAAGCATTTCGAACCTTGGTTGGACCAGCAAAGCCAATAGGATTACAGGTGAATAGCTCGACAACCAAGTACATGGTGTCTGAAGAAGCGTCCATGGAAGGGGAAACAGTGACCATCGGTTCTTATAAGTTTGGCAAAGTAACCGAGTTTGCATATTTGGGCTCTGAAAGGAAAATCAAGAACAGAATAATGTTGGCTAACCGGTGTTACTTTGGACTGCGTAGATACCTCGTGAGTAACCATATCTCCAGACAAACGAAGACACGGCTATATAAGAGTATCATACGCCCAATACTCCTGTATGGGAATGAAAAGGAACTTCAGATCATTGAAAAAAAAATCCTCCGTAGGATAGTAGGAGGAAAGAGAATAGGAAATGAATGGAGGAGAAGAAGCAACCAGGAACTCCTAGATATCTACCGAGAGCCCGATGTTGCCCAAGTTCTACGCACAGGAAGGCTACGTTGGGCTGAACGTGTGGCCCGAATGGGAGGCGAGGAGATGCCAAGGAAGCTGCTGACAGAGCAGCTCTTCGGGCGAAGACGGAGAAGAAGGCAGAAGCTTCGATGGTCTGATGGAGTGACAAGTAACGCTCGAACTATGCTCGGCATCAGTGACTGGATGGTGGCTGCCAAAGACAGAGACGCTTGGAGGAAGCTGGTTGAGGAGGTCAGGATTCGTCCCCGAGTTGTAGCGCCGAATTGCTTGATTGATTCATTGATAAGAAAAGAAAGCAATAAAAAATTTAGGGCCAATAAAAATTACGTTTCTGAATAAACATTATTCTTACAAAAAGTTTGTTATAAAATTTTAACTGAATAAAAATATTTAACGTGACTAACTTCTATTTAATACACTGGTATAATCTTTTACTGTACAATGATATCAAATATTCAGGGGGAGAGAAGGAGGAGAGGAAATCTTTTTAAAAATAATATACAATTCTTTTTAGTTATATAACTACACAAAGCAGCAAATTTCCTTGTTAATGAAAACTTTCACATGGGCTTCAAAACCACCCTAGGGGGTTATGTATGTACATCTCTCTCTTTCTGTACATATAAATAGATAAAGAGAGAGACATATAAAGATAGAGAGGGAGACAGAGATTATAATTGAAGTACCCTATTCTGTGCCTATGACATGATACTAAAAAATAACGGCCTTATGAACTCCTTCAAATCAAAGGCAATCTTTTGTTGAGATTGAGATAAAAGAAAGTCACAATAAACATACTATCAAAGGGATTACTCACCATATCTAATTCTAGAACAAACACTTACTGAGATCTGGGAATGAATGAACTATGTCTTCATTCTAAAAGAATTATTCGAAACTTTAAAAATTATTTTCATTGTGACATTAACTCCATTCCTATAGCGTAATCATAAATTTGGCACTAATCGAAAATGAACAAAATGTTAAAGTTTTCTTCTGCATAAGAATAAAATCTATTGCATAAGTTAGACATGTAGTTCATTTAATTTCACATTCAATCTCCGCAATTACAGAAATATAACGTATAAACGTGAATTTAGTAGTTCTCGTATGAATTTTAGAACATAAATAAATTTAAATAAATATTTGGTTTAAGTATCCATACCGTAGTCAGACGCGTTATCCTTTGCGCCATAGTGTCATATTTACATTATAAACTTTATTATGAATTATAAATATTTTCATAACTAACATTTCCAGAAATAATTGCATGTGATTATGTATCATAGATACTTATTTTTATGTACAAGAAAAAATCAAATAGATCAATATTAAACTATTATTTATTTTTCATCAAACCATTACCTAAATCAGTATGAAGTAATAAATTTGTGGGCTTTAGTGGCTCGACCCAATACATTTCCCAATACATAAAAAGAAATTCTTATAAATTTAAAAAAATACAGTAGACATATTTACACGGTCATTTCATTTACAATTTGTAATATTTTCTACAATAAAACATGTCGCGTTCACCATTATTCACATCTATTAATAGATGTATCAATTATAAAGTTTATTATCAGAACTGCCATATTTAAACCTAGTTGAACGAGTGGAAGCGAGGTTCTTTTTCATCTAGAAAAAGTTATAAAAGTTATAACCCACTATAATTATAACCAAACTGAATTATAGATAAATTCTATAGCCAAACAAATGAACCGATCGTGACTATGGAAATTAGCACATCGACCAATAAATTTGCGAAGATTTTGAAAAATCTTTGTTTCCATTACAAAAATAACTGCATTCGAATTCCGCTAAGGCCCCGACCACAACTGAAAAGGATCCGTTGGGAATCTGTTTATCTCTTGATCAATTAAAGCAGTTATAATTTAAATTACGGTAAGGCCCCGACCTATTGATAAGGATAAGGTGGTGATAAGGATCCGCTGGTTTGAGTATTTGATGTGAGAATGCGCAGCTCGAAGTACTGTCAAGTCTTAAAAATCTAGGCCTCCGTTGTGGTAACGATTATGGAGTTAACAAGCGATGTATGTCTAGGAATTTTTATTTTTTTTAATTCAATCCAAGATGGCGGTTTGTTTATTGGCTCCGTATCATCAAAAATCTATTTGAACACACTTATTCTCAAAAACATTGTTGTACCATCGAGTACCTAATTGCTAAAAAAATTGAAATATTGTTGAGCGAAAGTGATTCAACTCGACCGTTCTGAACTATGTACAGCAATATAGAGCAGAATTTTTTATTTTATTGGCGAGGCAATAGTTTACTGAATTACTAGTTGTTATGTTTCAAAAATATAATTTAAATTTGTACCTATAGAATTGTTAAATTATTAATTTACAATTAATAGCGTAAAAAAATAGCTTAAGCATTTTTCAACTCAGCCATTTGGCATTTCGTTGGTCTGAATGTTTATTCCGCGATTATGACCATACGCGTCGTTCGGCTCTCATCAAATTTGGCACAAATATTTCTTTAAGTCTGGTTTCCTTATGTGAACTGATTTTTATTTTTTAATTCCGAATCAAGATGAAGGCGTTTTAATGGCATCGTATTATCAATAATCTTCTTGCTTCGCAGTCACGACCAAATGCGTACCTCGATTTTCTTCAAATTTGGTAAAAATATTCCTTGAAAGCATTGGATCCAATTTTTACAACATTGAGAACAGCAATGGTTTTTCTAATGTCTTCGCTATTACAAGAAGTGAATATGAACAGAGGTAAAAGAGATTTATGCAAAGTCACACTCTTTTTCATCAGATTTGCTTATAATTGGAATAGACCGATACAAAATAAAATAAAGGTACCTAAATTGATTCGCGAGATCTAATGTTCACAGAACTAATAGTTATAAATAAATAATAATTTAAACTTAGATACTTAGAGAAATAAACTTTAAAAATTCCTGCGGGAGAGAAAAAAAAATTAATTACTTAGAAGTTTTATAATTAAGTATTGTAAGGATACTTTTATTTATAGTAAATTTAATCATTATTAACTATAGCGCTCTCGCCCAGTCTCCATTGGCTTTCGATGCCAATGACGCGACTGAGTTAGAAGCGCTGGGATATCCTGGAGTCATGCTTTTGCATCCATAAGTGGAGGGATGGTCTTGGCTCGGGGAGTCCCAGGCTGATTGTAAATAGTGTGCCTGTGTTTAAGATTTTACGTTTATTTTATTTTTTACAAGTTCATTTATTATTTCTTGTATTAAGTTTATTTTTTGTTGTTATAATTTCATTTTTTGTAAATATTGTTTGAATGATTTATTTTATCACTATTACCATTGTCCCTGCTGAGACAGAATGTACAACTTCTTTGTACATAATGTACAACTTTCTCAATAAATAAATAGTCAAATAAAATCATTATTAAATTGCATTTAGTCATTAAATAACTCTTGTAGATAACAGTAATCTTTTTCATTGACACAATGTACTTAGTTAATTGATTTAGTTAATTAATCCCTATTCGTGGCAATATTTCAAGCTAATGCGGTTTGTTGAACTTGAGCAATCTTAAGCCGTAAATAGGACCAGAGCGAACTCGTGTGCCAATTTGATGTTGCGCTCAGTCAAAACATTTCCTAAAGCGATTACGTAATTCGGCACAGTTAGTTAAGGTCAGGCGAAGGAAAAGTGTGACAGTAGAAACTATCCTAACGATATATATTCTTTTTAGAATACGTCTTCCGCTTCAAGGTATGTACTATTCATATTTTATTTTTAAAGCTCTTAAATATATAAATAATATAATAATAAATTTAGCTTGAATTCCCTTTTTTACTAACCAAAACTCAGCAACAGCAATTGAATCGTTGAATGTTAAAAGGGCCGTTCTCCAACTTGTTGGGGTGTAGGAGTTATCTTCATAATCATGTTCTATTTGATGTATTGCTTCGTTCTATACAGAGATGTGAATAGGGTGCTGAAATCAAAGGACTCCTAGTTGCCTCAGCATACGAAGACACCTTTTCTTCTGCTTAAGAATGCCGCAGTTGAATTTCCGGCAGCATATAGTTATCTCTCTGGCAAAGCCCCTTTGAATCAGAAGGTAGAGGACCTTCCAAAAATCATGTAGTAGGTTCCAAACAGAGCCAGACTTTTCTATGAGGAAATAATTAATAGTTGGCCCACCACAGGAAACAACATTGATCTCTTAAATGATTTTTGGCAGTGCTTTGTTTAAAACCTTGACATTTGTTATACTTTGCAATAGTTTTACTCAAAATATCTGTTTAAAAATTGTTTTTTTATCATGAAGCTTATAATATTCATTACTGAAGGAAATAAGTTTTAAATTTTGCCACTTTTAAGCGGAAAACTTACGAAAGTTCTATTAAAAAATGTCGTGGCATCTTAAAAGGGCCGAACTCCACCTATTATAAAAATTTATCTACGTTATGTGGATTGATTAAAATGGTCCAAATTTATCATTTTCAATGATATTCGACATAGCTGAAAAAGTACAATATTTTTAGTTCACAAATAAACTTCGCGGAAAAAAGTTACATTTTTTTTAATTTCCCAAAAGTTGAATCTTGTGCAGAACGGCCCATTTAACATTCAACGATTCATGTTATGTTATGGTTGCTGTAGCCGTAAGAAAACCAATGAAATTTTCATGAGTCAACTGCATTTTAATTTGTTGTTCATTTTTTGAAAAAAAAAATCTTAGCAAATATGTGGCCTAACTGTATTTGACTCTGCTTTAACATCTTGAAAAATTAAATTCAAGAATCTTTTTCTGGCAGCCTCAAATAAAATTTGAGGTTTTTCCGTTGTTAATTTATCTTATTTTATTTATATTAGACATTCAAAATGTTTCGATTTTGAAAGTATCTATTCTCAAATAACTTTATTTCTGAACAGTAAATAAATAGACACAGAGACTTATGCTGATTTTTTTTTTCGGAAGAGAATTTAAGTTTTATTTCGGGGGAGGGGATTTAATAATAAGAAGATATATGATCACCTAAATGTCTATAATCGCCAAATTTATAATAAGGATAAGCATGAGAATTGGATCACAAATTATTGTTAAAATTACAAAAATTATTACTTAAAATACAAATCTTCTGTTATTTTTTGACAGTTGATACAGGCTGTAGTAAAGTTGCGATCTATTACGGCATTAGAAAGTGCTGAAATCGCAGTTGCATTTTTAGGAAAAACGTCTGAAGAATCCATGTTAAAGTAACGAATATGTGTGTTATTGTAAAGGTAATAATTAAACATGAAACTATGAGATAAAATAAATACACCAACAAATAAAAAAATTTAAATAATCGAATTCTACCCTCATACACAGAAAAATGTAAGTGTTTTTACTCTTCTGAAAAGCAGTGATATTCACCACATCCGTAAGTTTACCATGGGAACGATGATTTGACGAGGAGAGGTATAAAAAATGTAAATATAAATCTAAGAATTATTTCATACAAAAGATGGGGAAAAAAGTTCCAAAACGTAAATGAATTGATAAATAAATTTATAAATAAGAAATAAATATGTACTATGGAGTTCAACATTGCCGTCGATTTGTCTCTGTAAAAAAGAAATGTATGAACAGTTTCAAAAAAATTTATATTACTAATTTATCTACGAGTGTTCTAAACCATATATCTCCGGGAACATATCGACGTCGTTTTTGAAACAGACTTAAGCGCCAAAAATTCGAAATTTAGGTTTCAATTTATTATGGAAAGTAAAAACCATCTCTATACATTCCCGCTTGCGATATATAGAGGAAACAAAATTGAAAATGGTCTAAAAATCGACTTCTGAAGACATAAGCACCAAATACTGACGACTCTCTGTCGTCACTCTGGCCTTTACCAGTGCTAGAAGCCTTAAAAATATATTGTAATTATAAAAGTTTTGCCATCTTTATAAAATCCTACAGTAAGCAATAAAGAATAAAATTTAAAAGAAATATATTGTTATTTGGGGAAAAATCGTTGCATGTGTTTTCTATAAAGTTTGCTAAATGGCGCTTATTCAAAAAAGTACGTCGATAAATACCAAACAAACTTGAATTTATCAAAATTATAAATTATAACAAAGAATGAAAAAAATTAGGACAACAAAATAAGACCAAAAAAATTCAGGAAGTGAAATAAATTCATAATATTAAAATATATATTTATAAGCAGAAGCGCAAATAATCACAGACCATAACGGCTTCAAAGGACAAAGTATATTGAGAAAGTAAGAATAATATAAGGAATGTTTTAGTTAGATTTCAAAAAATCATCTTTTAATAACAAGAATCAATTTTATGTTTATTAAAAAACTAATAGCAATAATAAATATAAAATAGCAATAATTACATGAAAATGTTTTTCATTGTCAAACTGGATTTATAAATTAGACAAAAATTTATAAAAAAATCAATTAATTTAAAATTTTTTTTTTTTTTTTTTAAACTCTGAAATTAAATGAACAAAATAACACTTTTTATATAATTGAATAAATGCATAAATAACATTATTACGTAAATATTTAACTCAAACTATGTATTTTTTTTTTTGAGTTGAATTGAAAATAGAACTTTAAACTAGGTACCTATATTATGTTAGGCTGATGAGCAAATTTCTTTTCAAAATAATAACAGTAATATATCCTAATGAGGATATTATAATATTATATTTATTTACATTTAAAAAAAAAATAATCTTATGTTAGTAAAATTGTCAATTTTAATCTTTAAATTTATTAAGATAACTAAACACTAACGATAAAATTAATAATAAAAATTTATCATAGTGTTGAGAGGAATTCGAGGAAATTTTCGAAAATTTCATTAACAGCATGCTCTACCTCAACCATACAAACCACCCTTCCTGACAGAACTAATACTGCCCAAGTGTAGGATTGGGGAAGCATGGTGGAAGGGGGTTACAGATGATGAGGGTGGGAAGGGAAACTCGTTTTGGAAAAAATCGATGTGGGTGGTTCCGGGAGGAAGGAGGAGGGAGGGGATACACCGTTAGAAAATCTCAAAATTAAATTTTATATTACCTACGTCATGGAATCTCTCCTAAACCTGATAAGTTATTTTGAAGTTGATATATATATTTATATATTTGGTAATACACATTTATTTTTTTAGATAATTATTTAATGAACTATGGTCTATTTAAAAAATCATTATTTGCCCATACTTTAGACTGATAAAATAATAAAGCTTTCTTAGCCCTAAGAATTACATTATGTTGCAGATTGTAACATTTATCAATAGACAAGTTTAAAAAAAGCAAAACTTATATTACGTTCTTGTGCCTTTATACTTTTATAGAAACTTACAAGTAGCAAAAACAAGACACCTGAAAAAAGGTTTTGTTGGTAATAAATGATACCACAATATATGATGTCAGAATTGGTTTATCCATGAGGTAAATTTTCTTGTGGGTTTCAGGCTTCACATTAATTGTCAATGAAGACTTTCAAGCACCGTTTGTTTGTTAAATTTGTATTCAATTAAATACAGAATTGTATTTGATAGATATGATAATATTAAACTGAAGGATATGGGATTAGACGCCAATAACATCAACACATCTGCCAAGCTAACAATACCTCCCTCCGTTAAAACGAACGTCGTTAAAACTCAAATCACCATCCTCTCTTCTTCTTGTCAGATATAAAAAGCTTTCCTTTTCTTTATTTATGGATAAATTGATTATCGACAATAGGCCACTTCAATACAACAAATAAACATTCTGAATAAGAAATTGAGGTTAACCCAAATTATTGCATTACTAGATATTGTTCAGATAGCGTACTCTGACAACAGGAGTTTTTGAGATAATGATTTTATTGAGGGATATTTATTCCGAGTCAATTTAAGGGTTAAGATCATCGCAATAAATTTGATATATTAAACATATTAATAAACTAGATATGATGATTTTACTGAGAATTTTGGGCGTTTTTCGTGGTTTATATTTTGTTTGTGAAAACAATGTTTTGGTCCGGTACGAATCAAAGAGATGATATGATCAATAGATAAAAAATTGTTGATATTAATGGTATTACAGTAATGTGTAAAGATGCTTTCTTTTCGACAGGGATTACTACCCGCCTCCTTTTTTTAGACAATCGTCACTTTTCATTTTGTCTGTCACGCACTACCACCACTAGGTCATTTTTTTATTGAATTATAAGAAAAAAAATTGATTAAGAACTTCGAAGTTAATACAAGAGAAAATAATGAACTGAAATCCATTTTCAAGAACTTCACATAATTTTGCATACTAGTTTTGCATGTGCTTTCTAAAATAAAAGAGGATGTAAGATAGGACCCCTTAATAAAACTCCTGTCTTTAGCTTGTTTGAGTTTTAAAGGCTAAACTGCTTCATTATGGTAATATTTGTGACGAAATTAACTAATTGGCTTATGTCTAAATATTTTTAACATGAAAAATATAGAAAAACTTGACACCCGAATTAGGTTTAATTGCTTATTAGAATTATAACTACAAAAAAAAATTATAACGTAAGCTTTAGATATTTTTAGGCACATTTTTGGCAGTTTATTTCAAGCAAATTATTATTTTCGATGAAAACGACCCACTTAGCGGGTACGGATCAGCGGGGTTTTGCCGTATTTATTTTATTACTATTATTTATTTTAGTTTTTACTCTCTATAATAAATATATCTGTACATATCTTAAATATCTGTACATATCTTAATACCGAAAATGGAGAGAAAAGAAACACACAGACGGATCACGTTACCCGAATTTGGGCCAGACGCATAAAAACAGGTGTACACTGCCGTGACCTCAAATCTGTTCTCTAGCGTGACGCAATTTCCTGCAGCTTCTAATGTCCGTGTACGTCTCGGTTTTACGACGGCCACGCCTTCGTAACGACTCACCAGGTCGTCGAACCCCATTGAGTCCTACAGCTTTTGGGAGGTAAACAGGAAGGCCTAGGATCTCGATGAAGGGGGCTCGTTTACGAAGGGAGGTATCGTTAAATTTTACGACCGTCTGGCCATCTTGGGTTGTGGGGGCCTCTGGTAAAAACTGCAAGTGTATTCCTGACCGTCCGTTGGGGGGTGTCCATAAACCCGGGATGGGTCTTGGGAACCCATTGAGACCAGGGAGGGGATGAGCGGCATGGTCGAATAAAGTTGAAGCACCCTTGAAAACTCGGGAGGATATTTTTTTGGGGAAAAAAAATATATTTTTTGTGGTCGAATCTTTGCAAACAAATATTCTGTTAACTTTCTCTCTATATTTTTGACTGAAGTTGCTATTTTTTTATAATTAGTACACCCACACACAGTTGACAAAAAACAAATTTGTAGTAGCATGGGGTTCATAGTGGAAGGAGAAATACCAATATTGGGCCAATCACTGCAGCATAGACGATGTTGCTAACATTGTGGTACAGTTAATTTGTTGTTATTTATTAACAGCTCATCGTTCTGTACTGACTTTGATCAGTCATCAAAGGCTACTACTATACGTACAGTTTTCCTCCAGGAAAATAATATAACTTTTAATTTTTCTCGAGTCTTAATCAAATATAAAAAAAATATCATGATTATAATTATATAAGTAGTATAAATGAAGTTGGCATAGTTGGAACATTGGCTATCGTGACCAAAAAAGACAGCCCATATTGTTGATATTTTCATTTAATTTTGTTGTTTTTTAAAATAAATCATATTGGCTGATCGTCAAATAAATAGGTGTCTTGATTATTCCATCAGAGCCAACTATCACCCAACAATTAAAATTGTTAATTTATTTGTATTAATTATTTTACCAGATTTTTATAAATAATTTAAATAGGTAAAAATTGTCTGGTATCAGCGGTAACATTTAGGAATATTGTTATATTTATTTAGTTTCCGCTGTAAAACTTCCAAATTCGTCGACATTTATTTAATACAATTAGAAATAATTAACTATTTGTTTTTTGAAATATCCAACTAAAGATTCAGAACAAGCGTATATGCGTATATAATCATGCTTATTACGATCTGTTTATTTTAATAACCACTATTCAAATAAATGTTCTTAAAATGAAAATTACAGGGCGAAGAATATCTAAAGTGAAGAAGACCTGGGATGACTATATGCTCCAATCTGCTGGTTATTACTTCATTGATTTTTATTTCATTACTTTTTTTTTTTGCATTTTCGGTTTACAAAATGTAAAAATAAACAAACTTAATAGCAATAATATTTTATATGCGATCCATATCTAAGGACCCATCAAAATGTCCATTTTATAATTATATATTTTGTGATGCGTTTATGGTTGTTCATTACTTTTCAGTAAAAAGTGTTACCACACAAACTGTCTCAACATGTTTAATTATATTATAGTGTTAACAGCAAATTCCGGCGCACGGTACACATACATATACATCTGAAAAATTAATTAAAAAATGGCAGGATATCATAATTACAGTTCAATTATTGCAACTGTCAAAAGGGAATCTGTGCAGCATACCTTATTATTTTTAATCCAGTTATTTGGATTTCGTCTAAAATTTAAATAAAAATTTACAATCGGTGATTTAGTCAATTTTGATAATTACCGTTAAGACTTAAAAATGTGTAATAAAACCCCTAGTTATTAGTAATCTATTATTCAATTAATCAATTAAAAAGGCAGAATTCTCTAGCAGTATTAATTACTGTTAAGTGGAAGAAGAGCTTCCTCTATCATCACTACCATTCTGTACCGAAAGCTGATGTTAACATTATAATATTGAGACTGTTTGAGAGGTAATATTTTTATTGGATTATATATTTAAAAAAATATAAATTGAAGCTTTATTATTGAAACATACAAGTATTTAAATCTTAATAATTAACATATTGATAAATACGTGTTATCAACAAACACCGTGCGTGAAGGAACATAAATAAACTTCAGTAACAGAGTTTGGTAGAGAAGTTGGGAGAACGCGAACACGTTGGAACGCACGTGGCTTCTAACTCAAACTTCACACAGCATATATCATCACAATTGCGACACATTTTAATGTTTGCTGTTCGACATCATTTGAAATACACCTGGTAACGGTTAAGTTGTTTTTTATTATTCGCTGTATTAGATGTTAAATATTAGCTTTAGAAAAAATTGAAAAAGGATCCATTATTCATGTCTAAAGTATCATGACAAATATTAAAATATATATTTTTTTAATTTATCGTTCTTTTGCTTTTATTCTCTCCTCAGATTGTAGCTAATTATAAAAGTTCTAGAAGTGTCACCTTACAATACAAAGCTAATTTCAATAACTTTAAAAAATAATACTTTGTGCTTTAAACATACACACAATTCCTTAAAGATACCCAATAACAATGCAAAATCCCAATTTTTTTTACGCGGATCATTTTTCAATATTAGCCTATTCAATTTACAACATACAAATAGTAGGTTCACATATATTTTTTGTAAGTAATATTGTATTATATGATATTTAAACCTTTACTTTCCATTAAATAGTATAAAATTAGAAGTTATTAACAATAACAATCACTTTTTGCGTTTTTGTCACTGCCCATTACCTCCTATGAATTTATTGTTAGATATTAATTTTTCAGAAATTTGTTTTCACCCTGGGAAAATATTTCTCCTTTTTTGTCCACTAGTTAATTATCAAATTCTTTCATTGTTTATTTTCACTTGTCTAATTATATTATTTCTAACAGTGAGAGGCAGTTGTAGAATTCGGTAGTGAGGTCTTGTAATACTATTGTAATGAGGACAAAATCTAGCTGATAAAGAAATCAATTGGAAATTGAGATAACCAGTCAAGCCAAAATCGTTATAACCGTTTTCGATAAAATTATAAAAAATTGTATATGATATAAAGTGGCACATCCCGTTAAATCGATTTTAGAGAAAAAGTTGTTGTAACATTCCAGGTATATACATACCTATCGTCCACGCACACATACAATATTTTGCGAGACTTGATTATTTAGACTCAGAGATCTTAAAACGTGTATTTTCGTTGAAACATACATTTGTTCATTTTTGTTCTTCTGGACTAGTACCAGAATAAAGCAAGTTTTTCATTTATCTATTTACATGTGTAAGTGAAAGTAATAATAGCTTATCAAATTGTTTAGATTTCATATGTGTAAGATTTATAAAACATACACTCAATTTTAGTTAAGTTGTTTTTCCAACTTTACTTAAGATCTGCTACCAATATACAAGAGATTGGTCAGGAATTTTTGTACGTGAGTCTTGAACCAGACTAGAAATGGCTCCATCCGATTACTCCATCATTTTTTAAACAAATGCCCTAATTTGTATATTACAAAAATCGAATCTGTTTGACTGTAATCGGACCTACTTGAACCAACAGAGTATAGCTTTCAGCTCCAAGAAAAATCTTAATCCTTAATATTTTTTGGGAGCATATTTCATGGGACATGAAATATCTCCCAAAAAAATAATCCATATAAATATCACAGTTGCTGTAGGTTGGAACCAAAATAGATGCATGTACACCCTTCCATTATAAACGTGATACCCAGCAGAACTCGTTTCTTTTTCGTCTTTCTTTGCAATCTATACCTGATTGTTATACTGCAAGTTTGAAAAGAATAGGACCCCTTGCCCTTTTAACATAAAATACTCACTACAAAATTGTGATTTCTCTGCTTAAAAAGCAATTAAAAAAAATATATCTCAAACTTGAAATTTTTTGCTATGATCAGACATTCGCGAAATAGAACCGGTTTCTTCAGCAGAATGTTATGCTGCGCATGCAACTCCATTTTCCGATTGTCAATTTTAAAAAGGGTTTTTCCATTGTTTCTTCAGAATAATAAAAAAAAATAAAAAAATACTAGCAAAGAGAAAATTGTTCTATAATGGATTTTCGTTAGTTTTCTATTTGATTTGTTCGTCTCGGAGGAAAGGAAATCCCTTGGGCACGGTGTATCGATTTTCAGCTTCGTTCATTGTTTATCAGAACCTTTCCAGCTTGCCCTTTACCGAACAGGTATACCAACCTAGATTGACTAATTTCTATTCTCCATTATATAACGAACATAAACGCCATTAATTTATTCTAAAATATATTGAAAGTTAACTAAAATAAGAGTAAACAATTAAAGTTTTAAAATGTATATAATCTTCTTAACAAATACATACTTATATAAATTTTTTTTTTTAAATAAGAAGAATTTCAGTAAAAATGTCCTGCGAAATTGTTCCAGAAATTATAATAGTTAGAGTACCCCCCCCCTCCTCCCACAATCTTTTTATTACATTTAGAATCTTGTCTTATTAAAAATTACCCCACCCATTTTCACTTAATACAGCTCATCAATAAAAAAATAAGAAGGAAAGATATCTTAAAAACAATTGGAGATTCCAATTATTATTATTATTTTTGTTTTACAATAAATTAACAAAACCACGCATGTTCTTCCATATTGCATTTTAACTGAGAGCTAATAGAAAGTCATTATGACAAGACCCACGAAATAAAAAGAGGTGGAGTCAACAAAAATTAGAAAGCCCATCTCAGTATCAAACAAAACTGATTAGCGAAATTTGTATTCTGTTGTCAATAATTCGTATATTTCGGTAGTCACTATACTGAGTTTTAAAAATTCTCATCCATATTTTTTCTAGATAACTGTTTCATACCAAATAAATATTACAGCTGCAAAGTCACGCATGATGATAAAGTTCTGATATCCATCAGTGATGAAACGAACATCTTCCAAACCATTTAAAGAAAATGTTTCCATTTCTATGTTGATAGGAACGACGTTATAAAAGATTGGACAAAACGATTATCTTATTTTTAAAAAATATTATGTTTTTTTTTTCACAACTAGGTATTTAATTTTGTTTTTGTTAAATATAAATTATTAATAACAATGTTTCCATTACACTAACATAAGAATTTTTCCAAAATGGTATGTTCGGAAACATACCGCAAGCATTTGGCCTATGTATTTGATCAGCATACATTTTATGAACCTAATAAACTGGAACACGTTTGTTAATTACTTAACTGTTTTTTTAGGTTATATTTACAAATTTCATGTTAGAATTTGCATTATGCCATTAACCATTAGTTAAATAACTATTTATCATTCTTGTCATTTCTGTTTATTACCATCTTTTATTTCTGTTATAGGTATTGCCTACTGTTTTTAATGTTGTTATTTTGTTTTTCCTTTTAGAACAGATGATTGCCTAAAACTTAGACCAAAATGTTGGTACACAATAAATAAGTTACACTTATTAGTGTGTTTTTCATTGACCGTACCTTCCGACCAACTTCTTTAAATATAAATTCTTAAATCAATATTATATTTTAGATTTACAACGACTTTTTTGTAAATCATCCAGTCAGTTATAAATTTTAATGCCTTTTTTTTTCATACACGCTGTTCTTAAACCGACAAGTTTTTCTTCTGATCAAGAAATCGTCTGTAAAAAAGGAATTCTATTTTCCGGTAGTTCCTTGAACGTTGAATTAAAAAGCTTACATTTTTCTATTTTTTTTTAAATACATTCCTGCATTTATTAGTAATACATAAAAAATCTGCATTCGTACACCAGTTAGGTTACTAAAACATTAAAAAGTAAGACTAAATATATTACATACATTATTAATATACGTATATATATATTTTAAATATACATGAAACTAGGAATAATTAACAACATTCAAGATGTCTTGCAAGATGATGGAAATATTGCGAAATTCTTTTGTGTTCAGAAAACATAAAGTACCGCAAAATACATAAATTTTTACACGCATCAATGAGTGTGATGGAGATGAGATTTAAAAAAAAAAAAAAATCAAATAATTCAAACAAATTAATTTGAACAATTTCAAATTAAAAATATGTTTTTCACAACTAAGTCAAATTTATAATTTCAAATCGCCATTGACTAAGCGATATGTTCAAAATTACAAATTCTATATTTAAGAACTCAAAATCTCATTGGTAGAGAGTCAGAAAAGATGATAAAACTGCCGCTACTGAGAAAGAAATGTGTATACAATGTTCAGTTTAATTCTATGCAGATCCCTTACTTTCACAGAACTCGTCAACAAAAAAAGCCAAAAAAATCATTTACAAAATGTTTCCTTATTTGGGTCTTATACAGAAAGCGGACGCATTCGATTTTCTCTACATAAAAGTTTTATTTTTTACAATTATATGAACATTTAATTACAATTATGTGAATATTTAATTATTTTTTTCAGTGAAGAGAATCTATTGGATGGAAAATTGTTATATCTCCAATTATTTGATGGTATAAACCTTTTTACTTATTCCTGTGTCTCCACATGTATTCGCATAAATATGAGTTATACTTCCCGCGAGATCCCGCATTCTTGTTTGTTTTTTCTTTTTGCCAGCGCCCAGATTCCTTCTATGTTGTTAGTACAATCTCCGGTGGACGGGCTTACGAAATTCGTTTCATGATTGGCTGATATCCTTCAAGGTTCGGTTTCCATTGTAATAAATTGTAAACCCCTCCAACAATCAGAAACTATAACTGGGAAAAAAATGAACCTGAACAAAATTAGCTGTCGCGATTAGGTAACTATCATAATTTTAATCAGATAAGAAGCAATTAAAAAAAAGGCACGTATAAATTTTCCTCCTCACTGAAAATTAATATCAGACTAAAATAAATAACATAACCTTCCTTCCCCTTTGTCCGAGCTAGTTTCATGTTCATCATAAAATATAAATGCGCCCGCTTTATGTATAATACTCTCTTATTTTAACAAAAATTCTAAATGTAACCCCCAAAACAAACTTCTCCTCCACAAGCTTATACCCGTGGGAAGTTTGACCTGTGTAACTAATTAAGGAACACTAAAGAATCCAAAACTTATCTATGAGGATCATCGATACCTACTCAGCTATACAAAAATACTATGTTCCATAACTTAAAAATCCCCTCAAAACAACAATTTATCCTTACATGAACTAAAACATATTTTAGGAAAACAATAATTTCTGAAAACCAATTAAAACATAAAACTGGAAATTACAAAAAAAACTCTAAAGCCTTGCACACATAAAATAACCAAACATTTTCTGTTAACTTAATTTGATGGAGTCAGTGGCCAAGGGGTACAACTAATAAAATGTAAATATTGGGTTATTACTTAATTATACTATATATAAAAATTATGCATTTTACGATAATTTTTTTTTATTTCAGATTGTTTATTATATGTTTATAATATAGCATCTTGCCTACGTTTTAATATTGAGCTTTATTTTTAAAATTATTGTCATTTGTAAAAGGACTGTTGTAATAATTTTGAAAAATACTGTATAGTTACTTTTGGCAGTGTAAAAACGTATTTTATATTTAGATTTCTTTACCACTATGTACATTTATCAATACATCTAGTATTGATTTCTGCGCTCAACCCAATTTAGAAAAAAAAACTCGACTTGGACCCTTTGGCATTTGACTCCCCTTAATATTGTTTAAATTTAGCAGGTTTAAGCTTATTTTTTCCGAACTGTTCAACAGTGTATTACAAAAACAATGTTAACTAATTTATTGCTCCGAAAATCGCTTGGCCAAAATGATGCAATTTCCGTAATCATAGTAGTAACCTAGTATATTTCTAGTAACCTAGTAGCAATTTGTAATTTAAAATTTAAAAATAAATTATTATTAAATAATGTTAGCAGTGTTCCGTTTTAGTTCTAAAGATTTGCGGTACATATTTTTGGCTATGGTTCTTTGTTCATAGCCCTGAGCTCTGGAACTATTTCTAGACTTCTCCCACATTGTTTACAAAAGACTAAATGTCAAATGCTTAGGAAAAAATGTAAATTTTTAACTTTTATTCAGAAGATTGAATCTACCTGTATTACACATGTTTGCAATGTCCTTTCCTCCCTCTCTCTCTCTACTTGGTAGAGCAGATTTTTTCATATAAAATCTCAATCAAGAAAAAAAAGTAGCCATTAATTACAGTTCTTAAAGGCGTCATCATTCATGAAAAATCAATATTTTAAATTTCCATTAAATTATTGGAATGTAATATTAAATAATATCTGATAAATGATAAGTATAAATATACAACATGAAAACTGATCTTAAGCCTGAAATTCCACATTTTTAAAATTATTTTATAATTACCTCGAAGAAGAATCCAGTGATTTGTTAGTGATTTTAGATACTTCATTCCATGCGTTTGTAAAACCGTAAAAATTATATTTACCTGCAACCACCCGATATTTACCAGTCAGCCGATAGGTAAGACATAATGTTCACACATCTTGCATTTCTTCAGAAAATTGTAATACTTAACAATACCAGAGCCATGAATAAGGCTATATGTGAATATAAGTTAGATTTAAGTGGTTGGATTAATATCTTTATGCTGTTTCATTGAAATATTTATCAAATTCGGGAATCCAGTAAATATTTTTTTAAATACATAACTATTAATACATTTTAAATATGATTTCTTATATTTGAATAGCTACTGTGATTGGTAATTATTCAGTTACACCAATATAGAGATATCTATAAGAGTATAATAATCATCTTGGATTAGTAAAATAAAAGCTTAAGAATAACTAAAATATGGCCGCATTCTATTTAAAAAAATAATTAATACCGAACATATTTTAATAATGAACATTAACATTTGAATTGTGCGATTTAATTTTTAATTTTTGGTTGGCATTTCTACAAAAGCAAATACAAAAAAAATTATCTTCCTAAATTTCAAAATCATTGTATATTTAATTCATTACTAAAATACTTCCAAATGACTTGATACACCACAAATAGTCAAATCCGGCCATTTTGACGGCGTGTGTTAGCTATTTGTGATTCCCAATCTTAATTTCTGAGGTAGAGGCAAAAACGCTACTTCTATAATCAATTAGTTACTCATTTATTGTCACTAGAATAACAATATACTGATACAGAATGAACCTTTTAGAAAAAAGTCCAAAATTTCGTGGTCACATTCAACAGAAAGGTCAAAATCCATTACCATCTCAATGGATTTCTCCATTCTTAAGTATTAATTTCATAATATTGACAAATTCAAAACGCAATTTGTTAATTTTATTTTCTTATATAATACAATGGTCACAAAAACATTAAAATCAAACGTTTGCAATTTTTGAACCCGACTTCCAATTAATAATATATGCTATTTATTCAATATTTGCTCAAATTTATTTATATTAACGCATTTTAATTTCTCAAATACCTACGTTAGATGACTTCTGTTTTGAGAAACAGTCTAGAAAAAAAAATTTAAATAAAAGGCAAGAAATGTTGGTCCGTTCAAGCTTGAAATAATTGATAGAAAACTATTTAATGCGTATTTTTTTATTTACAATTTATACGGCATCCTCACAGAAATAGCCTTAAAACACTGGTTTGAACATAACACTGATCAATTTTTTTTCATTTTAGCACATAATTATGAGCTCTGAGTTTTGGTTTCTTTCTGATTAGTTTCTTTAATTATTGATGAGGATATTAACAAAACATAAAGCTATGGTTAAAAGAGGTTGAATTTAAACGTAAATTTAATACTTTAAAATTAATTAATAAAACTATAGTTATTGATGGCAGTCAGCGTTGGAAGCCTCTAAATAAAAATAAATAATAGAAAAAGTCCCAGCTAAACGTGGGCCTTGAAACAAACCAGTAAATACATTGTTGAAGGTGATAAATTCACAATGGTAAATGGAGCAGTAACTTTTGTAGTAATCACTAAATAAATTCTGAAAATCAGGGCTACGTGTAAGTACCCGAATAGGTTTCCCGTGACGTCAATAGCAAGATAGGTTCTCACAGCACTAGGTTATATTGCACGTGGACATTTCAAGAAGTATAATTAAGCGAAATGCGTAATGACACTTGACTTTAGGCAATAGTAGATAACCTTTAGGTTTATTATTAATTTATTTGATAAATCAATATTTCTAAAATTTAAAGAATATCTTTGTAAATAAAAATGTATTATCAATCATGTTTCTTTTGTTTGACAAGAAATATTTCTTATCGCGTGTGATTAATAACGTGCCGATGAGGGTTTCTTCATAATTACACCAGTTCAAGAGCAATTGTCATTAAAGTAATATATCCCAGGATAATTAACTAATTTAACTGATTCAATTACATATCAACTTAATTAATTATATCAGTTTCTTTATTAATGTGTTAATATGTATCTAATATCATAAGTTCAAATTTGTTATCAAAAGGGTATATTAATTTTTATGATTTTTATATTTTAAGAAAGAAAAGGTACACCCTTTTAAACTTCATTTCCTTTATTCGATGGTATATGGCAAAGTTTCGAATTGCTGATATCGACTTTTTTAAATTTGATTTCTTTAAACTATATTCAATACCTAACATTAATTTATGGCCATCTGAAAGTGATCTATTGAACTATGGCCAAAGTTGTTTTTGTTAGCTAAAGGACTTATGTAATACCGTCCAATAGAATGTTATAAACCTTTTAATTTAAGTTAACCCATACTGGTTATTTAAAAAATGTATTTTATTAGTTATATCGTGCATAGTGTTAAAATTATCAGTTTTAAATTTTACATGTTTTATGTTATATAAAAGGAATCTAAATATTTTCTGATTTTATTAACTCCCACTTTATTTACCATTTCTATTCCAGTTAAATTAAAATCATGATTATTTATTATTCTATGGCTAGCCAATGCTGAGTCATTAGCATTTTTAGGCTTTTTAATATTTATTTTATGCTGATTCACTGTACTCATCTCAATTTTGAGAAGATTTCCGTTTATAAAACTTTAGTTTACTTCATTTGCAATTTATCTTATAAATTACATTTTGTTTATTTTACTTTTCTATTTTATCGGTTTGAGTGTATTTACTTTCATTATTAGTATTAAAATCTCAAGAGATAATTAATAATGAAAAACAATTATAAGAAAAATCGTGATTCAGACGTAGATAGTTTTTAAAAATTTTAACACTATTTAGTACTATATAATATAATACTATATTTGCTACGATTTAATTTACCATAAGTTTATATTAGAGTTTATGTACACACTAATTAGGTTTTTTTTAAAGCATGATTTAAAAAATCTAAAATCACTAATTAATATCAAGATGTTTTTTCTTTTTGGTAAATTTATTAAAAATGGTTACATATTCACAAACCCGCGATTGCCCGAGGAATATCGATCGACTGGAAGCATCCCAGATCAAATTAGTAAAATTTCGTATTATGAATTTAATGATAGCTTAATTAATACTTAATTAATTAATATAGGCGTCCTCGTTGATTATTGATTATTTTTTGGAACCGAATAAAAATTTGAAGCTCTTTTACGTTAAAGCATTTGTCTGACATAAAAAAGAAGAACAGTGCGTCTCAGAGAGGGGCAAATCGTCTATTTAGGAGTGCACAAAATAAAGATTAAATTAAGCTCTCGGCACAAGTGCGTGTGTACGCTCAAATGTTTTCTTCATTTTACCATCCAATGATGCTAAAATTCCAGCACTCAATATTTATTGTATTGAAAAATCTAGAGGTTATATACAGAGGATTAGATAATAAGATAACAAATTTGCAGTCAATTAAGTTTGCTCAAGAATGCGGGTGTAATAACTAATTTTATCACATTAAGGCGAACGTAGTGTATGTAAGAGAAAGCAATAATCAGAACAATCAAAATTTGGAAACTTTTAGAAAAATCCATATAATGAATTTCTATTAAAGCATAGTAAAATATTTAGTTTATTAATTAGTTGTGGATACGCCTTGATTCGCTCTTACTTTTACTGAATTATTGCATTTGTGATGCTGTTTCTACTTTTTATGAATTTTTTTCAGCCAGTTTCAGCCTTTAAATTGTACATTTTTCAGAAATTATCGGCATTCCGAGATCGAAAACAAAGAGGCCAAACATACCATCAGTATTAAGAACAATGTGCTTCTCTGAAAGAATTGAGTTTTGCTGCCAGCAGTGGTTTTTACGCAGAAGGAAAAACAAGTGCTGCTAAGATTAATAGCGAAATTTCTGACGGTGATAAAGCCGAAGAAATTAAAAACGCGTTAAAAAGAAAATAAAACAGTATATTGTGTATTGTGTACAACATTATATTTATTTTTCTTCCTATGATTGATGATTATGATGAGCTTTAATCTTCGTAGATATATTTTTTTTAACAAGTTACAGTTGTATTTATTTCTATTTATTCAACCATTCTTTGGGCCTTTGTTTTTGTGTCATTACAACTAGGTAGGTTTCTGTATCCATTATACAATCGGTAATGGTGATTTTTTTTCATGATAGAGACATCCAAGAGTTGTGCACATCTAAATTTACTATTTGCCCTACAGTGCGGCTGCGAAATCCCAAAGTTTATTATTGCTAAGTATTGATAAATATATCTTGTAATAACATTTCAAATATTCTCATGCATTTTTTGCGATAATGAGTATTCATGTGTTATTGATGGCAACATATATATTTATTAAGCATACATTTTTATTATGTATTGGCGCTGCTGTTATGATTACTAAAGCTAAGAAAATGTAAGTATGACTGAATAGTATTTACATGAATGTATGGTTTATTCTATTAAGGTATCGCTAGTTTGTATATAATTACCCAACTTACAATAAAAACTATTCTAGTTGAATATGATGTAATGTTCATCGTAATGTACATTGTAATGTTTTTATTTAAACATTTAAATTATTAACATTTAATAATTTAAACATTTAAACATTTAACATTTAAACATTTAAACTACAAAACATTTAAGTTTATATTCTTTGTATTGGAATCTTGATGCAACACTTCAACGGCATGTAAGGTAGTTATTTTTAGTAACTTTATTATATTGAAAGAGTTCATAAATAATACTAAGAATTTCCACAGGAAAGATCTTTATCATTCACAATTGAGTAACTTATTGTCTTATCTAAAAGCAATGGAATTCGATGGATAAATACGTAAATACTGTCGGTTGATAGTGAGGTCGAATTGTTGGGTATTTCAAGAGGGAGACAATGTTACATAAATTAAGTTAATTTTAAAGCATTATATCTGAATCATCGCACCAATCTAACACTTTATGGAGAGCTTCGTAATACCAAATCCCACAAGAATAGATTCTTACTGAAAAACTGGTTTGACATACTGGTATACTGGGATTGGCATACACCCTTACTGGGGTTTTCACACGGTCCGATAATTATAGGAGTCCGATCCTAGATTTCCTGCCGTTTGACGTCCCTTCGATAAATTAGATGTCGGCCCGTGTGAAAACGCCCAAACTTTCAAGGATTTTCACCTACATAACGAAAAACAATTAAACTATAACGCCATATTAAATGCGTGAGAAAGGTTGCTCGACTTAATTTATCGGACAATTGGTTTACCTATATAGAACTTCTTTCTTAATTTTCTTGGTTCAATTATAAAAAAGTAGACTGGAATTCTTATGAATTAATGGCATTAATAGAGTAGAATGCAAAATGCGAATTCGGCTAGTTTTTATTTGTTTAATTATTATTATTACTTAAAAAATAATTAATAATTATTATTTCGAAATTCACAAGTCATGTTTGTACACGCCGCACAAATTCGAAACAAAACTAAAACCGAAACACGGATGTGTCGGAAACGGGATTTTTCGACATAAATTGTACATATGAGAAAACAAATATTTTTCTCTACCTGGAAAACCAAACTTGGAAGGCATTGAATATTTATGCTTTCTGATCCCGAAACCCAGCGATGTGGAGCATTGATTGAGTTCCCTCGAGACTGTTACGTTATTCGAGTTCGGTCTCTCTAGAGTTGGGGTCCTGCTTTCTAATTAGCATTCGAAAGGAGCGAGTTTAATTTAGACCCCGCCCCGAATCCATTAAATTCCACGTTCGTGATTATTGATCCTGAAGCGATTCCGTAGAAAAACTTTACCGTTTATCGGCAAACGGTGTAAAATATTTAAATAGTTTACATGAATAAATGAAGATGAGATTAATACCATTGTTAGAAAGTTTATTTTATGATTTCAAAATTAAATAATATTACCCGGAACCAAAATTAGAATGAAAGTTTTTCAGCTTTTTATAAACGTTGTTTATGAAACTTCAAGATGTTAAACCAAAACTACTTGAAACCGAATATTAAAAAGAACAGTAGAAGTCACGACAAAATGTGGATCGTGAAAAGTACTGATAAGTAAGGTATTCATACCACTAAGGTATTCAAGGAAGTAAATTCATTGCTGCAAGATGGAGGGAAAACCTTAATAGCAATAAATGTAAGGAAACATATTGAAAATAAAGGCTACGTTTAAGCTCCCGAATGGTTCTACAGTGGTCAGAACAGTTTATACAATAGTATCAAACTTTCAGGTTGATAATTAATTTAATTTATTCAGTTACTAAACGATAATTTCTGTAACCTGCACAATATATTTAATAGGGATCCGGCGTTTCATATGTTACATGAATTAACTAGCCAATAATCAATATTCAATCCATACAAACTAAAATATATTTGTAAACTTTACCTTTATCATTGTTATGAGTTGAATTAATGACATTTTACAGTTACGGCAACTATGCGCACAGACCGTACACCGCACACACTACTGTACCGTAATACTATAAAGTCTATAACTAATAGTCAATATAAAATTTAGAGGAACATTAGTTAATATAATTGGAAGATGGTTAAAAAAAAAGATCTATTCGGAATATTATTTAATATCAGAAAATATAGAACAGAATATAAATTATTTACCTCTTTGGACCACCATTTAATAAAATAAAAGAATTCTTGATTTATTTCTTAAAACTGTAATTTTTTGTTCGTAGGGTTTTTATGTTTTCTTAGATTCTATAATATTCTTGGACAAGAGTCAGCAAACAGTAATTCAATAAATGCTGTGTCAAATAGAAACGTAACATAAGGTACGTTTTATTATACGCATTGCTTAAAATTACAGAATCTAATATAAAAAATATTAAAAGTTATACAAAAATTAATTCCAATAGAAATTAAATTTTAACTGAATTTGTATTTTTATGAATAGAAAACAGTGAATTTTTACTTTAAAAAGAACAATTCAAAAAGAAAAAAAATCATATTTTTGATTATTTTCAGAAAATAGCAATATCAATATATATTGTCTTTAATTCAATTCTAAAAATATTATCTACATTTTGATCCCTTATCCGTGAACTATGTTTTAATTTTATATATTCATCTTTTTTTAGTTATTTTTCGAAATATATGTACAATCAAAACACTGATCATAGATTTCTGATTTTTTTTTTAGAGTTAATGAAATATAATATTAGATATTCTTTTTTTTTAGGAACACTAGTTATTTGACTGAAAACCGATTATTATATTTTTTAGAATTTATTAATCCTTCAAATTCCAAAGGATTTTCAAATAATTTTATTTGTAATTTGCTTTACAAAAAAAATTTGAAGCCTTTTAAAAATGTTAATTCGGATTTATTTATTATTATTAATTATTGTATTTTAAATTTATTTTTAAATTCTGCTAATAAATTGTGTTAAAATTAATAAAGATGTAAAAGACCAACTTCATTGATGGAAATAATTGCAAATATCTAGTTTTCTGTGCTATATTTTCTACTCACATTTTTTAATGATTAGGTATTTAAAACGAAGAAAAAAAAATTGTTATAGAAATCACGATCTTTTCTATTCCGTATTTTATGTATTTACTTGGTCACACAGGCGTTTTTCGCCGACTCCGATACTCAAACGTTTCTTCTTGCCATGGTCGAAGTAGGTAGAAATAAATAAAAAGCAAATGATAGATTTTCAAAAATCATGGTGGAATTGTTCATTTCCTAAGGGACAGAAAAGTTTGTTGCCGGTTGTTCTAGAGTGCGGCACAAGTTCGGATTCCGTAAACGCTGTTAAATTTTCTTACTACCCACTCTGCCTCTGCCCGAAGCTAGCCGCCTCGCACCTCAGCTGTGTAAGTTAAATATTATTAAGATGCCTTATTTTTTAGAATAGATCGTTTACTCTTACTATTTGAACTTAGATAATGTTGAGAATTTTAGTACATGTATGAGAAAAGCAAGAATATATTTTTTTAGAATTATTACAGAAATAAGAAAGCAACTTCATTTAGCAATACAATAGAATATTATGAAGAAAGTAACAAGACAAATGTATTGCTCAATTAAATAAAAAAATAAAATAATAGAATAAGAAATAAATCATAATACTTTTTATTCAATAGTTTCACAAATATCTCAGTTATCGAGGATAATTCCTTCTTTAAGAGACTTTGAATTGTTGATTTTTTTTTTTAAGTTCAAAACGTTTTGTCAATAAATAGGTATATATATTTTCAAATCTATGAATACAGGCCGGTTTGTCCAAAAAGATATCCATACATTATAAGTCGTCATTAATCTAAAATAAACTTATTTTTGGAAATATGAATCGCAGTGTTTTATGTTATAATTTATAAAGCGTATAGTATAAATTTATTTAAATGAAGCGGTAATGTAACTAAATTTATTTGTATTCACAACTTGAAAATAATTTACATAGTTTTTCGAAGAACGAATAACTAAACATTACATACCTTTTAGAATTGAGGAGTTTTGAAAACACCAATGAATCATATTTCTTAGCGGATAGTAGTTACAATTTGTTGAATGGTTGCATCATTGTCATACAATCCGTTTTATAAACTAAAACAGTATGATTCTTATTTTCAAAAATTATATAATTTTTGAAAATAAGAATCATAATAAAATTGTTATAAAACAATTTTATGATTGTTCTCAACTAATCTTCTATTTTTGTGTTAGTTCTTGTACAACGCCAAAGTTCTTTGTCTGAAAATCTGTAAATATTTATATTTATCGAAAAGCCTTTTCTTTTTATCTGGAATTCATAAATAAGTATAAAATGAAGATTTTCTAGATCAAAGAAGAATGCTTGAAATTTGAACTCTTAGCTTTAATTAAATTTATTGTTTATATTAATGCCCAACAAAAAAAAAAATATATATATAAAAGTGTAAAATTCATTCTGCCTTATTGTCTTAACAAATTTCTTTTATTGTTCAAGTTTATAATTAATTTTATACATAAATTCGAAATTTCGGCAATAATTATGAAATTTTTATGTTTTTTAATCCACGTTAGCTAATCCAAAAAACATAACCGATAGATGATTGTTTATCATCTACATATAATTTTTTTTTAAATTTATTATTCATTTTACATCCGGTTTTGTTATTTAAAATTTTCAGAATCATTATTGGAAAAAAAAAATCATTATATCATCAAAATGGATCACATTACAATAATTATTATGCACTTAACAATTTACAAGTTTTGAAAATTTACAAGTTTTGAACACAGCAATGAATAATGTTTCTTAAATATTATTAACTCGAATTGGTTATATGGTTGTATCATTATTAATTACATGGTGGTATCATTATCGTTTATATCAATCATTTTATCAACGTCAAAAATAAGATAAATTAACACTGTGCTAGTATTTATTTAAAATAGTTATTTAAGAATCCGTGAAAATAGAATACTGGAATCTAATATATTTTTATGGTTTCAAACAATAGACTTACTAATATAAACTTAAATAAGTTGCACAGTTAAAACAAAAATTTATAGTTTACGAAGTTTCACCGAACCATAATTACTTAACATTAGGCATCATTCACAATTTAGAAATTTTACAACAATAAATAATGTTTCTAAAAATTTATAAATTCGTATGAATTAATTATAAATCAATATCTTACTTCAATATTTTATTTTATTGTGTAATTCATTAAATATTTGTGTTATATTAAACAAACAGATGCTATCCCCTTTAGAAATATAAAAATAATTGTTCATGGATCTATAGTTTTTAGTAAATGGAATTCTTACAAATTAGATTTATTTATGTTTTTACACCGACATATCTAGATGACTTGCAATTTCATCACTTATCCTGGAAACGAATATAATTTTACAATGTCAATAGTTTTATGGGCAATTTAATAAAGACATTATGAGGAATACTATTTAAATCCAAATAGATATTTTTCAATACTTTTATTTGAGAGAACTTTCGGCTTTATTCATATTTAATAGTGAATCTTTTGGTTGGACCCTAATTCTTTCTTTTTTTTATTTCTTTTTTTTTCTAGACAAACTGTTAATACTTTTCTGAAGTACAACTTCATTTCAAAAGATAATTTTTTAATCATTAAGCCTGGAATTTACTGAGGATATTTGTAATAAAATGAATTTATGTAAATTAAATTATTAAGTATTAAACGATTCCACTCGTCATCAGAATAAATATAAATAACTCAGCATGAATAATGTTTGTGACTAGTAAAAGGAATGACGTTACAAATTTATGCTTTAAAACACAATTATTTAATATCGATATATTTAAATAAGTGTAAATATATTGACATCATTCTATTAATAAATGATAAATATGTTTACGACAAACAAATTCGTAAACACTCAATTCCGATACACGTGAACATTTATTGAGACATTCGATGGCAAAAAAAGTGGCTATGTCTCCGAGTAAAATTGGTCTCGTCCTGGGAGAAAATGATAACTTAAAAATGGCCTGTCGTGAATGGTCCTTGCAATAATATTCTGCAATATCCAACAATTTTCGGAGGAACTAAATTTAGAGGTTGAATCTTTACGTTCATGTTGCCCAGGAAATAATTTCATGAGAGTAATAACAGGAAATGTTCGTTTAGGATAGCAAAAATATATTTAGTGAATGAAAACGAATATTTCATAATTAAAATATTTTATTAAGTATCCATCAGTTGCTCAATTTTCAAAACGTCGCCAATGGACCAAAATAAAAATTTCAATTTCAAATTTTCATATATTATAATTAAAAAACTTTAGGCTTGCTTCTTGAAATTGATTGCCGAAATGTCTTTGGTTGTATTAAATTTGTATTGTACTTCAAAAGAATGTGCTTGTTAGGCCAAAAAGTCGTTATGTTTTATTTAATTTTCACGATTCAAGCACAAAATATCCGGTAAGTGATACGAATACAATAATTATTCCTGATTAGTTTCGTATCATTTTTTCAGCAATTAACTTCAACACTGATTTATGTGATCTTTTTAATTTAACAATTATTATAATAATTAATTTAAAACGCTCAATCGAAAATTCGGACAGAACGTACATTAAAGGAATTATACAGATTTTCCCTCACGTTTTTTCATGAAAAAAAAATATGAGTGAGGGGTGAAGAAATAATCTGGCAAAGAATAATACAACATCATTTTAAGTTAAATTTTAGGTTCAAGAAACAAAATTCAAAACTACCATTTATTTGAACAAATTAAGGTAATACGACCATGATTTTATTTTAATTTAATTAATACTTTTCACATAAATTTATGAGTTAAATTGTAGGTAAAATTGTAATAGTCATTATTTCTGAGAAGGCAAGGAAATATCAAAAATTAAACCGGTAAGAATAGGATTCAAATAAGGGCTTGGACTTTTCATTATATAGTTCAGATCCTTCTACATTTTGTAAACGGAATTCCACAATAAAAATATATCAAGGGATAAATAAACTTTATATTTTAAATTGTTGCCTATTTGATCCTGAAGAAACGGACAATTCTTATGGTAATTCCAAAAATTCTTGAATAAGATTATTCAAAATTTATTAAAATTTCTTGTTATTGTTCCGATTTTCGTATTGAACAAAAAAAAAAAAAATTAACACAGAAAAATCATATTTTATAACCTAAAAAATTATAATATTACATAATTTTTATTTTTCATGTTAATTTTATTGTTGTCAAAACATTTAAGAATGCACATATTTAACTTTTTGCAATATTAAATGATATAAGATTAAATTAAATCGCTTATGTTCAGCATTACGAACTTATTTTCATTTAAATGAATTAGTACCATATATTAATTATTGTTTTCATTAAAGAGATTACAATCAATCGTAAATACTCTTGACTTTTGGACAAGGAATTTTCCATTGGAATATGAGACAAGAGATGAATAAATAAATCAGCTTGAAGTATTTTCTAAATTCTATTTCCCAAAGGTCATATTTTTTTATTTTTTTTTTGAATACCCATTAACAAAGTTTTAAATAATTTGTGGCTGTAATGATAATAAGAATTACTGTCTAATGATTATTAAAAAAAATATTGACCTGAGTAAAACATAACCAAGTTCAATATTGCCATTGAAGTTAAATCATTTAAAAAATGTTTAAAAAACCAAAGAGGTATTGAATGGTTATTTAGGAAATATTTTTCAACATACAATTCTTAAAAAACAACTAAAGCCATAGATTATATAAGGAATTTAAGCGACTGGATGTTGGCTATTCTGCAAAAACACCAATATGCCGTTAACGCTCAGTAACGAGGTTACGTCGCAAAGAACATATTTTCAGTAAGTCTTATTAGCAAATTAACTCTGATTGCTTATCTTTATCAACATTTATTCATCAACTTTTGATGATTTTGCTGTCCCAGGAATGAACTTTTCTTTTTTTTTTATTAACATCCAAAAGTTGTTGTTAATTATAGATAGCTTATAATTCTTTTAGGTTTTTTTTTTTTTTTTTTAAGAAATCTATTAAAATAAGTTTAGTTTTGTTGCTATGCAATTTCAGGAACAGAAGTAAATATATTTTTCTTTATTCTGATGATACTTTCAAAAAATACTTCCATTTAAAAAAATGTTCTAATTCGTCAAAGTAAAAAAAGTAAGTAAATATAATTCTAGAAAAAGTAAATATGAACTTAACTCAATATTTATTTCGGGGGTATTAACCCTTGTTATTAAATAAGACGAAATCAATCCATCGCACTTTGGTACATACAGGTACAATAATGCCTATTGTTATAAACAAATATTGTCAGTACGATTCGAACATTTGTAACAAAAGGTTACTAAAACTGGGAATTTTTCAAAGCATGTGGGAGACCTACCACTACGAAGTTGCTAAGACTTTCATCAGATTTTTTGGTAATATCCGAGATGTATTTTTATTTAAATATATTTTATGCTTTACAATAGTATTCGGTCATATAAACCTTTTTTTTTCTATTCTATTAAAAAAAATCTGACTTCTTATATAAATATTATTTATTATATTCAAATATTTTAAAATTTTAACCGTTTATCAAAATATCAGATATTAAAATACTTCGGCAATGGTTAATAAAAAATTTTACTTTTTCAATAATTATCAAGCGTGTATTTTATATTCACCATATTCAAAAGAATCTGCCTAATGTTGAAGCACTTCATATTGAACCGAGAAACAGAAAGGTTTATTAGGGATTGATTCTTCTATACCATCATGCGGATGTCAACTGAGAAAGGTTTATTAAAAAAAAATGTAACAAAATTAAAAAAATTATATTAATTTTTCTGTTTTCTACATTATTATTAGATTTTACAATAACATAAAAACTATGTAAAAGTGAATTAACATCTCGAAATAGGTTATGGTCAGATAATGTTAAATACGTATAGAAATTTCTGAAAATGTGGATTCAGCTTAATAAAAGTTATTATTATGACTACATTATAAAGTATTACTGAATGTATATTTTAATTTTATGATATACTAATAATACAGCTTGCTTCAATTAATTGCATATATTAATAAATTTCTTGTTTCATAATAAAATCTTTAAGCATTAATCAATTTTATTGTCAAAAAAATTAAAAATTGGATCATTTATTAATAGATATTAAAGTAACTGAAGGATATTATTCCAGTAAAAATCATCTTCTTTATTATTTTTTTTTAATTTTATCGTATAGGTGCTATAGATTGATGCATACTATTTTTTTAAGATACATATATAATTAAATTGCATAAATAAAACGCAATTGTTTCGAAATAATAAATTTAGCTATGGCGATTAAAAATCAAATTATTTATTTGCATCATTAAAGTTAATTAACTTAATTAAGGAAAAAATAACGTTTGTTTTCAATAGTAATAAGTCAGTTTAACTCAAACATATTAATATTTTTAATGATTTTTTTTTAAATACGAAAAGCATAAATTATATTTTTATTATTTAAAAGAAATAAATTTTAAAAATATGGTGATATGTGCACTAGAAAAAAAATATGAACTAAAAAAAAAAAATAAAAAAAAAATATACTCAACTATGGTATGAAGAAAGCAAATAATATATGATGGTGGTTGTATAGGATTAGGAAACTGCACAGAACTCATTGTTGAAAACATAATCTTTATTGCCCTGCATGTTTAAAATTAACCCATGCAATATTATCGTAAATATTTTTTGTTTAGGAATGGATGAGGGTATAGCAGGTTTTGTGTGAGCGTCTCACTGAACACAACTCACGAACACAAAACACATTATTGCCCTTTCACAGAACCTATATTTAATATCAGACAATTCGAGAATTTATTTCTTAGCTCGCTATCCCCCATTCAGCTATCGAAAATACAAAAAAGAGCTTTTCGAAAAACTTGATCAAACTAGACAGCGTTGGCTATGTGGGACAAAAACAGGCGGAAGATTACACTTTACAATAGGAGTGAATATTCCGTGTGTTTAGAGTCACGTGGCCTTGTGAGCTGTTGACAATACGAAGCCTTTCGGGGGACTGGCCGGGGAACCTCATCATGGACTGGGGAGGGGACCGTCCGAGGCCCGTCATTGGCTCACGGCGCCCCGCCCTCCTCAATGGCATCCGATAGGCTCCTCCCACGGACACGCCCATTCCATGGCCCCGCCCATCCGGCTCGCGGCTAACTTTAGTCTCACAAGAGACTTGTAGGCGAGTGTGAAGCAGCCGCTATAGAAAATGTCGACGAAATTTACGTCAAATATACGGCAAATAACTCACCTCTATCCCTTATCATTCCTTATCACCAACACTACCAACATATAAGGAATTTTACGCTTAAAAAAAGGTCTCAATATTTTTTCTTTTTTTTATTTATACTAAGTTCGCACTTTCCGTTTTGTTATCTATTAGTTTTAGCGGTTTTATTGCATCTATTTAATGTTTTTTCACAATGTGTGCATTCGATTTTTGTTTCGATGTGAAACGTTTAAGAATAAGTTTAACACTTTAAAGACTAAATATTATAGTGTAAATCGTTATTGTTACCAAATATTTTTTCATTATAACGAGTAGAGATCGTGTGTGGTTGCTGACTGTATATCGGTGTTTCAGAATCAGAAGAACTCGAAGGACATTTAGAAGATACTAGGAGTGCTGCGATGCGGAGACTTCCACCGAGCGCTAAGGGTGAGTACAGACCACCTCGCTTATTCCGTTCTTAGTTTTAGTAATATAATTCGTTATTCACTTTCTTACCTTCGCTGAAAAAAAAACAACGAAAAATTTAATGTTTTGAACTTTATTTATGGAACAAACCGAGCACTTATGCGGGCTATGCGTGTGCACTCCCTCATAAAAATAATTTTTCTTTTACAAATTTTATAAAGAATATTATGTTTATAACAATACCGAAAACGGACTTTTACTTGAGTAGCTCCACTGGAATTTGCTCCAAACAATTCCTCGGACATAAATATACCGAACCCGACACCGCTATTGGGATCTGTTTTCAATTCAAAATAAATTTCAAACAACAGAAAGTCCAAAATCAAACAGGAAATATAAACACTTGGTGAAATCGTAACCTTCTTTCAGTGTAACAGCTTTTTCAAGGTCAATTCATTATCTAAGTCATTCTCGTAAACATATTTACGTTTTTCGTTTCCTATTATAAACTCGTAGATTGGAATTGAATTCTGATCATTTAAAAAGACGTGTTAGGTCACATTGAATAAGAGTAGGTATATTTACGAAATAGCATCTTTTCAAATTTTATTTTGATTAAGAATAAAACCTTATGATGTTTTCATTTCTCAATATAAATATATAATTTTCCAATAAAGCTTATCTGGAAACATGTTATACTAAATTCATTAAAGCAATGTCTTAAAACATTTTAATCATTCATTCATGTTTCCATATTTTAACGTTTCATTGTACACCGCCTTAGATTATTTATCTTTTATAAATAATATGATGAACTTAAATAAATTCTTTAGCCTTCGGAGTTTCATTAAATCATAGAAATTATTCAAGAAAGCTTTTGTTTCATGTCACTATTACTAAAAAATCATTTATAAGGAAAATACTGTAACCACAAATATTACTCAGGTCGAATAACTAACTAAGCTTTTTCTATCGCAGAAATATTTTAATAGCATATTATCTTGCAGATTAAATTATTTTCTGAACAAAAAAATATATATTAAAGATAATATTATGATATGATAATATTTGTTATTTCCAAAATAAAGATTTCCAAATATTTTTTATAATTATTTATATTTTCATTTCAATATTTAAGCTTAAGTAACTCAAAACGAACAGGCGGGGTAATATTTCAATATGGATTAATAGTAGTATCTTTTTGAAAATATTCTATTTCACAAAAGAAACCTGAATAGTAACTGAAATGATATGAATAATATTGATGGATGAAAATTGTCTGTAAAATATAATAAAGTTCCTTATAATATTTTTCGGGGGAAGCTATAATATTTTTATTTGATTAACACTTTTATTGAGCTGGTAATAAATACTTCATCGGTATAAAGGTTTTGTGAAACATATGTCACAATTATAATTCTTTCAACAATAGGTAATAAATTTAGTTTTACTGAAGCATTAGCAAACACGAAGAGTTAAGTACATTTATCCCTATCAATAATAAACTTTTATCATTGGTTATTTCACTAATAAATAATTTTAACATTTTAAACTAAAATATTCTTTGTCAATAATCAGGTCGAAATGTTGAAACGTGTACCCACTTAATGAGCACGTGGTCTGATCTCGTTGAACTATTTTAAAAAATGTAGATCATAAATTACGCCTAAATAATTAGTTTTCATAAAATTTAAACATGAACTTATTTTGTCTTTAATAATTAATAAGTTCAAATAATAAACAATAATAATTGCGAAAAATCTCCAAATATATATTACTCACTATGTCTGGAAAATTTTTTTAGTTTGATGTTCAGTATTATAATATTAAACCCGATTAAGTCGAATGTACAAATATGTTAGAACACAGAAAATACTTACAGTTCCGAATAATAAATTTCTTAGAAACTTTAAATTGCTACCTACCATATTTTAGATATCCTTATTACCAAAAATGCATCCAATAAAACTGGAAAAAAAGTTAAGTTCATTGTTAATTAGAAAAATAACACATTATTTTAGTTTAACTATATTTTAAAAGTTACTGATATTTCAATAATAAATAAAAGTTACTGGTATTTTAATAACAAATGTGAATTTTTGAGACAAAAGGTATTTTTGGACCGTATTAGATTTGAGTGAAATCCTCAATATGGGCCACATATCTTATGCGTGATTAAAAAGTGAAAAATAATAATGCTTATATATCATTTAAGCATCTTAAATTGTACATGAAAATTGAGTTGATTCCATTGAGAACATGAAACTGTTTTATTTAGAAAAATAGTTGAATGCCTTAATATCCAATACTAACAATACCCATTTGAATAAAATAATATTTTTTAAAGATTAATAAATTTTGAGGTGGGGCATCCATTTGACAATAATAATTAAAATTCTCCATATCTTTTTATCTTTTTTATATAATATCTTTTATATAATATCTTTTTTATTTCATGAATTTCTTTATAGCTGACCGAATATTCTCAAACAGACAATCAAAATTTGAGAATGAATAAAGAAAAAAAGAACTTTGTCGATGGAAAGTATCTCATATCCCGAAATAATTTGTAATACTAAATGAAAATAATTTTGTTTAATATAAATGTAAAAAAAAATTTTTTTTTATAAGACTCAAAAGGATAGTATGATGAGGATTTATCATAGGCAATGTTACGCAGAGATCATAAATTCTATTCAAAAACAATTTAAAAATGTTGAAACACTGTAAATAGGTAATATAAAAGATATTCGAAAGGTATTGAAGACATAAGACTAAACAACTACTGGGATCTAGATAATTTTATTTTTATTTTACGCCTAAGAGAATTTATTTTCAAAACTGTAAATGGAATTCCTGTGTAGGGCTTCTTTGTTTAAATGAGTTCTAAGCCTGCTTTGTACAGCAGTTGTAGATTTTAGTTCAAACGACTCAATTTACTTTCTCTTCCAATAAAGCCCTGTGGCAATAGTGATTCTTGAAAAACACAAATATTTAAGTAAATTTCTGATAATAAAATTTCAGCTAGATCTAGCAAGGTTTTTAATTTCATGCTTACATATTCGAAAAAATTCACGAATTTACAATATTGCTCTCTTTTAGATTGTACACAGAGAATTAAGACGCAGAATTAATGAATAATATTACCGATCTTAACAATATATTTATTTCGAATTTTTAAACTCAACATTATTTCGAAGTTTGCGAAAGCTTTTTGAACTACTTTCCACTGAAGATTTCTTCATGATGCTCAGTCAATATCTAAAATTACAACTCTTGAATTTAATACAACCTCTTAAATTTAAAAGTTTAAATTCCTTTTTGTTTTCAGAATCTTGTACAGAAATTATTAAATCAAAAGAACTTTCTAACTAAGTGTTGTGTGTTAAAAAATAAAGAAAAAGAAATTTATATAAATAATTATGATAGAATTAAACTTTAGGTTGTCTATCATTTAGATATAATTTCCAAAGAGGATTTTAGATTTTTATTTGTCATAAACTATTTGTATTTAACAGATATTATGCACATATTTTAAATTGTTCATTATGATTTTTCATTCATTATGTTAGATAGATTTAATCTTGACAAACGATAACTTTTAATTAAAAAAGTTCTTAAATGTCAGAAGTGTTGTTTTTTAGTGAATTCAATTTTATAAATTTTGACTAAGAGTAAACTATAAAAAAATAAAATAAAAACATAAGTTTCTCAACTGCTTCATAAACATTCTATTATTTTGGGAGGAGGTAAATTTACTAAATGCTAATAAATAATAAAGATATTGAAAATAAAGAACACTTCATTCACCTTGAAACATGCCTTATTTCAAAACTGCCTAGATATGTTTGTCAGTAAAAAATAAAAATAAACTTCACATTGAACTTTTCATAGGATGTAAACAAATAAATGAATGACAAGAAATTAACAAAAAAAAAAAAATTAAGGGAAATAATATTTTAAACGAATATACTTAAGTATTTAATACTAATAATATGGAAGAAATTATTCTAATACACACTAAATGTATTTATTATTTAAATGTAGGTGGCCTATTCTTATTTTAAATTGAACAGTCTCAGAATTGGATTACAGAGAACATGATTTTCAAATTTGTAAACAGTTTAAGGATTTTTTGTTTTCTTAAACTGTTAGTGATTTGTTATTTTATGTTTTTTAAAGATTTTCTTAAGCAGAAATAATTCTCTCGAATCAGAAACCTACCAAATTGAGATTATTTCCCATAACATTAGTAGTCACGAACAATTTCTTTTGGTTCACAAATGATATTTGTTACAAAAACACAAGTTTGCCAGTAATTCTTTAAATTCCTGTTATTTTTTATGGATAGTAAACTTGAAAAAGATACCGGTATGGAAGAACGAAATCGCAAATATGGGAACTAATGAAGCTTCACTACCACTAAGAAACATGTAAATATTTTTTGGTCAACAGACAAGATATATTCAATTTAATGGAAATAATAATTTAATCTTATTTTATAAAACTTTTTGGTTGTTATTATTTTTTAGTATTCGAATTACAAGTCAATTTTTTATGAATAGGATTTAAAAGACAATAGTAATCGGTTTTGTTCAAAGGTTATTTGTCTATACTGGGTATCACAGGAATTTCCACCATGAATCTATGTTTTACCACTGAAATATATTAGTTTTCCATCTTTAGGAGGCAACAGTGCTTCCATGTAGTAAGCCGAACGAAAACAGAGCTATCGACCGGGGATTAAGGACCGAAGCGGGGTTGCCAAATCGTGTGAAAGCACCCAGCCTCGTCCTGGGAAAGCGGGAAAACTCTCGTAGAAATATTTTGTTATTGTTTACTTTATACTCGAGAAAAATGTATCTCCTTGTATATTTTTGAAAAAACAAAACAAAAAAACCCATGGGAATGTTCGGACATTAGATTGTAACCATTTTCTAAATAACATAGTGCTCCCAGAATTTATTACTCATTAAATGAGAATTGAAACAATCTCGTAAAAACAAATCATGCCATAGAATTTCCGATTTGAACCCGTAAAATAACCCACAGAGGTAGCATATAATAAACTTATTAATATAATTTACCGCATGACGTTTTAATGCGTCAGAAATATCTTTTTATGCATTTTTTAAGGTTCTCTGAGTCCAAAAAAATAAAAACAATTGTATTTCATGTTCTCTATTTCTATTTTCAAATGAAACAGTCTCGAAGTTGGAATGAAATAAACATAAGTTTAACTTCGTATACTGCTTAACTTCTAAAATATGATTTTATTTTTATATCCTTTGTTAAACTGTTAATATTTCTTTTTTTCACATCTAAGGAATTTCTAGAAAATATTGTTTGCGATCAGACCTACCATATTTCTATTAAATGATAGGATCATTTTCAATGAAATTTTGCGCGTATGTAGCTGCTGATTCATAGACGTGAAGAAAAGAGACGTATCGAGAAAATCTCATATATTCATAAAATATATGCTAAGTACAACAATCCGTTATATAGCAATAATTTGAGTAATTTTAACATATTTTGTATGTATTGGTATATAGAAGAAAATTGTATTTTTGGAAAGATTTTCGAATAATACCTGGTTGAGATATTTTCAAAAAGCAGAATATTCCACTTCTTGTTTTAAGTAAACCGAGCCATAATTTCATTCTTTGTGACTCAGAGCTCAAAATATTTCTAAGAATCGGTTAAAAAAAAAAAAATAAACCCCAATAAAATACTATACCATTCATGTATCTGGTATTTTTTTAAATATTAGTGAAAACATATATTTTTACCGGTATGCTCAAGTTTTATCACAAAAACCTAGTTATTTTTCCAAAATCACTGAACTAATATGATAATTTGGAGGAAAATTTGTTAGTATTCTTGAAAATTTAAATACATTTGTTTAAATACAAAATACTTTTTAGCATTGAAAACTGATGTTATCCGCTTTTTTTCAGTATCCGTTCTAAGCCCAACTTAATCCAAAAATATTTTTCTCACCAAACCAGTTTCAAAACGTCCTACTAAAAATTTAAAACCCGTTCTGTGACTCCAGTTTAGTAAACAACTTTTATTCAAACTCCGTTTTCCGAAAACTCCTTAACAGCAACTAATATTAAAAATGAATAAAACTGAAAATAATATTATACACAAAACTTTAAAGCTGAAACACTTAACAATATCAATAATATAAACAATATTAGTCCTCTCTTCCTGGCACTTGTAAATCGTCGTTTTTGTTCAAAATTCAAAAACAAATAGTAAAACATTTTTGAAAAATTGAAAATTTTTTAGAATGACGCTTGTCTCCCATTTAAAATTATTATTATTATTCCTCATAATGAATCTCAATTTTACGCGTCGTGGAATAACTTAATATAAAACTGAGCTGTTAATATTTAATAGTTCAATAATCCGTTAATTAAACCCGTGAGAGTAATTGAATATTGAAACGGCCTTTTACACGATTTAATTACTTAAAAGTGTTGAATATTCCTAATAGAACCTCTTGAAACTTTTATTACATCTGAAAAAATTATCATCTTTTTTATTTTAATTTTAATTGTCAGTGAATTTGAATGAAGCGGTACTTAGGAAATCTTATCCAATTTGAAACTCTCACAAGATGCGGCCAAATGGATGACAACTAAATTAAATCTTAAGAATAAATTAAAAAACGTAAAACTTTAATTAGTAGAATCTAAAAGAACGGTGCTGTATATAAATAAATGACATAAGGTTAATTAATGTAAAAAGATTTACAAAATAAACGAACGAGAAATTTATCATGTTCTATTCATCATACCAAATGAATCGTTTTTAGAATAAAAATAAAAAAAAGTTTGTTTTTAAATGGACAAAAATCTTTTTGGTCAAACCATCAAAAATAACTATTAATTTAAGATGTTTATATGACTCTTAATTCTTGGAAATGGCTATATTTAACCGAAACTTAACAGAACAAAATATTTTACGAAAATAAGTATTAAGAAATAGATTGACTTTATCAACAGTGAAAAAGAATTTAAAGAGTATCGATAAAGAATGAAAAATATTTTGGAATATTACAGTTAACATTTTTCTACACCGTAAGAAAAACCTTATCTATAAAAATTAAGTATAGTTTAATATATGCCTATAATAGGCATAATAAATACCTGTTGATTTCTTAACCTTGAAAAAGAAAAATATAAACATTAATATATGAAACGAAATTAAGATAAATGTATTAAAGCAGGTACTGATGCCTTTTTAGAATAAATTACAGAAATGATGAAATGGCTCAAATAATTGGGCGATAATCATAAATATAAATAAAAAAATAAAATAAGAGTGTAACCCGTCACATTTACTAATAAAATAAAATAAAAACATTTTATCAGTTTTAAAGAAAGGAAAAAAATGCCTACTTTATTATTGTTTTACGATTTTTGTTAACACTTTTTAATTTCTATCACCTACTTTCAGAGAACTCCAAAAATTATTTTTCTGTTAATCAATACATTCACTCCTTCTATGTACTAGTTAATTTTCTGTTAAAGTAATGCGAAACCAATGTATTTTTGTTAAAAACTTTATACTCTACAGTACAACAATGATCACGCAATGGTTAGTAATATGAGGTGTGCTGCCAAAATTTCCTTGCAATTTCCCGTTTTTTAAAAGACCACATATATTAGGCTGGTTTTAATAAAAACTAGGTTGATAAAAGTCGATATTTTTAGTATTGATAAATGATCTTTCACCACATCCTCAATATTTATACCAAAATCGCTGTACCAGATAATAAAAAAAAAATGTATCGTGCTTGAAGAATTCAAGGATTTTTTTTCGTTTCGTAGTATTTTTTTTTTCTGTTTCGATGCAGTTCAACGATCCCAATGTTATTATTTTAGAAGAGCGCTGCCTTTTCCGTAACCTTGGAGAGAAAAATACAAGGATCAGAGGCAAAGACTTGAGGCATGTAACAATGATCAATCCTAGCAAACCTCTCATAAAATTATAGTTGTATTCAAGTCATGCTTATCTACCTCAAAATTTTCTTTTTCTTTTTTCATATCTGAATCCAAATTCTTAATTCAAATGTCTTATTTAAGCCTACCAAAAACAAATCGAAAATAGCGATAATAAAAGATCGAATAAAAGATTGTATGGCAAACCACCGAGATAAATAAATGTCTGTTAAAGAAAAAAAAATCAACGCATATTTGATGCATGTTGTATTCTTCACGAAAAAAATATTCAAAATTTTCTGAAAAACAGCGAAATAAAGTAGCAATAAAACAGCACTATATCTTAGTTTATACGAACTAAAATAACTTTAAATTAAAAAAATCAAATGTTTTCTATTATAAAATCAGTGAATTGAATTCAAAGATTTTTTCGTTTTTGTTATTAATAAATTTAGAAACGAAGCGAGATCTCAATCGTTCAATATTCTCATCAGTCAACAACGCGTGATCTAAAATTTTAAAATGCATTCAAAATGGTATACAACCAATGTACGAGGTATTGGAGATGTTGGTTAGAGAGAGCGGGTAATGAAGAAAAACACACTAATAAGAGAACTTATTTTTTTGTTGTGTGACAACGTTTCGACCTACGTTATAGGCTTTCATCAGGGCCAAGTAAAGAAACAGAATAACAACCATTAAAGTATGAAAATTTGGTAGTACAATATTGAAATAAAAACAGGTAGACAGCTATAAATAATTAATAAATATTAAAATATAAAATATATATATATATATATATATATATATATATATATATATATATATATATATATATATATATATATATATATATCTGTGTACCTGTATTTATTTATATAACTTTTATACAGCCAAATTTTGATACTTTAAAGGCTGTTATCATGCTTTTTTACTTAGGCCTACAACTTATGTACCTCAGTCCACCGAACCCTCACAAAACCATTCATAAATAACAGAATAGACTTTCTTTATTTGCATCAGCTAGGATCAAGCCAATGTGCATTTTTCCCTTTTAATCCTAAAAGTACTTTGCGAGCTAAAATATATTTTAAATATAATTCGATGGACTGAAATCAATGATTTTTTTTTTAATGAATTAAGAAACCAAACATTTAGTGAGTGACATTTATCCTTCAATATTTTTATCAGTCAGCTGTGATCTAGTGGTGTTAGGTTTAGATTACTTAGCTACACAGAATTACAGCCGAAAAACGTTGAAATATTTAATTAAAAATGCCCAGGAAAGAAAAAGAGTTTCGTTACTAAGAAGTGTATTGGAATGGATATTGTAAGTTCGGCGAAACGTGATTTATTGTCTTTTTTCAGTAAAAACTATGGGAAAGTTAATTTATTGTTAATACAATAAATGTTTTCCGAATGTTATCTTTAGACATTTTCTAATACGGTTATTAAGTCTTTGTAATGCATTTAAAATTAATTATTTATATTTGTACAAGGAGCTTCTATTATTTTCATATCAAACTAAAATTGCAAAGATGAAAACTAGATTTATCTAATTCTTATTGTTTTATAATTTATATAAGAAAGTTTCCATTAAGCTTTTAGATTAATTAATATATAAATGTTATAGACAAGACTACTTTAACAGCGATCATCTGTGAATAGCACTTGTATATTAAAACTGATGCGAGCTTTTTATTTTTTTTTATATTTCAACTTTAAAATATATGAGGAAGAAGATGGTCCAGGTGGCGGTCAACTATAAAATAAAATAGTTGTAACTATGTATTAATTAATGAATACAACTATTTTATTTTATTTCTGTCAAAAATCAATACACAAAATTTAAAATATGTTTCAATCGCTGGTTGCTATAATGATTTGTATTTTCCCAATGTATTAAAAAAAAATTAAATAATATTGACGAATTCATGTTATTATGAATTTATTCTGTACAGAATTATTTTTATGCCGCATGGCCGTTCTGAGCGATGGGTCCATCCGACATTTCTACATCATCTTCAATTCGAATTACCCTCCTCCCTTTTTAATCCCCCTTAACGATTCCCAGTAATTGGTTCCTTTGGTTTTCACAATTCACCTGCTATTACGTCGAGATTTGCATGGTAAAAACTCCCAAGGACAGCTGTAATAGTTACGTAAGCTTTTCGAGGGTCGTTACGCCCACCATTTTGTTTCCTTCTTTTTTTGCTACCTTTTTCCTCCCTCCTTCCCATCTCCTCATGGCTGTCTGTCTTTTCCTGCCGGAGTCACGAATTTTTACTGCCGGCCTCGTCTGTTCCGTCAGTCGAAAAAGAAGATAGAAAAAACGAGACCTTGGGGTCGATGACCTCACCAGAGAAAGTATTGTTAAACTGGAGCAATAAAACCGCGTCCATGGTTGCTGTATATTTTGAACAAACACTCCCCTCTTTGATAAAAATAAGAATGGTCGATCCTAAATTAATCGTTTATTATCAGTATTGAAATAAAAATTATAATCTTCGAATTAACCAGGAATAAGTGTAGTAAATGACTAGCATCCATCATAAATCAAAATTGTACATTCTTAAAAGATAATTATTTAGAAAATTCAAATTAATATTACTGAGATACAAAAGTAAAAATATTGAAAATTAAAACTGCGGAAATTTTTGTAATTAATTGAAGACGAATCCTTGTTTAAAAAAGGAGTGTTTGAAAAAGAAAAAGCTTTAAAAAATAAATAAATAAATGATTCATGGATCTGGTAAATGAGAAAGTACATGGACTAACCATCAGTAAACATTACTCGGCCAGTTTCCATAACTAAATTGAACAGAAACTTAAATTCAAACAGGCTATTTCATACAAGAGGGTCACTACCAGGAAATCCAAAATTGTTTAGACTGAAATAATTATATCTAGAATAACAAAATTAAGGTTTCAAGATATTACGAATGACTGACCACCATATACATCACACGACAGCTGGATCGTTAGGCCTAATATCATTCAAAATATGTTATCTATATTTGTTTATAAAAATGCAATGGAATTGGAATAAAAGCAGTGATGTTGCATCTAGATCAAGAACTACTGTTAAAGTAAATCATAATTGTAATTATGTCACAGTAAAAATAATAATAAAAGACATAAAAGTGTACAATCAAAAGAAACTTCAAATCCATTTCAAAAATTTCATTATAAACTGAACATATACCAACAATGAATCCTCACGCTTCTTTGATTTCTACCACATAAATAATATGTTTCACTAAGAAATAACGAGCTATTTTTGTACTCGGATATTTCTTTCAAAATTATATTCTGACTGGCAAATTTCCACACAAATGTACGACACCGAAAAGACGTCAGACTTTTCTGGAATATTAACAAAAACGGAAACGTTGAAGGGCGGCAGGCATTGCCAACACCCATTTATCACGCAGAAATATTATAAATAATCGCATTCAATTTTTTAACACAAGCTATTGTCCAGCACTTAGCCGAATTTTTTTTTCATTAACTTGCAACGCTTATATATGTGGTTGTATTTTTTGAATCGTAAAATACTCTTATAAAGAGTAGAAATAATCCTAGTGTCAGGTTATTGAAACCCGAATTTCAGGCTTTTAACCGAAATTGGAAGTTAAAAAAAATATTTTTAGATTCTTATTATCTACAAGGCATCAAAACGATTTTCAAACCAGCTTTTCTTCTTCCTACCGATTTCCCTGAAATACTCGATATTAAAGAAGAACTGGTAGAGTTTTTCTTAGCAGCCTTGCTTTTCGCTTCCTATTGTTGGCGAAGGGAGCTATGGTCAGAATTTGGAAGCTATTTGCAGCGCTCCATTGAATGAGGCTAACATACCTGTTGGAGAATTGCACCTCGAGAATTGAATGGGATGAAATACCTTTCCTGAACTCTCCTAAGCCTGAATATTTGGGAATGCGCTTTAGCGAGCTTCGAAATAAGCTAAATGCTTATTGTTAAAACATAAGCAGAGATGTAGCCCGACCGACTAGATTTTAATACTAATACAAAGCCATAAAATACAATGATTTTTAACCAGATCCATAACAATTTTCTATACAACCATTTATCTACTCTAAAATTAAGGCTAGGTTATAATATTATAGATTATAAAATATAGTACCATCCAAAACTATTCATACAATTACCATTTATACAATAATAAGAGTATTATTGAATAAAAATACGAAACGGTAGTTGCTATGTTTGCTTTTGTTGATAATTACAATGTTATTTTGATAGCATTTCATATCAAAGTTCAAATGAAACATAACAATGGTAGAAATATCACTAATGCCTGATATAACAGAAATATCTTGTTTTCAATTCATTCAAACTGTGAATGGATTCTAAAATATCCTAAATCTTTTTGCCATAATTTTTGAAAACCTTTGAGAAAAATAGTCTTCATATGAATCAGAATTATTTATACATTTTTCATGAATCTTTTTATTATTCACTTATTTCTCTGTTTTTGTGTGAAGTTTTACAGAAATTAAATTGTTACTAAGACACTATTAATATTAGTTTTACTACTATTGTTTTTGTTTTTTTTAAATACTTCTAATGTAAAATTAGAATATTAATCTGAGAATTATTTAATATCTATTGAAATGGTAATAAATGTTAAACTAGAGTTTTCCATTGTTAACAGTGAATAATACATCGAGTTGGAACGTAAAAATGTTGCTGGAATATGTGATGAAATATCACTTCGGATCTAGTCGGTATTAGTAGCGGATCTAGTCCTTACGATACTATTTTCGGGGTGCCCGTTGTTTAGAGCGGAGGCCCTAAAAATAGTTATAAATTTGTCTATAATGTAGTCGTCATATATTTAATTTTTCTATGGCACGGGACCTTAGGCCTTCGCTCCTCTTCGCCTCCACTTTGATTCGCCCCGGATTCTTAGGATATAAGCAAAATGAAAGAAACAAACATTAACGAATTAAAAAATTACGTGGTCGGAAAATTGAAGTTCTACCAGATTCACCACATTCACCCGACTTATCTCCAACTGACCATCATTTTTTCAAAGCGCTTGACGCATTAAAAAACATATAATACGAAATGAAAACGAAATAAAAATTTAATTTCTCGAGTTTATCGATTCAAAGCGAAAAAGTTTCTTCGAAGCAAGGATAAAAAACTTGTTGGGCGTTGGAAGAAAGTTGTATATATTGTAAGTTAGTATATTGAAAGTTATTTTTAATAACGATAATATCGTTAAGGTTTGTTTTCTTTCATTTGCATCATACCCTAGGAACTGACATTTCATAATATAAACATATGTTCCAACCCAATACTAACTAAACCAATCATAGATAAACTGATTTAGAAACCATATTTCTCTTCGGATAACTTTTTAATCATTTAATGGTGCCAACGTGGTTAACTATAGCACCAGATAGCATGTTCATACAGGCTTAAATTGTATTAACTATAAATATATAAATTTGGATATAGTTTAAATTCAGAAAAGTTAAAAAATATTTCACTTGCTTAAAAGGATAAAATAAATAGGTATATATTTATATAACAACGGGATATATAATTTTAGTCTGTACGTCAATGACCAATAACTGCGGATCCGATAATGAACAATAGTTAAATTAAATGATAATAAAAATAATAAACTAAATTAATTCTAAAAATTTATTGGGAGAAATAAATCAGAAATTGAAATATCATTAAATATACTATCAGCAAAAGAGATTTCAATTTATAATTGAAAGAGTCTGTGGATGAAGGAGATATTTAACATTTTCCTTTGAATTGAGTTACTGTCAGGAATGAAGAAGGTAAGTGTTGGCCTATTTTTCGGTATTTACTGCAACTCTCTGGGAGCCTTATTAAGCTAGATACTAGTGTAATAAAGGAGGTATTTGACAACAACAAAGTATATTTCTAATTGAAGGAGAAGGTATGTAGCATAAATTACCACATATGTTCTTCTTCCTCTAGTCATTTAATTTTAATAAATATGTCTCTAGTGGTTATAGGAGGTGTGTAATGTAAAATATTGCATAGTTACTTCTTCCTTCATGGTAGAAGAATGAGTTATGTGGTATTGGAGAACTTGTGTACCAGTTCAAAGAATCAACAATGCAACATACTTCCTTCATCGTTGAAAACTGCACATCGAAATTTTGTCCCCCTTACAACACTATCCTTACCTAGTAGCAGTAAGAAAGTAGTTTTATTTTAAGAACTTTGGTATAATGATTCCAAAGCAATTTATATTTTGCTCTATTTTAATAAATGGTCTCCATTTCGAAACAAAATGGCGGTGATAATGTTGGGTTCCGACAATCCTCTTGGGGTGGGTGGCCTGTGACTGGTGCCAAATCTCAAAAAATTCAGCTAGTAGTCTCGGAGAAATGCCGCGGACGGGTTGATTTTTATTTTATTCGATTTTCGAATTCTATGCATCTTGAAACATAAAACCTCAAATTTTAGGAGAGGAGGGTTAATTTTTTTTTTTTTGATCTGTTATCGAGGTTCATTATATATAATAATAAACCAAAATACAAACTTTGTCAATGGAAGAAAAATATTGTGTATGTACAATTTACATTTTATTTTTTGAGCTGATATTAAAACAAAAACTCATACTAAATAACATGTTTATCACTTATAGGAATAGTATATTTTAGTAATAACTTAAGAAATACTGTATTTTAAGTAAAAAAAGTACACTACAGTGACAACTTTTAGACTAATTATCCAAAACCACACTTGCTGTTAAATATCTCCTTCATCCACTCACCCCTTTAATTGCTTTTCAAGGTTTCGATTCACTTTAGTACATGAAGCGCTATCTGTCGAAGTAAAGTGAAAACCTCTCATACAATATCACTGAAATATAAAATATTTGTTGGAGGTTTTCACGTTTAATGTTGAACATAGTATCATTTGTTGCATTAAAGCGTAATTAAGTATGTTTACAATGATAGGAATGAAATCATCCTTCTTTCAGCATTAAATGTGAAAACTTCTGTAACAACTAACTAATATAAGATGATATTAAAATGAAATTATAAATATAATAAAAAATAATTCGTTTTATATTCTGAATATTAAATAAGCAATTTATACAATTAAAAATAAAAGTTATCGATATATTGGTTATGTTATTTAATTTGATTTAACCCGTATTTGAGTACATTCAAATGTAATTTTGTTTTGTATTTTTAAAAAATTTATTAATTAATTAAAAATAAATATTTGTTTAATGAAATAGCATTATTTAAATTTTAAATATAGCATTCAAAACCAACTGTATCTACAATGCAAAATTATATGTGCAATGTTTGAAAAACTCGATCCAATTCTTAAATCAAGGTTAGAAGTATTTATATATAAATCAATAAATCGATAAATTTAATATTAATAGATTGACTATAATAAAACATTTTAAAGTTACATATATCTCGACAAATTGTTGCCAATATAAATGATAAATGCTATATGCTGCCTTCATAACCACTTAATAAAGAGTAATACTTTGTAATACATTATTAGGTTTGTAATTCATCTTGTGCATTGAAAAATAATTTTCTTATATTAGTGATAATATAAACTGTTGGTGTTGTATTTTCCTTTGCTGTGGTAGGATGTTTTTTATAATTAGCAATTAAATAACAAATTATTCAGAACTTATTTAGGATATTTTGTTCTTGTTCGTTGCTCAATTAAGCTTATAAATTTTATAACTTCTGATTTAAAAAAAAATGTTATTCAATGTCCCCTATTCTAAACTTCTGCTTTCAATAAAACTTTAAGGGAATGCAGCTGTAGGGTCATAAAAAATGCTAGGAGTTTTGAAATATCCTTGGGTGGAGATATAATAAAAGTGCAATTCCTTGTACAATGGTAAGTAATTGTATAATGATGAGTAAATGGTTATGAAATAGGCTTGCGGTATTTTAAAGTAACAGTGAAAAATATTTTTTTATTTTTATGGTTCTGTCACATAATAGTTTTCTAAGTTCATTAAAACTACTGAACTCAATTCAATGAAAATGTAAGAGGTATTTTTTTAACAAAACAGGAATATCAAACTCATTATAAGTTTGCACCTATATTTATTGAAATTGTGTTAACTAATCTTTTGAATAGAATTTTTTAAGCAGAATTCATGTAATTTTAATTTTAATTTTGTAAATTTATTATAAATTAAATGTTTATTAAAATTTAGAGGGAGTAGAAGAGAAGTTAAACTAGAAAAGAATGTATTTAAATAAGGAAAATTAAATAAATTGTTTCAAAAGCAAGTTAGATTAAAAATGATTAATTAAAATAAATGATAATTGGGGTTAACAGAAGAAGTGATAGCTTAAGGAAAAAGATATGTTACGTAAATTATTTTTTTAATAATTAATAAAATATTTATTAAATTTTTGTGCTTATATCCACTCATGTATTTTATTAATTTCCTAATTTATATTCTATGTTTTTCATAAGCGAGAATTCAATTTTATCCTTATGAGGACAATTTTGACAACTATTAAAACCCTGCTGCTCCATTTCATCAATTACCATAGAGTTACCAGTAACCTATTTAAGACAAGACTGACACTAAATGATGCGACTGTTTAAAAGAACTTTTCTCCTTTGTTATGAAAGAGAACCAGTAAGAATAGGGTGTATTAGTCCTTAGAATGGCACACACATAGAACATAATCACCTGACTCTATTATGAAGGGAGTAGGGTCATTGAACCCGCTTTCATCTGCCTAATCAGTTCTCTCTCACCCCTCACTCTCTCTCTCTCTCTCTCTATCACTTTATCTTCCCTTATCATTGTTCCGCTCTCTCACCAGGTGCTTCAGATAAAAAGTGCAGTTTTATCATAATGCTTACATTCTAGAACTAAAAAAAGAAATTTCACAAGTATTTTATAAACAAAAAACAATTGGTCCCTGTTATGATCATATTTCCTCAATGATTACTTAACATTCATGTTAAATTAATTAATTTTGATCTAATTCCTTTTTAAGTTAATTTATGTAAATTTAAAAAATAATAATAATAATGATAACTCTGGTGAAAGAGTAAATAAAGGAAAATTTTCAAACAGCTAGGTAATTAGTAATATTTAGAACATATAGAAATTGTATTTTTTTAGGATTTTTTTTTCTTCGTGTTTTGTTACAAATTACTCATCGAATTCGGTTCAGTAATTTATTTTGAAGAAAAATTTATTAGTGGCAATTTTTGTAAGAAAAGCCTCAACAATTTTAGAAAAAATATATTTAATTACTCCTCAGAAACAAGGGTTGATGACTTCAACAAATGATTTTCAAACCAATTTTTTTTTACTCAAAAAAATTCTAAACATTCTGAGCCATAATATGGTTCATATTATGATATCTTGAAAACTGCTGAGTGAAAAAGTGAAATTACTGTATTAAAGTAAATTAAAATCATTAAAGAGAAATGAGTCAGCAGAGAATAAGCCCACATGAAACCATATGATGTTATTCACGTTTGACCAAAGTAATATTCCGAGAAATGGTTGTCATCATCTTGCTTTACTTTTCTTATAGCCTACTACATCGCGTTATTTGGGTCACATGACACACTTAACATTCCTTTAAAAAATAAAAAGATATGAAATCAGTGAATATTTTACTTTATTTTAAAAAATATAGGACTATCACTTATTTACAACTAAATAAGGAACTAACTCAATTAAGATTTTATAATCATATCTCACAATTCCTTAATAAAGTATTTACATTTTTATTTTAAAAAATTATTACCCCATAGAAAAATTTAATATTTTGAGGAGATAAAGCCAGAAAACTTATTTTTTCTACAGATCATTTTCAAAAAATTTTCTTGAAATAAAGTTGTAGAAATTCCTAGAAAAACTAAAATTGGTTAAATACAAGTCACGGGAAAAATTAAGTGCGTAATAACTTCTCAATCCACCTTCTATAATTTATTAAACATTCTGATTAAAAACGTCTTGATTCTTTTATGATCATCTGAGTTGTCCGTGCTTTTTATGCATTTGGTCAATGAATTACAACTTAATGGTTACCTTAGTAAATGGTTAATACACCTTATTTCCATTGAACAGTGAATCTATTTAATCTTCGTGCACCTGTATTATCTACCGATAGTCTACATTGCCTTTCTGCAACTTTTAATCGAACTTCTCCATCTCAATGAATTAGTGAAACAACAAATATCAACAAGAAAATGTAATATTAGTAAATGTTTTATAAAATGTTTTTGATGAACATCAATCGCTAATTCTATGAATTTCTAACATAATGAGAACGGGCACAACCCAGTACGTGTAAAAGAATATTTCTAATAAGCTTGAATTTATGAATATAAAAAAAAAAATCCCTAATATTCTCTCGACCCAATTTCACGAGCAAACACTGACATTATTTGATCTATCGTAATAGGGTACTGAACTCTAGTGAAAATCGATATATATCCATTTTTGGTCAGTAGAAAGTGAGCAATTTCTTTATATATTCGAAACCTTAAGTCTATATCACCAATATGCACTAAAGAAACGTTTCGTTTTGATTATAAGTTTATATCTCTTCCAGGAAATTTAAATCTTAATCATAATTTTACAATTATTACAATGATCGTACTATCCTCCTAAAGAACCAAAAAAAAAAAGTCTGAATAAAAAAATTGTATCATCTTTTTTTTTTTTAGGTAAAAACGGTATTGATGTTGTAAAACCTTTGGAATTGACAAGCCTTTTATTAGAGAAATATCTCCTTAGAGAGAAAAAAGTATTGATAATTATAATAATTCATGGAGAAAAACCATTGGATCGAGAAAAAGCTTTCTAATATGTAGTGAAAAAAAATGCTATTGCGCTTTTTCAATTGAATAATACTTATTGCTCGTTATTATCTTGTTAATTAATATGAAAAAAGTGAAAACTGTCGTTTTATTTAAAACATTAAACGTTTACTCGCAATAACAGTTTTTCTGTAATTCAAAATATTTTCTCTTACAGTTGATAAATACATTTTTTTGCGAAATTTCTTGAGGTTTTATCAATAAAAAATAGGGTCATGTCCTTTCATGATTGAGAAATGTATTGTTTTGAATTATTCAGAATAAAAAAACAAAACTTTTTTTCCTTCAAATGTCTTGACCCATGCTGATCACGTAAATTGATTTTGTATTTAAAATTTGCAATTTAATAATTACTTTTATGCCTGCATTACAGCTTACAAATTAAAAAAAAAACATTATAATTACATTACCTTATCAGATTTCCGTTTTCATCTCAATTATTATCGAGTCTCAGAAGTTAAAGGAGGTGAAGTTCAGAGTACGGGCTTGAAAAGTATTATAAAGAAGTCTAACTTGATAGATCAGTAAACAATTAAATAACCTTTTTTTTATAAAAAAGAATATTGTTCTTGCTTAAAATTATTATAAATGAAACTATGAAGAGAATATTTGTTAATATGCCTGCCATAATACCTTTTCTTAGTCATAATTGAAAAGCTGACATTAGCTATCATGCGTTACAGTCGTAATTTCAAATGATTATCTTTTTATGAAAAGGGACCTCAGAAGGTTAGATTTTTATTCCAATTATACTGATAATCAGTAGTTATTATATGTTTGTGAATTCTATAGATAATGTCGATTACACGTTGTATTATTTTTTATCTTTGGGGTAAATTCAATACAGTCCCTTTTAGTGCCAGCACTAGGCAGAATAAATTGGATACAAACAAAATGTGTCTTCCCTTCATTGGCATAATCTGTTTCTTTTACAGTTATAACAAGTAACTTGACTTCCTTCTATTGCTAGCAGCTATTCAATGGTTCTCTTTCAAGACCAGTCTTGGTTCCAAGATGGACGAGTATCGTGTAGATAAAGTGTCATTGTACTCATTGAGTATCTAGGACATTTCAAATCATCAAGACATCTTTTGGCTTTAAACGATCATGGGAATCATGGGAATTTGCGGAATCGTGGGCAAGATAACTCTTGAAAAATCAAGAACGATAGTCTGTTCAAAACAAAATATCACCCTGTAAAAGTCAGAAAACATAATTAAGAAAAATAACCCCAATAATAACTAAAAATTCTACTTTTTAACTACAATTGGACGAAAAGACCCGAGAGCTATTGGTAATCGGTATTCCGTAAAAGCAAATATATATATATATATATATATATATATATATATATATATATATATATATATATATATATATATATATATATATATATATGTATTTATTTCAGTGACAAAAGTTTTCAAAAAACTATTATTGATTTTTTTTTTTTTTTTACTACTTTGTTTAAATGAAAGTGGATTTGGAACCAATGGCGTACGAAGAATAGAGCATCAGGAGAATGTATCTCCCCTCTCGAAATTATGCAAAATATGATTTTCATTCCCACCAACAAAAAGTTTGTATTTTGAGTAATATTTTTTGTATTTTTAATATTAATTTTTTATCCAATTTTCATGATTAATCTTAAACCTTACATCCAATTTGGCGATTATAGACACTTAAATGATTACTTACCTTCTTCTTATTAAATTCCCCCTTCTCCGAAAAAAAATTTAAATTTCTCTCCAAAAAACTTCTATGAACGCCCCTATTTGGAACATTTATTCATTGTACTAAGAAGATTAATAAGGTTAATAAGAATACTCATACATTAATTCAATTCACAAAGTATGACCATTTATAAAAAAAGGATAAAAATAACTATTTTTTCAACTGATCTATTGGAATATTAAACATTAAATAAAATAATAAATTTAACAAGCACGGAAGAAGTTAATATAATACAGACATCACGAAGCAGACATTATTCAAACATTAACATTATTTTACCCACAAATAACCCAACGTTTCGAAATTTTCTTTCATCCTCTGGATTTTCCTTTCTTTCTTTCTAAAGTTATAAAGATATATTAAGGAAAGTGTGTTTGTTCACAAACAAAAAAAAAAAATTAATTTAGTAATGTAAACTTTCGAAAGTAGTTATAATTATATAACATAAGTCCTTTTCTTTCTTTTTTTAACGGATTGTTTAGTTGTTTCAGCAATAATAATTTTAATATTTTTGTAGCTTAGTTATTAATTTTTTGGTTTTCATCCTTTTAAGCTATTGTATTGATTTTTATCGTTATTGAATATGATATAAAATATGGGCAATTTTTTTAACTACCCAAATTTATAATACTATAAATACAGCGATTTGTAGAACGATATTCACAACATTTAATAAACATTCAATAAGAGAAACTAAGGTAGAATAATGTTGCCCATAGTATGAGCTATGTAGATAGTGACTGAGCTGGCAACACTGGGACGACGTGACTGAATGGCGGCCCCCTCCTACAAACTGCCAGACACACTGACCTATCCTCTGTCTACCGTTATCTATCTCTGTCTTACTTCTTCTCCCCTTACCTCTCTTATCCAATCATTACCCTTGCTTTTTTGTCCTCAATTAAATACTGTTGTTTTTCTGTTTATTTTTTATAACCACAGTCCTATTTTTCACAGACTATATCATTAAAAAAAAAATTACAAGTTCGTAAGTTTAAATCAGATAAACACTTATGACATGATATAACAATACAGGTACTCTCAACATTCGGACTTCAAGCAATATATAAATCGTTAAAACTAAATAATAATAATAAAATTCATTAGTAGAATAAGGCGCAGGCAGCCTTGCGCGGTAATTTTCGGAAAGCGTCAAACGTTGTGTAACATTATATTTTTGGGTTCAAAAGAATTTGTAAGTATAAAAAACAGTGCAATTAAGCACACACATTATCTTATAAAATAATTTCATTTTGCCAAGCAACAAGATCAGCTCGCTTATAAAACGCAGAATTTTATTTCTCTTGATTGGTGCATTCACACCTGTCAAATAAAATGTAACATCAAAATGACTGAATCTCGCTAGTTACACATTAAAAAAAAATAATGCACATCTGTCTAAATATAAGTTTGTTGGAACTGATTATTCAGTGTAAAGAATATGTAGGTACAGCACTGCATTGTCTGATATAGCCTTAATCATATAAGGAAAGTTCCGACCCCTCTCCCCCTCTTCTCCCTCCAACTGCAATTGATGGAAACGAAGGACTGCAATTAGGAAATTATTTCCAAACTTTATATAGTAATATTCCATCTCAGAAAGAATAATTATTAAAAACAATTTTTAAATACAAACTGTGGTCAGTAAAATCCCCATGATATCCCTTATAACGCGAAGTATTTTCCACTCTCTCTTCCGGCCATCTTGGAGAGCAGGAAAACGATCACCACTATTTCTTGGAAGCTGTGACTCATCTTTCCGTTAGTGTTTACCTTCAAATATTTCTCGGTATTGCGTTTGTTTAATTTCCTATTGGCTTTCCAGTTAATCGGGCAACGTTGGACAGCTTGTTCTTCTAGTCTGCCGAATGCTCCCAATCCTTTCGGATGTGCGGAACAGTGTTAAAGATGCCTCGCGTTACAAAAGGCGCCACGATCCGGAAATCCATAAGCCTGGATACGAAACTGAAAATTCTCGAACGCATAGAAGAAAGAGTTGGCGCATCGGCAGTGGGCCGCGAATTCCGGATGGCCGAATCGACCGTACGCACCATAGTGAAGAACAAGGATAAGATACTCCGCTCCAGTCAATCAGCAACGCCGTTATTGAAGATGAGTCGGTCGAGAGGAGCGATTTTCGAGAAGATGGAGAATCGGCTATCAACCTGGATTAAGGAGATGAACCAGCGGGATATACCGGTGACACAGGCCATGATTATGGTCGAAGCTAAGAGGATTTTCGATGAGCTGAAGGAAGCTGATGGCACGTTAGAAGTCGAGTTCAAAGCTAGTCGTGGATGGTTTGACCGCTTCAAGCGTCGAGCCAATCTTATACTTGTTCGCCTTAGCTCTGACAGCAATCTCGAGTCTGGCGAATTGCCTAGAACTTTCAGGTCGATCAGTGACGGTGACACTTCTGCAAAATTTGGTGCTATTAGGGACCGCAACATTGTGTATAGGAGAAAACATCTAGTGCGCGGTTTCAGTTTGAGGAAAGTCAATAAAGAAAGTCTTTTAAGGCGTAAAAACTTACGAAGAAAAAAGTCGGCCGCAGGTAATCTTAGATGAATCATTAGATCATTTTTTTTTAAGCAACATTTGTAATTTCGGAAAGTTAATTGTGAGAAAGCATTAATTTCAGGATCACAAATAGCCGTGAAATAATTATTTTAATAAATTTATCCTGGCTTCTGAGAAATTAATAATAATTAAATTATAATTAATAATAAATAATGAATTTCGCGCTCAAAGAGGTGTTCAGAATTATTTCATATTTAGCTGCTAACTGCTAGTGTCCCAGAGACTATTTGAAAGAATATTTGAATCGATCTACTATAAGGTATTTAATTAAATCCTTATAAGACTGTTATATGAGTACAATTCATTATCTAACTAAAAGGAAGGAGATAATAATTGTATTTTTGGTGACCTATAGTAGATTTGGAATAAAGGGTTATTTTGGTTATTTCTTCAAAGATTCCGTGTGCTTGGAAATTCCAATCAGTATTTCTCCGTAGGCCGCATAAATGTAGAGTAGCTTATTTTATCAAATTAATTTTCCGGAAAAAACTAATCATTGAACGGAATAAAATATCAAAACAAAAGCTCATTCATTTATTCATTCAGCGATACTAATTCATTTTGACCCAATACTTTTATTTTCAATGGAATTCACAGTAAACGGTCAGTTCTTCACATCAGTGATTCAGTGATGAAATTATATGTCCACTGATCTATTTACTTCTCAAGATAATGAAGGATTTGTGTAAAGAAAGTAGTTTCTTTGTTAAAGAAAATTTTTTCATATCCCGTTTATTTCAATTTTTTAAGGCTCTGTATGTACATTCCAATAAAATAACTCTATTTAATTATTTTTCATATGCACTAACCCAGTTGATGTTAATATTTCAAAATCTACATATTGTGTTAATATTACTAGAAATAGGCTACTAACAAACCCTTCAAACTGGAATCACAACATATTCTGCAACTGTTGGAGACAATCTCTAAGGCACTAGTTATGATTTACTTAAATAAAAAAGTTGGTCCCATCGGAAAGTTCTATTCTACAGGTATAACTATCGTTGACTTGTGTAAGTTAAAACCTGAAGGTGAGTAATCGCTTTGTTCTACAAGTCACTAAAATAGTTCTTATTATTAAAAACTCCGAAATGGTCATAAAATAAAAGTGACATCACAAAGACATGAAAAAAATTAATTTTCGTTCATCTCGAGACAAATAATTTGTAATTACCTATTTAGTTATGGCATTATTTCTATTTCCAAAGCATTCGTTTTACCACTATTAGTATAATAGATAAGTACACGCCAGACTACAATACTCAGTTCAGTAGTATAATTCAAGCTAGTATCACTAGGCCATTATTTAGATCTATTAAAACATTCCAGTTTCGAAATTTTCATTGTCTCCTGTTTAGATGATTCTAGTGTTCACCATATTTGTTCATAATCATTCTCCTTACATGCGATACCTTTGTTTAGATAATTCCTTAAAAGTATTATTTAAATTCCTCTCCAACAAAACTTCAGATTGAATAGAAAAGAAAAATCGGATTCTTGGTTTGCAAGGCTGCGCACGCATGTTCGCTTGGACATAAATACCTCGGTAAACGTTACCAATAATTTTATTTATATGGTAAAGGAATCATTCACAATAAAATCTCATCCTAAATGCAGAATATCTAATCCCTAGAGTTTCTTTCAGAACCGATAGGGCTTGTCTGTCCCTTCCGATAGGGTGGGCACACGAGGACAGGTAACTGGTTCCACTACCTACCTGCCCTTGCTGTTCACTTCATAACATTTTAAAGGGATTTTTTTTTAATTTGTTGCAGAGAAGACAAGCTCACCCCGGGTCACTCTTCGACTTCATCAAATTAAAGAGAGAAAAGAGAAGGCAAAATCCGGTGCAGCAGTTGACAAAACAGGGCACCATGACAACTATCACAATAGGTAAGTTGAATGGAAAAAATAAACCTTTTTATATGAAAGAAAAAAATATATTTTCTGTTACCAGAGTAATAATTTAATAATCAAACTGAAAAGATACTTATATTAAATTATTCAAATCATTATTATTATAAGAATTCAAAAAAAAAAAAAAAAAAAGAAGGAAACAAGTGTATAACCTAATTTAAAAAAGTTTATTAGGTTATTTTTTTATTTTAGAGGGTTAATAACCTTAAAAAATGTGGATTATTACTATCTTTATAGCCATTCTATTTAAAATGTTTGTGCAGCTATTAGTTGCTATCTGTTTCCCATGATTTTTACTGAAATGAAGTGAAATAAATATTATATTTTGTATTTTTCGATTTTCTTCGGGTACTCGTATATACATATAAATTCGTATATTCATTTATCATGATCTAATGACGAGAGAAAAAAACTTTAATTAAAATATATCTTATTTAAAATTATCCATCAATCTCTTTACGTAGGTATTCCTCGAACAAGCCTTTAAGATATGGAGAAGAAATATAAAGATACAGAGGCGTGAGGATTAATTAAGAAAGTTTATTTGAATGGTAATCTGAAAATATGATATGGTTAATATATTTCGGAAATAGGGGTAATAAAAAGAAATAATATTTTTAAAAAGTTAGTAATATATGCCTTTCAACTCAAGGAGTATATTCATCATAATTGAAGATACTTCTCGTAGTACTGAATTTGAAAATTTAGGATTGTTAATACATAGATAGCAAACTCGATGCATACACGATACAGATTCAGTAGAAAATATATCGCGAATAAAGAAAAAATTAACGGATACAAAACGAAAGATTTATTTAAATCCTTTCTATTATAAACAATCATATATTTCTAAAACTCGGACAGTAGAATAAACAAACATCAAAAAGTTTAGAGATGAAGTCTTTGAGAAGAAACTGGGGAATCTTGTTAAACCTACATATCTCAAGTAACCAGAAGCTTTCCATCGTATGGCTACTTGATAAAAACCTTCGTGGGGCGTAATTTCAAAAGAAGGAAGCGTTCTAGAAAGCTGTGGAGAGAATGACTTTTTGGAGGGAAGAAAAATAATTTATTAACATTTCTTCACGCATTTCTGTAAAGATTCTAAAATAAAAATTAGTAATATTTTGATGAACAAGATATATTTGAAATTTCGCAACCACCGACCAAATTTAAACTATTATTGAAGAATCTATAATAAGGAACATAACTGTTAAATTAGTCAATTAAATTTTAAAACTCAATGCTCATAAATCGATTGGACAGTAAGACTTCAGTAGTAGAAGAAAATATCGATTACCAGTTCCCGGCTACAGCTGAAGTGATAAAACAACTGTAACCCTAGAGGGAGGTAATGCCGCCAGGCTTTGTTCAGGGTGTCTGTACTTCTTTGTCTTAAACTGGATGGATTTTCTTACTCATCAAGATATCCTGTGAGCTATGTTTGAGGCTGTTTGGAACCTCATTCATTTTCTATTTAGGAAGAAAAGGTCAGTTGCGAACAAATGAATATTTTTCATCCAAACATTGGTATTATTTGAACTGGGTATGTTCCACTTTCTTTTTTATACTGTTACATCTTATTTGTCTACCTTAATCGTTTTCTAAGTAAATGCCATTAGTCTAACCATTAAACTATTAGTTTAGTTAGTTTAAATTTTACTAATGAGGTGATGTAAATTATTAAATTTTACTTAATAAAATATTTTTGTTGCGAAATATTTCTTATAATTTTCTCTGATTTGTTTGAATAATTTTATTTTTACACTACTTATTTCGGAGTCTTCATTATGGAATGACAGAGTTAAACTGCAAATATTTGATTTATATGAATGTACAATATTTATCTTTAAAACTTTATTCAATTGTTCTAAATATTTAAAATCGGTGGCACAAGTTCAGTACCTTATTCCTGATATTCTTTCACAAATTCAGTCAGTATATCATTTCATGCCTTGAATGGAAACAGAATGTTTTCAAGCCATACGAAATGATAAGGTGACTGATAGTATATAACAATATTTTTGTCATGCTCGAAAAATCCAAAGAAGTAACTTTTATTAATTAAAAAAGTTCTAACAAAACTCATAAAATTTATTCATGAAAAATTAAATTTATCCCAAATTCCTGGATTTTAATTTGTTTCTTTACCAATTCTTTTAATTTGTACTTTTCTTTTCTTTTTTTTTTTGCTGTATTCATATCTTCTTCTTTCATAGCTCTTCAGTACTGTTGCGTAGAGCTCACGTAGGCCCATTTCTTCCATTCAATTAGATCTATAGTGATATGTTTCATCTGATTTAGTGGTTTTCCACATTCTCTGCCAACTGGTCATCTTCCTTCTCCATAAAACATCTAAGTTCCATAAAACCAAGCATTGATGCTCTGATTGTAAAGCATGCTTCCCACTGAAAAATATTGATAATTTTCTTCACAATTTCTATTTCTTACTTTTGATGGATATACTTTTATTTGCAGAATTTTTGTGAATCTTACTGTTGCCGTTGTATATATTGTTTTGTTTGTTAATTAAACTTTTGTAAATCAGTTCGTGTTTTTGTAAGAAGAAGAATCTTAAATGCTAATATCCTAAGATCAGGTAGTGGTACACTGTGTCATCTGAAAAGTGGAAGTGGTACGCAGTGACAAAATCTGGGAATCCCTACTATGGTACTGACTTAAAGAATGATAACACAAAGGTTTAGACTTTCAAAAATAGTTATATTTTTAAAAACTATTTGTTCACCCCTCCTCCAATTCTCTTCGGAAACTACTTATTTGAATTTGATAGTCTAATTCCTACTACATACTTATATTCAGTAAAGTGATTTTAAATACTTACCGTAAAAATGCATAAATATAAAATAAATCCTTGGAAGTATTAAGAAATGTGTTTTGCTATGTTACGTAAAAAATGTTGTTTGTTTTAAGCAGTGCTAATATGGAAAGCAACAAAGGAAGTGAGGATGCTACTGCGAACAAAGAGCCAGGGACTGGCAATGAAGAAATTGAAGCAGGTGGAGAACAGGGAGCCAAAGACTCATCTGTAAGCAGTCCCAAGGAAATGATTGAGCCAGATGTCGCTCCTGTAAAAAGATCTCATTCAACCGAAGATGAAGGAACCCCAGAAGAGAGTAGAAAGAAACGGAGGAAAGAAGGAGGTGATAATTTCATTAAAACTAAACTGGTTTATTAGTAATTATTGCAATCTGCCTAATTATTAAATAATAATAATTTTTACCAATATTTTCTCAGTACTTAATGCAAGTATTCTTTATGACATAGCTTACTGAATGACAATTTATTTCTAGGTAAAAGTGGGAGTAACAGTGCAGGCAGCCCAAAGTCTATCATTGAGAGTGAAGGAGAAGATGCTAAAAGTGTTGGCTCCCCTGGACCTAAGGTTTGTCAAATTCTGGTTTCTACTGAAATTTTAGTTACCTTTCTTAAACTACTAGGTTGTTACAAAAATCCTTGTGCATGTATACAGCTGTTAATTCCAATTCTCATAATTATCCTATAAGAATGTTTTTATTCCTACTATTTATTTCAATTTTTACTTTGACTAATCCTTTAATTCCTTGTGACTTGAGTGGGCTTTATGGGTTCGTTTACACTTTTAAAATGCACTTGCAATGTCAGAAGAAAAAATCGTGATTCGCGGTCTTTTGAGGCATTACTGGAAAAAGGTTTGAGCGCAAAGGCGGCCGCCGAAGATTTTTTCATATGGGCATTCTTCTTGAATGTGTGAACCAGGAACCATATGCAACTACTCATGATTTATCGGCCGTAGGAGGGTCTCAAACCTTTACTGTGAACAGCTGAGAGGGTTTATGCAGTTTTGAGTGCAAAATACCTCGCTTTGGTCAACAGGAACGAAGCCATTTTGCAAAACGACAATGCCCCTGCAAATCAATGTCATTTGACCAAGGATAAATTATCAGAACTGCAAGGAGTAAACGTTTTGCCCTATTCTTCGTATAGCCCAGATATTGCACCATCAGATTATGGTTTGTTTAGATCAATAGCTCATTTTTTTAAAGGTTGGATCTTTGATAATTACGAGGACGTAAAAATTGAATGTGAAGAATTCTTTGCCTCAAAACCAAAGGAATGGTACCTAGCATCAAATCCAATTAATGGCAGAAAGATGGGTGAAAGTAGTTGAAAACAATGGACTTTACTTTGAAGCGTAGTATTCATTAATGTTTAAAACATGTAATCTGAAATAAAGCTATACTATTGCATAAGTATTTTTGTAACAACCTAGTATTTATTATGGTATTATTTGACAGAAATTTATTTTAATCTTACTAGTAAAAGATTAAATTTATTTTCAATGTGATAGGTTCCTCCATTAAAGATAGTAATTGCCGGTGCCTCACTTGAGGAACCAGGAAGTGGGCGACCTGGGAAGAATGGCGGTTCTAGACACCATCTCCCATATGTTGTGTCGACCAGCAGTGGAGGAGAGGGTGAAGCAACATCACCACCATCTGACGACCATGAGGAACACGGAAAAAGAGTCCTGAGGTCACACAGGTTAGTAGCTAGATTTTAGTTATTAGAAAATATGAATGAAGCAATATACCATTAATAATCAGTTAGCTATTCTCCCGCTTATTTTATTCCTGGAAAATAAAACAAATCAAAACTGTTTAAAAATGAAAGAGATCTTGATAACTTTTATGCACAAATAATATATTTTATTACCATCAATGAATAATATGTTTCAGATGTTCTTTGATTACTTAAATCATTAAAACAAGTTATAAATAAATAAATCTTCATATTTATTTTTAAAATATATGATAAGTCATGTAATTTACTACTTTTTTTTTTTTTTTTTTTTTTTTTTATTCTCCCTACCTGGCCATTTCTGCCGTAGGGGGTTTCAGCAGCAGTGGGGTGTTATGCATGGGATGTACGTATGCCACTACCTCCAATAATACTCAGCTTTTATGTATTTATTTGTTTTTAAACTATTTATTTATTAATGTCATACATAATTTAAAGGTATCTTCAATCATGGGAACAATATTTGAGTATTCTATGGTACAGCCTAGTGCGCTGCTGCACACCATTTACTGATGGGGCTGCATCTTTGTGTCCTTCCTTCCTCATTCATGTAGTCAGGGCTGGCTTTGACTTGCCACCCTGAGCCTCCTCCGTTTTCCTCCACCCTGAGTCCGGTCTTCCTAGATAGCCAAGCTCAATGACCATCCATGGTGGCACAATATTACTGCGTACTCGGCTGTATCAGGCACACTTAGAATCAATATTCTTACCATGCTTCCGCAGCTTCTTCCGGAAACCGCCATGGCCTGTCAGTATCTGTGAGGACCAGTAATCGGGATAGAACCACTTCGCCACTAGTCTGGAGTAGACACTAGGAAAGAACTTCTTAAGGGTTGAACCCTTTTCACAAGTAAACCCCACCGTCTGTTCCACTCATCCAGTGAGTCCTCCCTCAGCACCTTCCACCTCCCAGGCTCCTCAACTATCCTCTGCTGCAGTCCCTCCAGAATTGCATCAAGTCCTTATCTTTTAACATCGAATTTGATGGTGTCCTCTCGCAGGATGAGATCCAAGGGCATCTCTCCAGCCAGTCCCTGCACCGCCTCCTGCACCACGGTTCTGTATGCCTTGATGATCCTCAGCAGTGCCAGTCTCTGGATGGTCGCCAGCTTCTTCTGTGTTTGTGTGAGATAACGACTCCAGGCAGGGGATGCATAACTCAGGATGCCCAGCACGACTCCCTTATAGATGTTTCTAGTAGCCGGGTACCTCAGGCCCCAGAATGCACCTCCTATTCTTGACAGTCCATTCAGGGAGTATGTGTGTATTGGTTCTGTGAGAGGGTGTATAGAGATCAGAAATGCGTGATCTTGTTTCCTGTGAGTGGACAGAGGATTTGAATTGGAAGAGGCTGTAGATGTAGGAAGGGTGGTGGGAGTTGATGGTTTGGTACACGAAAAATCCAAGGAAATATTGTCTGCGAGAGAAGAGAAAGACCCACTTTAACTCGCTGTATACGTACGATACGTAAGACTGCCTCGAGGTACTGAGGACAAATCTCAAGAAACAGTTCATGATACATTTCAATTGATAGTTTAGATGAAAACTGATATCTGTGGTTGTACTATTCTTCTAGAGGAAGAATAGAAAGGTTAGAGAGGATGCATATTGGACGATAGTATTTAGGAGGTTTTGTTAATAGGGTGAACTAATGCTCTTTTCCAGGAGGCAGGAAATACTAAATTTTGGAGGAAAAATTATACATGAACAGAAGAGCTGGCAGGATTTCGGGAAGGCATAATTTTTATAATTTAATGGGTATTCCATCAAACTCTGTGGAATTGGTAAGCGTTTCTATTATGGAAGAAATAAGGTCCGTAGGAGAGATGTCGGGAAAAAAAAATGACTGGAGTTGAATGATGGCATTAATGAAAAGTGGGAAGAAGAGGTTTGAGAACTGTTGAAGGAGACAGATAAAAAGTAGGAGTTTCATTCATTGGGTGAGACTTGCATGACTAATGAGGAAGAGGATTTACAAAGAAAGAGTTTGCGAAGTAGTTGCCATTTTGATTTAGAGTCAGGAGCAGAGGAAAGGGTTTCATGAAAATAATTGGATTTTACCCGTCTGATTGTTTTTGGAGTCAAATTGCGGAGTACCCTAAATGCTTGATAGTCATCTGCTAGTCTTGAAATCGGTATTAAGGTCTCCGGAAATTATTATATTATTATAGAAGGGAACATAGTTTTAGAGGGCGGATTGAAATGTCATTGATTACTTTTCCTCCATTTTCATCCAGCCCAACTGATTCATCTGCTAATTTAAATCCCTATGGTGATATTACTTCGTTATATTTACTGGTTGGAGGGAGGTCTTGCAATTCTTTATTGTGTAACTGTCTAAATTGACTGACTAATCTGTCTTTGGGTAAAATATTCTTTGCAGTACTTTTATTTTCAAAAATCTTAAGGCATTGTTCTTTCATTAATACAAGGGTCATCTAGAAAGTTAAGAACGATTTGGCACAACTTAATAAGAATGAAAGATATCAATGCAAAACTTTATTTAAAAAGTTACAGTATCTTACTCTATTTTGCAACATAATTACCATTGCTGTCAAGGCATCGCACGGTGCCAGGGTCCCATTGAGGATATTTAAAAATTTCCTACTTAAAATGTTGATGATGTGTTTAAGCAGGTGAATGAGGCCAATCGTCATGAATCAAAAATAACTTCCCACGTCTCATGTTTTGGAGAGCTTGTCATAATTGTTGATTGGTCACTAAGTTTATTGTTTCTTCTGAAAAGAGTTCACAAACAATGAAGACCTCAAAGCTATGGTGTTATCCTGGCTCAGGTCTTTGGCGATAGAAGAGTATAACATGGGCATTGAAAAACTGGTACCGGGTTACAATAATTGCCTTACAGCAATGAAAATTATGTAGAAAAATAGAGTTAGGTACTGTAACTTTGTAAATAAAATTTTATGTTGATATCTTTAATTTTTATTTAGTTATACCAAATCGTTCTTTACTTTCTGGATGACCCTCATATAAGCAGTCACGTTTTACATCTTCATAGAAAAGTAGTGTGTATTGTATAGTAGTGAAATTTTACCTTATCTATTTCTCTATTAACTTCTCTCTTATTAAAATATTCCTCCTTATATCTATATGTCTTTCACATTATCACCATTTTGATTATTAACTATATATTTTGTTCTATCTGTGTTTATTTCGAGCGTTGAAATGAGCAGTTGAATTATAGTCCAAGGAATAGAGGAGAAAAATGCCATGTAACTTCTAGTTTATTATTTCCTGTCTTAGGTCTGGCGGTGGAAGTGGAAATTCTTCACCAGCTGCAGCAGCTGGTGAAACACCTCCCAGATGTGGAATAACATCTCCACCTCCTCATCAACCAGAACCAGAGGAAAAACCTGCTGAGGAACCACCTCCAGTGGAACTCCACCCCCGTAAGAGGAAGCTGAGGCCAAAAGAGAGTGCCACCAGCAATACAGGGCAGACAAACACCAATCAAAGTCAGTCAACTACTGACCAACCTGAACCCCAGCACTTTAGTGATCTCGCTGTCAGCAACAGCTATCAACTCTTCCTCAACATACGCAAACAGGTACTATATCTGTTTCGTATTAAGAAGACAATTTCCTGAAATCTATAATTCTGTAATACATATTTTTGGAGATTATAATTTTTGTTCGGTTCAAGATGCATTTTACAGCCCAGTCAATAATGGCATATAATCGCCGAATCTTTTATCTAACATCTACAAAACTGAATTTATCTGCTTTGTTTCTTTTATTCCCCTAATATTCATCTAAAAATTTAAATTACAATAACTCTACTAACCTGCACTTAGGCTCCGTTACAAATGTTGTGATGAATTTATTCCTACTAAAGGTGGTGAGTTTCTGAATTTTGCAATATTTTAAATTTTTAAATTGTAGCATAGAGAGAAAATGACCCAGGCGGTTGAAAAACATTAAATGTTTTCATACAAATACTATAAATAAGGTTATTATTGTGGTGTAGTGTATTGGTCACGGCTTGGGAAACATGATATTAAGCGTGTGCATATTGACTCACGTGTTCGAATACCCTTGTATATTCCATTATTAGCTTCATAGTTTATGCATAATCTTTAATGCTTACAACTTATTAATAAATTAATAATTACTTTTCTGATCTTCAGCTATTATAACAACTGTTTTAATAGCTATTTTTTTACTGCAAAATATAAAATTTTAATTTGTCTGTAAACTGTGATTATAAAAAAATTAAAATTTAATGTAAAGACAAATCTGAATTTAAAAAATCCCTTAATTTTTTGGATTTCCTTATGTCCCCCTCTCTTTGTTACCCATTTTGGTTGGAAAATGGTGAGATTTTTGTAAAAATTGGCCCTTCAGTTGTGTAAGTATGTACCTTTGAACAGGAGAAAGCACTTAATTAATATTTGGTTTCTAAGGTAAAAAAAATTTCTGTAGCATTATGAGTGATATTCTGATTATGTCACTGGTATTTGGAGAAACTAGTCCGGCATTTGGGCCTTTTAGTCCTTTTTGCCAACTCATGACTACTAACTGCTATCTAGAGATTTCCAACTTCTAACCAGAGTGGGAGGGAGTATCAAGACTCATTTTACGGGACCACCTCGGTATAAAAACTCACACCAAATATGCTCAGCAGTCATGGCTTCATCATCATGTTATAGAGCACAAGAAGATTAACTTCATGAAGATATGAATAATAAAGATTTTAAATCTGCAGTTATCGTGTCATTAAAAGATTTTTTGTTTTTAAGCATGATTTCAAGCACTATGCAAACTTAAAAATTGCTTTTTTTTTTTCAAGAGACCTTGTGATATTAAATCTTTATCTGAATGTGTTTACCAGACTCATTGCTTCATTAACTTATTAATTAAACTAATTCATTTATTTATAAAGTCTAATGAATACAATTAATACATTTTTTAAAATTAATATAGGTATTCATTGCTCCTATTAACTTTAAATTTTTGGTGATGCTGTGTTAAAACCTAAATTTAGATATAGGTGATGTTAAAGCTTTGGAATATATTTAATTTTAACTTCTGTAATTTGAAAATATCTGATTGAATTTTTTATTAACAGATTGAAAGGAAGCGGAAAGGTTTATTTCCCGTTCAGCCGAAGCCTCCACAAGGTTTTAAGGACTACTTGATGAACAGATGTACCTATGTACTAGCAGGCAATGCAGCCAACCGAGTACCTCCACCCAGTACTAATCCTCCTGCCTCTGTTCCTGCTCAGCTGAAGGACCTTTATATTTCCCAAGAAAAAGAGAGGCATAGATTGCTTATGCAGGTAATTTTTTTTTGTTTAGTCTAATGTGTTCAAATAATGCTACAATCATTTATAATACAATAATCATTTATCTACGGCCATCGCAGCCAAGCGCATTTGTATCACTAATACTAGGTTGTTACAAAAGTCCTTGTGCATGAACACAAACCTTAATTTCAACTATCATAATTATCCTATAAGAATGTTTTTGTTCCTAATATTTATGTCAATGTTTACTTTGACTAATCCTTTAATTTCTTGTTACTTAAGTTGGCTTTATGAGGTCATTTACATTTTTAAAACAAACGTGCAATGTCAGAAGAAAAAATCGTGATTCGCGGTCTTTTGAGACATTACTGGAAAAAGGTTTAAGTGCAAAGGCAGCTGCCGAAGATTTTTTCATAGAAGGAGAGTCAATTATCCATTGAAATACTACCACACAACCCAGGTCAAGTCACCCATCGGTCATTGATGATGAGCATTCTTCTTGAATGTGTGAACCAGGAACCATATGCAACTACTCATTGCAACTACAAGGAGCTCAAACCTTTACTGTAAACAGCTAGAGAGGGTTTATGCAGTTTTGAGTGCAAAATACCTCGCTTTGGTCAACCAAGCCATTTTGCTAAACGACAATGCCCCTGCACATCATTCTCGTTTGACCAAGGATAAATTAAAAGAACTACAAGGAGTAAACATTTTGCCCTATCCTTCGTATAGTCCAGATATTGCATATTTATATCCAGATATTGGTTTCTTTAGATCAATGGCTCATTTTTTAAAAGGTTGGATCTTTGATAATTACGAGGACATAAAAATTGATTGTCAAGAGTTCTTTACTCAAAACCAAAGGAGTGATGGGTGAAAGTAGTTGAAAACAATGGACTTTACATTGAAGAGTACTTTTCAATAATGTTTAAAAGCCTAGTACATTGAAGGAGCACCGATTTGAATTATATTTTTGGGGGAACCATTGAATATATCTGAGGAGGCCAAGACTCCCCCTAGATTGTAGTGTCACGGAGATAAATAGATAGAAATTGGATTACTCTGGCTAGAATAGGTTGGTAGCCTGTAAGGTAACCAGCCCTTCTTGTTCTAGTTGGACTGCATAAGGATGTTAAATTCAAATAAATAAACTTGTAATTCCAATTTTAATGAATTAATTTTATTTCAGCATGTAATAGAAAAAGAAAAACTGGTGTTAAGTGTAGAGCAAGAAATCCTCAGGGTTCATGGACGTGCAGCTAGAGCTCTTGCTAATCAAGCTTTACCCTTCTCAGCCTGTACAATCCTCCGTGATGAGGAAGTATACTCTGCAATAACCCCAGAGCAGGAAGAAAAGGACAGGAATGCCAGGTCACGCTATAATGGACGCCTGTTTCTCTCATGGCTCCAAGATGTTGATGATAAATGGGAAAAAATCAAGGTAACATTCTTTTCTTTCATGTTTTGAATTATTAATTGTTTTACAATTGCCTGATTTATTTGTATACTTCTATTGCTTCAGTGATGATTTGTTCATAGACCTTAATTGAATCAGATCTTGTTTTCAAAAGAGATTTTGCCATTTTATTTTAAAGGTTGATTTTAATAGTAACACTCATTGTTTTAAAAATCTTTGTGGCATTTCTTTTAGAGAACAGCTGTTAAACTTGAAAAAATTAGTTTTAGTAGAAACTAGTTTTTCTTCCAGTTATTTCTAAATTAGATGGAACACAACAAGGCCCTTATGAGCACAAAACGATTCAATTAATTACTATTTAGTCTCAAGTAAGGCTTCTCTTGTGTTATTGCAACATTCATTACAGTAACTATAAAATCACTTGTTAAATTTCCAGGAGGCTATGCTTCTGAGGCACCATAATGAAGCTGAAAGTCTCCATGCGGTTCAGAAAATGGACTGGGAATGGAAGCTGAAAGAGGTTGGTCTTTGTGACTTCAAAGTGAAGCCAGTAATCGATGATAACCACGTCCCGATGGTTCATGTCAGTGATGACTTCGACCTCCTCCCAGCATAGGTGATTAGTTTTTCCTTTAATTTTTGTCATAAGTCAGTTTTTGGTACAGTTTTTTTAGGTAGGATCTGGTGTATGTAATTTATAGTTTGAATTTTGATATACATAATAAAAATCCTTTACCAAATGGATGAGATTATCTTGCAACATGAGATTTTTGATGTTTTTCTGATGAGTTTTACGATTTTGATGAGTTTTTTTTTACATATTGTTTGTTATAATTGCCCCTAGACATCCTATAAATACATTTAAAAATTTATTTTAACATATAAATTTTCACTTTTTCTTTTGTGGTCCCTTGGACCGCATTAGTCCCAGTGAAAAGGATTTTTTTTTTTCAATTCGTAAAACACTTGTGACCTGATTTAACAGTATAACTAAGAGTTTTGCTTTTTTAAACAGTTGAAAATAAAATATTTAGACATCGCAAAATGATACCTGCAAGGGTCACCTGTCACATCAGGTAAAAAAATGATAATTCCATCCAGGGTAGCCCTTTCTAGCCTTCTTTTATCTTTTCAATTCTCGTTCAGTATTGCTTTGGCTTTGCTTTGTTACTTCTATTTCGTAAAAATGCGTATCAGGATTTATCTTGAGGACGTAAAATGGTGGATTCTCCATGGTAAAACAGAAAATTTAAGTTTTGTGTTTTGTTTATTATTTACAATAATGAACCTTTGTAATCGACTAAAAAAAATTTTTTAACCCCCTCTCTCCTAAAAATTTGAGTTTTTACGTTTCAAGATACATAGAATCCAAATAATGAATACAAAAAATCTGTGCCATCCTTTTTTGTCACTTTAGCTTTTTTCCAAGAATATTGTTCCAATTTTCTATTTCTATTGGCCGAATGGATATTTTATATTGATGTTTTAATTCTATGTATTTTGTTATATTTTGGTTTTCCTTATATAACTGATTGATAAAAATTGAAGCTTTTATTTATTTTTTTGTGCTTGTCCCACATTCCATTTTAAAATATCTGGTCACTTCAGCATATGACAGCCCAGGTATGGCTTAGAGAGCAGGCATTACTATTACTTCAATTATGTTTACCAGGTGCATGTTCCTCAATTCCATATTGTGTACACTAAATTCTCATTGCTTAATCTTTTTATCTGGCCAAATTATTCTTAAATATTATATAGAAATATGCAAACGGATAAAGTTATTACTAGTAGTTTTTAACATATTCAATGATACCTTTGCTTGCATTGTCATTTGGCTATCATCATTCTGTTTATTGCTAATCTGGTCCACAACAAAAGAAACCTCCAAACAAATAATTTTTTATTTTCATATTTCTCTTCAAGTAATCCATTTACATTCTCATTTCAGAATGAGCATTTAGTATGAATAAAGTGGGAAAAATTTTTATTAATCCCAGCGATCATTATGATGTACCTTTTGAGTCAGTACTTTATGCAACTTTCTAAATTAAGAAAACTCATTAATTATCAGCAATTTGATGTGCAGAATTATCTCATTAACAGAAATTACTGCTAATAGATAAGAGGATCTTGTTTGTTTTTTTTTTAAAAAAACTTGTATGGAACCAAAAAAACAGGTTTTAGTCTCAATTTTGATTGCAATTATTATTATTTTTTTTTTTTTTTATGGCATAATTGTATTTACTTTGGCAATAATGATTGACAAATTTATTTTCTTTTTGTTTCAGATGTGATATTATTTTAAGGATGGACAAGTGCCAACAAGCTTTAGAAACTTATGATGGAGATTATAAGGTGTAAATTTAGACTGAATATATTAAATTATAATACTTGTATAATGTATTGTAAATAAGATATAAATATTACAGAGAATGTATTGTATATCTGTATAAAGTTTACCATGTACAGAAAATATAACATATCTAATGAATATATGAAGTTTTCCTTTATCCATTACCTTTTCTATTTCTGTAATATTTTTCACTATTGGTCTATTCTGAATTAGTTTATAAAAAAAAGAATTAAAAATTGTTCCGTGTTTATTTTAATTGACTTTTTTTTATCTGCTTTATTTTTTATACAATGAATTCTGCTTTACAAGTTGAACAAGATAAGATTTTGAATCATGCTAAAGTATTTAGCAAATTTTTTTTTTCCTTTAAACTTTTGATAATAATGACGGATAATAGATAGATGATAGTCAGGAAATCAGTCAGTAATTTTTTATTTTACAAGCCGATGTTTCCACCCAAATATGTGGGCTATCTTCAGGGCAAACGAGTTGTTGATCTTTTTAAGATCAACATTCTATCATCAGTAGTTTAATTAGTAGAAAATCAAACAATCTCATCAGTAGTTTAATTAGTAGAAAATAAAACAATCATTTCACCTTACAACCTTTTTCAAAATTTATCAGTTTTGAAATGAAAAATTTATGTTAAAACTATTTGCTGCAGCAACATTCTTTGATCTGAATCTTCATTAATTTCTGAGATTCTCGTTTTCTTTGTGAAATGGACTATCATCTTTTTCTTGGGAATCTGACTATAAAAGGAGAATCATGCACACCACAAATACATATAATCAAAGCGACAGGATCTTTTGGAGGTTTGTATGTCTCTTGAGGGAGCGTAAGTCGACAGCTTTGGTCTAAATTTAGCAGTAATAATTAAAATTAGGGTAAGCTCCCAACCTTAACTGAAAAGGATCCCTTGGGGTTATGTTTATCTCTAGAGCAAGCTTAAGTTGATAGCATTAATAATTTTAAATATCATCTAATTGGATCAGTAATATTCCCAATAAATAGGAATCTAATCCAATAGATACATATTTCTGCCATAAATACTGTTCAAAAAGCTGAACTTTCCTTGGGTATTATTTAGATAATCCTTACCTCTATCAGGTTATTTTCTTTACATGTCAGAATAATAATCCCTATTAGTTTGTATTTTTCTTTCGCGCAGTTAACATGGAGTGGGGTGATAAAGAAAACCTATTGGCTGTGATTGTCTTACACAAAGTTGGAAAATGTAGGTCAGAGATTTTCAACACTTTGAAACCTTTGGGTATCGGCACTATAAATAGATATATTGAGACCCTATCTGTATGTGACAGACTTCGACCGGGCCGTCTGGCAAATACAGTGAGAGCAGTGGCTGCTCAAATCAGAAGAAATCTCATTTGAAAACAACAAATCATGTCTCCGAAAATGGGAATCTCTGTCAGATCAATGTCTCACATAAGAAAAAGTGACCTTAGGATGGGTGCATTTCGAAGAATAACAGGACAAAGGCTAACCACTTCCGTAAAAAAAATTAAAGTGGATAGATGCAAAGTGCTCCTTGGCCGTTACACCAATGGTCTTCATTGAAAGATTTTGTTTAGCAATGAGAAATTTTTTACAATTGAAGACAAATTTAATCGACAAAATGATCGTGTATACGCATACAGCTCTAAAGAAGTCATTGGAAGAGTGGAAAGAGGTCATCACCCTTCCTCAGTGATGGTTTGGTGGGGAGTTTGCTTTGATGGCACCACAAAGCTCCATTTTTGTGAAAAAGGAGTTAAAACAGGCGCTAAAAACTATCAGAACAATATTTTGGAACCTGTTGTCAAGCCTCTAAATGATACTCTGTTTGCTGGAAGTCATTCGGTTTTCCAGCAGTCAGCGGGTTTCCGGCAGGATTCCGCTCCAGCTCACAAGGCCAGGTCAACTCAGTAATGGCTGCAAAAGAACATTCCAGAGCTCATCTCTGCCTCGGATTGGCCCTCAGGAAGCCCTGATCTCAACCCACTAGATTACTGGCTTTGGTCCCAACTGGAGAGGATGGCATGCCATAGAGCACACCCTAACTTGAAAAGCCTCAAACAATCTCTGGTTGGACCAGTTGAGTGCTTTCCTCAAGAAGTGCTCCCTGCTGCTATTGATGACTGGCCATGGAGATTAAATGCCTGTGTCAAGGCAAAAGGGGAACATTTTGAATAATTTCTTTTTTGTTTTACTCTCTATAGATATACATTTTATTTTCTAATAAAGTTTTTGAAAAAATTAATTTTTATTTTGAAATCTGTATATATTTCCTTGTAACAATATATATGACAGGACTAGGTAGGAATCTTACAATTGAATACAAATGGCGCTGGAGAATGCTAGTAAGGTAGCCTTTTGTGCTTATACTGATGATGTAACCCCATTCTAAAGTTGTACTATAAGTTTTTTATAGGAACTATTGTAATATTGTATCCTATAAAATGTTTTTAGTTTACCATTTACTAGTTTACAGTCCGGTAAGTTATTTAGAAAAACTATTTCTGTTCCGCGATACAAAAACCACGAAATTACTAATCAATAACTATTCAACATATCACATGTCACACATCCAGGATAAAAGAGGAACAGCTCAGTTGAATTCCTATCATCCCAAAGAGCAGCCAGCCCTCAAAAAACAGGCCAAACCAATGTACACAATAAGTGATCTACCAACAACTTGTATAAGAGGAAGCATCCTAAGGGCTTCTATGCAGAACTTAACCTTTGTCTAATGATCGTTCTAAAGATAGGAGGAAGGAAGAGTAATAAAAAAACTCACTTTCCATCCTCCTAGTTCTGAAGCTTTGTTCCTAGTAAACAAACATATGGTTTGTTGAAGTACAAAATTGAAAACATTTCATATTTGCTCAAATATTTGTTTGTCAAACTGATTCTCACTAACAATCGGGGTTCGGCATGAAACAGTAATCAAAGTATTATTGTCAAGTGAGCGCAATGGGTGATTTGCCAGGACTTCATTGCTTCACCTTATCTCGTAACGAAGCCTCTCCCTGCTCAGTGGTGGCAAAGTAATGTTTTACGGCGTTATGATTATAGTTGCGATGATTTTACGGACCGGTGTTTGTTTACAAATTTTTCGAGAACCAACATCAAACTTTGATTTTGAATTGTTAGTATTGATAACAGGGCCAGTGAAAATAAAATACTAATGTATGCCAAGTAATCAGTGTTCAAGATCGTCTGACTATAACACTTACAGATTTTTGGCTTCTGGTGATTCCTATCATTTACTACTGTAATTATTTAAAGTGTCTAAACAGAGAATTTTAAATTTTCCGAGATTTGCAGGACAATTTTAAACTACTTGAAACGGTACGTAAATACATCTTCTACACCCACGGGTGTCCGTCAGTACGGGCAAAGAGGGGCTTGAGCCTTCCCAATGTTAATGCAATTTTTGGAGTAAAACATAAAAGATAAATAATTTACGCATCTCAATTAAGTAATTAACCTGTGGTAGAGGATTTGCACATTGTTTGGAATTTAAAACATGTAAACCATAAGGCAGGCATGTCATAGGCGAGCCACATCATATTTATAAATTTTCTTAAAATGATATTTTAAAGTGATAATTCAGGAATATGGACAGGATATTAAAGCATCATGAAATTATGTGAATTTAGGATAATGATCGATAAAATTGCTTTACAATTGCCTATTTTTTTTCCACTTTATTTCAGAACATTGTGGGTCTCAAAAAACCACTTCAGTGGCCGTGTGTAGCAACATCCCTGCTACAAGGCATGGCAGGACTGCTAAGCCTTGTTCTGGCCATGCGTTTATTAAAAAGTTAGATGAACGCACATGTCTACACAAGAGAAATGGGAGTTGGTTACTGCTGGTTACAAAAATATGTAACAGGTTGATCAACGCCCAGGAACCCTTGATGGTTAGCATATTGAATTCAGAATGTGCGATATTTTGATGAGCTCCTATCATTAAAATTCATCGCCATATTTAATTTCATTTAAAGGTGTTATTTATATTCTTTTTTGTAGGTTATGTCCGTTGACGATAATTTTATAACATCCGATGTCACTATCATGGCATTGATCTCAAGCCGAGAAAACCGAAGAAAACATAATTTCTTTTTTTAAAAGTCCTGCTATGTGAAGCGTAAGATTAATCCAAAATTTGAATGTGTTATTTAAATACCTCTAATAATGTTCTACTACCTACTAAAATTAATTGTTTATCTTCAATAAAATGTGAACATTTTTTTTCAATTCCTTTCTTTATATTAGCAGATAAAAGATTTTACGATATTATATGAACAAAACATGAGTAACAGTTACATAACCTACCCATGCATCGCGGTACAATCAGCTGCTGTATTCTTATTGATTTCTCAAGCACTTAAAAAGCTTATTATCGTTAAATTAAATATTCAATATATTGACTGTTTCCATAAAAAAAATCACATTTTTGGGAATACAGGTAAGATTAATCGAAAATTTCTTCCATTAAAATACCTATACTAGATGCAAATAACTTATACTTGACCATATGTTATTCCCACATTAATTCTTTTCTTTTTTTTTAAAGGTGTATTTAAAATGTAAATTGTGTTTCGTATAAAACCATAAATAATTCATAGATGAAGATCTGGACTTCGGAGCACACATTCAATCATCCTTGGGAGGTCATTGCACAAGCTACGTGGAAAAAGTACCCTAATCCTATGAATACGGCAATACTAGGAACAGACGTACTTGAAAGAAGAGTAGTAGGTGGAATTCTTCACACCCATCGCCTAGTCAGCTCAATATGGGGTCTTCCCCGTTGGTTACAAAATGTAATAGGACCTGCGAATACTTTCTACGCTAGCGAACATTCTGCAGTCAATCCCACAACAAAGAGAATGACTCTAAAAACGAGGAATGTAACTTTTCGCAAATACATTGCCGTTGACGAGTTCGTATGCTATGAGCCGCATCCAGAAAGTTATGATAAAACTGTAATGAAGCAGGAAGCTGTCATATCGGTCGAAGGAGTGCCATTCAGTGCTTATGTGGAAGACCTTATTTGCGACACCATAATGGTGAATGCAAACAAGGGTCGCCAAGCGATTGAATGGGTCATTGAAAACATCAAATCAGAGATACGAGAATTTAAGAGGCTCAATAAAAATGCTTCGGAAGAATTTTAAAGGAAGATAAATTTAAGAGATACAAATTATTTAAACTCTCTTTATGATCTTAAAGTTAGTTATAATTGGGACCCACGGCAAAAAAGGAGATTAAATCTACGAAAATACGTTTTTAAAATATTTCATTTCTCATATTAAAAAAAAGGTATGGACTTTAATGATCTTACAAAGTTTATCAAAAGTCAACTTAATATTCTTTAATTTGAAATAATGTATATTTATTCATACCAAATTTAATAGATATTTGACTATTAATAACTTAGTATTAACCTATATAAAATTCTTTAATGCATTTACAACAAGTTTTCTATTTTTACAAGTGTATATGGCTATATGTGAACCTCTTTTAGAGGAATTAAACCTTTATTTTTATTCTTTGTCAATTTCTTTTATAACTCTCGCCAATCCTTTTTCAATTGTAGGATAAAAAAAAATTACCAACTACCAATTTATTTATTTATTTATTTATTAAAGCCCTACTCAATTAATTAATTAATAGTGGATTTAATCAATTAAATCTCTAGCTTCTTAATTTTTCTCATTCGTAGTAAGTGTGATTGATAATCTAGAAAAGTACAGAATATCGTGATTAACGCGATGGGGAACATAAAATTTTATTTATTTTAACTTTATTATTGTTAATAATAATAAAAATGTGTTCATTTCTGTGTTTACTGTATATAACTTTTCATTCGTTTCTTCGATGTAAACATTATTAACCTCAAAACCTTGTAACCTCAATGTCAACAATGTGAGCCACGCCCTCTTTTGTTATCAGCAGCGTGTGATCCCAATAATTACCAAATATTTCTTCTCTTGTGCACCCATTTTTCTCTCGCCACGGTCTATAAATGTCATGGGTACACACTTTACCGTTGTTCGCCCCCATAGCGCAGAAAATTCAGTTACGCCACGGAATCTGCTGCAATATAATTGGATATACTACATTAATATATTATTATGCAATGCCATGAATACATAACTTTACTCGATTGGAGATATCAGTTTGTGGTATATTGTGGGTTTGTCCAAATGGTATTTCACCTTAAGACACGTACACATTAAGCAAATCTCGACCAGCGAACGTCAAACAACCGCTTCGTTTATCGAGATTAGGTCAATGTGTACTGGAGGCAAATCGGAGTCTTGGTTGAGGCTTAGACTTCTGACGATAAAATCAAAGGGCTCGTAAGGGTCAAAGGGATCGTTCGTTGATTCACTTAAAATTTGCCTTGGCGGAGGAGTTTATTAAATTTCGTCTTGTGTTTGAAATCGTTGGGGTATGTAATGGAACAATGAGACTGCATAGAAACTCGTAGATTTTTATCGTGAACGGGAATGTTTATGGAACCCTACAAACTCTCGGTATGAATTATATAACCATAATAATACTGGCCGATTAAATCGTAATTATAGTAATAGATAAGTATAAGTAATTAGAATGTTAGAAACTGCGACGAGGTTTCAGAGCCAATTCTGATTCACTAAGACCGAATCTCTAGGTTTGGTGTGGATGGGCAGTGAAAGAATAACGCGTTGAACGATCATTTTTCAGCACTTCCATTGGGTTAAATTGACATTATTCTTGCTAGACTTGTCTCGAATGAAACTCAAATACTATGCTTATGATCTAACGAGGCATTCCATAAATACTTTTGCTCACGGAATTATATTTCCCTGTTGGATTAGAGAAGAAACATTTACGTTCGCTAGGGTCACCGAAAAATTGTTATAAAAAAATATTGCATTAATGAGCATTCACTATAGGAAAAAAACAACACAAAATTGTCTTTCTTTTTTTATCTCATGCTTGCTTAAACCACGATTCTTCCTCAAACTCTGGATAAATAACTTTTAAAGCTACATTTGGTCTGATGAGTGACCTCGGTAAAAACATTTTATCTCATCAGTATTTATTAATTGAATTACTCATTTTCACCGTTAATTAAACAGATCAATTTATTATTTCAAACTAGACCAAATGGAAATATTTTTGTTAACATTTTTAGAAAATTAGAAAAATGTAAATAAACAAGTGCGTCTATAATTATAAAGAAAAATAAGGATATTAATATTGACCAAATTTCATATTGTAATCCAACTGATCTCAATATTCTTTCAATAGGGTTTCGTCATTGAAGAGTTTTCTTTCAAAAGTTAATATATCCACTTTTGGAAAATTATTACAAAAACATGATTAGGGGACATCTAATGGATATATAAGACAAATTTTTATTGAAAATGTTGATGTGTAACACCTATTTGACAGGAGAAAATTTAAGATTTTAAATAAACAGAATTATTTTTCGATGTAGAATATTAATTTATCAAAAAAATCATTGTTTTTGAGAAGTGGATATATTAACTTTTGATAGAAAACTACTCAAATGTATTTAAAGTATAAATAAAATTGCTGAAATGAGTGTTACATTATGACAGTTAGCGTACTGTTGATATTAAGTTCTTTCAATATTCTGATAAAAGTCTATAATTGATTCCAATTTATTTAAATATAGGTCCCAATAATATGCTCAACCTTGCCATGATTCGTAAAATATTATTTGCTGAATATCATCTACATAAAATAGAATATTTTTCAATTATTTTTGTATTAATTAATTTTAATCCTACTAAAAGTCAGCACTGGAAAGGTATCAGTTTCGATATTTGATTCAGAAGGAAGTACCGTTTCTTGATCAACAGTTATGATTTCATCAGGATCCACGCTCGAATTAACAAGCCATTGGATCAGTCAGGGGGACTAGAAGGCCTCTCAATCATAGAGTTATTACGTAGGCAGCTCCTTTTATTAATCGTGAAAAAGAACTAGGTCTTTTGGGCAAACAAATCATTCTGGTCTGATCCATTAAGAGCAGTTTTTAATAATAAAAGCGAGCATCTAACTGTTCAATATCAACCACACTATATTGAAATTTCGTACTAAACAAGTTTTAGTAAAGATTTGTTTTTAATTTTAGTAAAGTACTTGCTTTTAATATTTTCGAAAATGCTTTAGACAGAGAGCTTAAAAATCAACATTTCTTTCAGTTATTTTTTTATTGATATAAGACACAAATTCACCAATCAAGCTAAAAACAAAATCCAAGAAAAAAAATGCAGTATAGAGTTCAGAAATTGTCACCTTCAAGTATTCCTGAACTTATCTAACTGACAAATGTGCCCTTCTTAATTACATTGTTTCTATATCTGTATGTCAGAGGTAACGTATCTGCCTTAAGTAACGTTTTCAATGCTTTATAAGAGAGCAAAAAGAAGTTTCAGATCGCATTGTATCGATTGTTATAAATATCAATCAATCATTATATTTGAAGTATTGCACATTTGAAGCATATTTACAATACTTTAACTCAGAAAAGATGGCCAGAATAATGCAAATACAATAATAGAATCAAAATTAAGTTTACAACAGTTTACATCTGACTTACAGATATATTCACCACAATGTGGAAAAAAAATAAAAATATTTGTTATCAATTTATCAGCTTATGAATTTTGGCTACATTTAACAGCAAAGAAATTTAAGAAAGGAAAATCATATGAAGATATAAAAATTATAACTACATTCATTGACTGTTCAAATAAATTATTCTTGATTGTAGACATTTTCTTCAGCAATTTCAAAGCTATTATAAAGGAAAATATTGGAGCGAATGAAATTAAAAACAAAAGCAAACTTATGTCAATGAGCTAATGAAACAAAAAAAAAAAAAATATATATATATATATATATATATATATATATATATATATATATATATACATAAATGTATACTGTAAACTAAAATTATGAACTTTTGTATTCCCCATATTTCAAAATAATTAATTAACCAAAGGAATTAAATATATATATATATATATATATATATATATATATATATATATATATATATATATATACATATATATATATATATATATATATATATATATATATATATATATATATATATATATATATATATATCCGGTGAAATGAGATGGCTCTCATAGTGACTACTAATTGGTGAAATCCAATTTTAATTAAGTTAAAAGTTAATCATTAATAAAAGGAGGAGCGATTATGACTTTCCAAATATGTTTGTACTCCATATGAGCTGATGACTCCTATTGAAACTATTTGACAAAATATAAGCAGAATAAAAAAGGTCCTGATGATGGGAGAACATCCCGAAAACATTGACAATGCTAGATGAACATGAAATAAACATATTTGGAAAGTCATAATTGCTCCTCCCTCCTTTTATTAATTATTGAACTTCCTAATTTATTTAATTATGAAAAAAGTTAACCATTAAATGTATGTATATACTGTATTGCAGCTACAAGACTGAAAAATATATTATAATGTTTTGCTCATAACTTACATTACTGTCATCTTCTATTGTTTGAGTTTGATTAGTAGAGCTTGTTAAGCTAGATAATGTGATATTTTCAGCAACCATACCTGCTTCACAAAAAGCCATTATTCAATATTATAAGCAATACTGATTACATTCAAAATATATTTTTGTTTTATTAGATCCAATCATTAAAAGAGAATTAAATAAAAAAAAATGTAAAAGAATTCTTGTATCATGTTCATGGATTTATTAAATTATAAATTATAAATGAAAATGACAAGCCATGAAAAAATAATGGCTATTCAATTAAAATGCTATAAAAGTTTCTTGTTTCGGATTTAGCAAATTTCAAAGTAAACTGATAACATTAACAGGAACAGAAAGTGGATTGTCACATTTCAATGAAATAAATACAAAAAAAAAATCTTATGAGCAATCAGCACCCAAGGAGTTTTTTTATAAAATCAATTTTCTAATAATTCTATGACAATAACAAACACATTTTCCTAATGGCAGGATCATAAGTTAGTTAGAGAGTTTAAAAAAAATTAATTAACGGATAACTTGTAACTAAACCGTAAACCGTTCTTGAATTCATAGCTTCTCAAAGGATTGAGCAACAATTTTCTATGGAATATCGTTTTAAAGAGGATTAACCAAGCATTATTTTGGCTTATTCACAATTTACCTAGTCGTTTTAGTTTGCAAAAAAAATTAATCCAAAGTTTCACAGAGGTGATTTCCGAATTCGTATTAAAATATTTGAAAAATTAAAAGTACTAGACCTATACTATGATCAAACGAAATGTAGTAGGGTTCTTTCTGTTTAAAACGGTATGCCTATAACAATCGTAGCTCGTTCCGTCAAAAGAACGGACGAAGACGTCAAAAGTCGTCGTCCGAGAGTATCCTAAGGGCTGCGCACTGCGCCGCGTGGTCCATACTCCTGTTATTATTGCATTGTCATCCACTCCTAAGATATGTTCCAAATTTTAAGTCTCTAGCTCATCGGAAAGATAATAAACAGATGAGAAATTGTAGGCTGGATTTAGGTAGGTTACGGTATACGGTATGGTGTTGATGCTGACGGTGCGGTACGTGACGGGAGTTTGCTTTTTTTTACTCAATCCCAAAAGTGCCCAACGTGCCAAAAGAAGTTTACACTTCAAAAAAATTCTACTATGCTATTTCTATCATGTGTTTTTATTTTATAAATAATAATAATCACTATAATTAAGGATTGATAAATTATTTGCCACTTCTATAAATTTGTTTTATTGAAAACTAGTTTCGAATGTTATACATTCATCCTATACATTTTTTTTTTAATCTTGAACTGAGGATGAATGTATAACATTCGAAACTAGTTTTCAATAAAACAAATTTATAGAAGTGGCAAATAATTTATCAATCCTTAATTAAATTAATCCTTCTATACCACCATGCGGATGTCAACTGAATAATCATTATAATTTATATTTAAAAGTAACTGTATATCAAAAAAGACCCAATAGTACAAAATAAATTTTTAAAAATTGTAAGAATAATTTTTTTTTTTAAGTTCAGTTAATAAATTCCCACTATTGTGAAAATGATCTACATATTAATTAATTTACATTAACTAGTTTAATCAACGTTTCGATGCTAAATCCCATTTCCAGAAACTAAAGGTGCGTTGGTATGTTTGCCAAACAACGGCATGCCCCAGCGTGTGCAAACGTTTGGCTACCACTCAAAATCATTCAAATACTGCGCAATGCAAACCAAAGTACTCCATTTACATGTTTGAGCTTGTGTGGCCTTGCCATTGCTTGGCAATTGTGTAAACGAATCTTAATAGTCAATAGTCAATTGGCGCTGAGCTGGATACCTATCTGCCCTGATGATGGCCTAAAACCTAAGACAAACGTAAAAACCAAGTTAAAAACTTGGCACAAAATAAATATTACTTATTAAAGTGTTAGTTTCTGACCGAACCCCCCAACCAACTTCTTCCTTAATAGTTAACATTTTCATTTGCAAACAATATTTTAGATTTTTCTGCTAATTAACACTAATAGTTCGTCCAAATTATATAATTCACAAATTATAGGTAATTTAAAACACGTGTTTAAAGGCTGCCTAAATTTGCTTAAGACAGTCACAAAAACTTTTTAAGTTTATGTACACTTCTTAAAATTTGAATTCAACACCTTATATTAAAGTTCTCTCATTACAAACTATAAATAAATTTTATAATGAATAAAAAATGGGTACCTCTCAAATATCTTTTGTAAAACAAGCCACAAATTTTATCTACGGTTTTATACTCTCCACAACCCTAAAATCTGTTGCAAGATGAAACTGGAAATTACAGAAAGCTGAGCTTAGATAAACAGATTTTATGATGCTTAACGGTTGTTTGTATTTTGGTTTAAGTGAAACATTCTGATCTCAGATTATTTTTTTTTAATCTATGATATATTAGAATGTAAACTCTGAGAAACAAACTGAAATATTTTATCATTTGATTGGCTGTGAAGAAATGAAAGTCGTTTTGAAATAACCCATCTGGTTACTTTGGATTACCTCGGAAAAATAATCCTAAATACATTAATAAAATAAATAAAATAACCGGATTTTTCTCTCCTCTGGCCAGTAATTTTTGAAACTTTTTGGTGTATTCTCCCTTTCTGAGGTAACATATCAGGAGAATATTCGAATGCTCAAGGGAATGAACTGGATGGATCGATCTAAAGTACTTTATTCTTGTGACATAAATTCTAAAATATACCAAATACTGTTTTTTTTGCAGTGGGGAGGTTCTCTACTCATGTTCAGATTGGCAGCGACTTATCAATAAAAATCAAATTATTTTCATTTTAGCCAATTTTATTGACGTCAATATTATTGTTAAATATACCCCTCAAATGACAAAAATCAATATTGACTCAATAAAATTATGAGGGAAAATTTGAATAATTGAATTGAATTGAGAGAAAAAAATTGGAATAACATACGTTTTTGGAATAGATAAAAAAAAAAATTAAACAATTTTACTGTACAAAAATACAATAGTAATTTTACATACTAATACAATCATTATTCAATTTAAAACGAGATATTGTTTTCAAAATAACATGGATTTAATTTTTTTTCTGCCAAAATCCATTTTTTTTGCTGGGTTACAGGATTATTAAAAAAGAACCGGTTATAACAGAGCCAAAAATCTGATTAACCGAAAAAAAAAATCAGTTTTCGGTAACGAACCGGTTATTCCCATCTCTATTGCCAATGACTAATGTAATATTTCTCTTAAGCGGTCCAAGCACGATCAGTTAACCGGTACGGCGTTCTGAAACTGACCGATCTACAAAGCTGGCCAGGCTTCAGATTTTCGTCAAGGTTCGTCAGTTTTTTCTCCTGTTCCATCCTGTGTGCAGTTCATGCGTAAATTTGATTTTTTATGTTTTTAATCTAAAATCTGTAACAACTTACAAATTATTTACAGCATCGTCTGATATATGAATGGTTTCATTCGATTCGGAAACAAAAAATCTATAAGAAACGATACCTTAATCGACTTACTTTGAGCAAATCATTTTTGAATATCCCGTTTTAAATTTCGACCCTCCACCTTAGGGAGGATTGCCCCTCAGAAATGTTTGCGGGCTTTGCAGATCTCAATTCCTACGACTAAGACGAAGTGATGACTAAAGTTTCATGAATGTACAAATTTTGTCGCTTTTTTTGTCTATTTTTCCTGTACTAGAAGAAAGCTTGTTGACTCTTGAAGATGACCATGTGCATCACCAAGAGTATTTATGTATTTTTATTTATTTAATGATAGTTCCCCCTTGTAAACTCCAAATCCTGCACTTATTACCCGGTTGCTCCTGACGAACTTAATTCCTATTTTGCTGATCCTCTTCCTATATCGCACTCTCCTCCATGCTTCACTCCACAAACATCCTTTGATACTGAAAATTTCTACTTCACAAATATTTCCCCGGAAGAGTTACTCTCCTCAGTTCTCAAGTCTAGAAGGAATGACTTTGGCCCTGATCACATTCCTGTGAAAATCATCAAACTATGTCTCCCTGCCATTTTTCCCTACCTTTTACATATCTATAATTTTTCCCTCCAAAATTCTATTTTCCCAGCAACTTGGAAAAAAGCCATAGTCCTCCCGTTGAATAAAGTTCCGGTTTCCTCCACAGTTTCCGACTTTAGACCTACCTCCATTCTCTCCAACTTATCAAAACCACTTGAAAGAATAGTCCACTCCCAACTTAATAACTTCCTTGAGCAAAAAGCTCTCCTCAACCCTCTCCAGTCTGGCTTCCGATCTCTGTATTCCACGCAATCTGCCTTGTTGAAAATCACTCAAGATCTCCAATCGTCCATAGACCAACAGAAAATTACTATTCTTGTTCTATTCGACTTTTCAAAAGCTTTCGACTCAGTTAATCATAACACCCTTCTTTCCAAACTCCAAGATCTTTTCTTATCAAATAGTATCTTAAAGTGGTTCCTATCCTTCCTGTCTCTTCGCTCCCAAGCAGTCATCATCCCCAATAAACCTCCTTCCTCCCGCCTCCTACTAACACGTGGTGTTCCTCAGGGGTCTTCACTCTCACCAATCCTTTCCTCTGTCTATATTAACGATCTTCCTGATTTCATTCATCATTCACAATATCACTTATATGCTGATGACTTCCAAATTTACCAATCCTTCCATCCTACCGAGATGCTTGAGGCTATCCAAAAGGTACAAGAAGATATATGTATCAACGCATGGGCAATACGCAACGATTTGAGGCTGAATGTTAAAAAAAAACCCAGGCCATCCTCATCGGATCCAAGCATCTTCTCAATTCCCTTCCTTATTATCCCTTACTCTACCTCAACGGCCTACCTATCCATTTCCACACCACTGTCAGAAACCTGGGAATGATTTTTGATCAACCTCTATCCTGGAACAATCACATTTCCCAAATCACCCGAAGTCCATTGCTATCCTTAAACAGTTCCTAAGATTTTGAGATTCTATACCTCCTAAAACCCGTCAGCCCTTGTATCCTCCCTCATTTTCCCCCACTTTGACTATGGCTGCCTTGTGTATGGTGGACTGTCTGGTGGGCTTGGGATGAGACTGAAGAGACTAATGAATTGCTTCATTAGATTCATCTTCGGAATCCGTAGGCGCTTCCACGTCTCCTGTTTTCCGACGGCAATACTTCCTAGGTATTTATCTTTTCCGAACCCTCAAAACCAAAAAGCCTCCTTATATTCTTGATCTGTTGAAACACCAAATACCAACCTATAAATTTGTATATACCCTTTCACAGAACTGCCTCTTTCAAAAGATCCTTTACCTTTCGAGCTACTTCATTTTGGAATTCCTTACCCAACTCCATTCGCAAATCCTCATCCTTAACCTCTTTTAAGCATCAATTATTTCTCCTAAACTCCTATACCTCCTTAACTATCAATCTTCCGCATTTATGTAAGTACTACAGTTATATATATCTTCATTTTATGTTAAATCTTATATTTACTGGTTATAGCTTTATGTTTATTATTATTATTATGTCTATCGTTTGTTAGTTATTGCCTATTGTTAGTAGACAGGTGTACATATATATTTAATTATGATTTAAATGCCTGTAATTATTAAAATTTCCTTTATTTTATTTTACTACCTAACTTTTCTTAATTATTTACTGTATGTAAGCTTGACAAATAGTACTAGTACTGAACATTTCTGTTATTTTAAGGGGACCAAAAGTCCCAGAATAAAATTTTATTGTCATTTCATTTCATTTCAAATGAATCGATTAGGTAAATAGTTTTCTATCAAGTAGTAAAATTTAATGATAAAATTTCAATGATCAATAATGTACTAGGATAAAATATTAAATTACAAACAATGCAAATTTTAATTATTTTAATCCAATAATAATTTTTTTCTTTCAAATCAAACGAAAAAAAAAACTTCATTTCCATGCTATTTTACAATATTTTGTTAATCTATCCCAATTTTTACCGTTTAAATAATCTTCTTTCTTTAGGGGCGCGGACGCCCTCTGAAAACGTACAGGAACACACCATGTGGGTCAAGACCCAGACCTCGCTGTAAGGATGGTGTCATAGAAATGAGACATGCAAGGTAACCACAATAAATGCTCTGGATAGGGTCGTATGGGACGAAACAATCGAGCAGGCCAAGGACCACTTCATGCGCCCGTCGCGCCCCTAAAGAAAGAAAGAAGATTATTTAAGCGGTAAAAATATATATATTTAAGCGGTATATATTAACAAAATATTGTAAAATAGCAGGGAATTAGAGTAAAGAGTTAATAAAATAATTTAATTTTAACAGATTGTTATAATTTATTATTGATGATAATATGCATTATAAATTATGCATTAAATATTATATGTATACTTTTTAGTGTGTAGGAAGTAAGAGTCGTTATGTTTTTCTCCTCTCTTTAATGTAATATTTTTGGAATTTTATGGAAGCGATTTGATTTGTTTTTATATTTTGTTTCTTTTTATTCTTGGTAAATGATTCATGCCAGCACCGGGATAAATAGTCTACAGACTATTTATATAACACTTAATAGTGTTTTCATAATATGTTTATGTAAATATTTTAAATACAATTTTATTTTATTCTAAAAGTGTCAGAAATTTTCTAATATTTGGACCTTACTTTAGAATCTTTTATGTTTCTTTTCGAGCATCTCATTGTTGATGCCTTTGTTACTTAAGTGGCCAATTAAATATTTTTTTATTTTCGTTTGATTTGAAAGAAAAAAATTATTAGTGGATTAAAATATTCAAAATTAGCATTATTTGTAATTTAATATTTTATTCTAGTACATTGCTGATCATTGAAATTTTATTACTTGATAGAAAACTATGTACATAATCGATTCATTTCTTTTAATAGTTGATGTGACTGTCGCATGAGACGATTTATTTGGATTCCATTACTGAATTTGATATTATTTTCAAACTATCATTAAATAAATATGACGATGCTGTAAATAATTTTGAAGTTGTTCCTGATTTTAGATGAAAACCAGAAAATCAAATTTTACGCCTGAACAACATAGAGCCGTGTTCCATAAGTCTCAAGAAATATTAAAAAATGTGATAGCAGGTCTCAAGAGGACAAAAAAGTTCATATGGGCCTATGACCCGATTCCGTGCACCAAAACGGGAAATTTAAGTTTTGTGTTTTTTTTAAATAAGCCATGTTTTTCGTTGAATAGGAAGTAGTCAATAAAAAACTATTCACGGTATATATTGAATCCGCTGAAGACCCTGATTTTTTTTTTATTCTTCTATTATTTTGAATTCTTTACGAAAAGAAGATCGGATATTGTTAATTTTTTGCAACTGAATCCCCATTACTACTCCGTTCAATTACTTTTATTTTCCCTGCGAGAAGATCGTACGCTTGATTTTTTAAAAGTTATTACTAAAATCTGGATGTTTTAAATCCCACAATTTTCAATAAAAAAAACATATTCTCCTTCTTCGCGGTAGAAATTTCCCTAGCTAATAGAGAAGGTATTGCAAAAAAACAGACGGATTGACGTCCCGAAGCTCAGACCAAAAAAGCCAAATGGCCACAAAAAAACGCCTGCGCAATAGATTCAGTTATCGTTCAAATGTGAATCTGGCAGAAAGCCGGAGCGGCTAACCGTTTTTGAGTTATGCGAGATACGAACGTACGTACGAACGTACGAACGTACATACGCACAGATGCCACGACGAAACTAGTCAAAATGGATTCAGGGATGGTCAAAATGGATATTTCCGTTGAAATCTGAAAACCGAAAATTTTCGGGATTACAATATTTCCTTTACTTCGTACAAGGAAGTAACAAATAAATTAATTTAAGCCAATTTTATTGATGTCAACATTATTGTTACAATATACAATATTCTTAATCAATATTACTGTTTTTTATTACTTATTATTATTTATTTTTTTTAATTTAACAATATTACTGCTTTTTCTACCCTTATTCCAACTATTGTTCATGGATTTAAATTCTTATCATATTTTTTTTTCATGATATCTAACACATAATGAATAAAAACGGAGACAAACAGAAATATGCCCCTTAGCCGTTGTCCAACTTGTAATACGATTGCTATATAATGAACAGACATATTTTCTATACAAAAATATTTTCCAAGCAAATCTTATTTGAGTGTAAAATGAAAAGACTATCAAACGTTTTTTGTTATCAGACATTTAACCTAGTCCTTTTACATATAAATGTAAATGCCGTAGTACAAGTAGCTCCGTGGTTCTACCAGGAAGTGAGCCACCCATTTGCATTGCTTATCAGTTTGGAAAAGCTACTTATGTTGGAAATTTTTTACCCAATTATTGAGTTCCGTGGCAGTCATGCCGGAATGGAGACAACATGAGAGGAGGTAAGAATTCGATTTTTTTTATTGCCTAAAATTTCAAAGATGAAATTATATCTGCAGCATATTTCTAAAACGGAAACGATTTTATGTTTAAAATTAAATAATTCAGAATACTGGTTCCATACTTAAATTAGTGATAGAGTACGATCTTATCACAACAAAGAAATACCTATTTAAAGTCATTTAAAATCGCTTGCTCGCACATTCATTCATTTTTGGAAGGCCCGTAATAACGTAGTAAATAAAGGTCCAAGTGCACTATTCTTTTCAGGTGAGTATATAAACCACTTATTCAGTTTTAAAATTAACAAAAATAAATATGCGGTTGAACTCTTGTTCCTTGGTTTTTATTTCACTAAGCTGTACAGTTGTCTCCGAGAAAAGCTGCGGATGGCGGACGGACAGATTTTTTAATCCGATTTTTGGATTCTGCGTATCTTGAAACATGAAACCTCAAATTTTGAGAGGGATTAAAAACTTCGTTGTTTATTTATGTCGATTACAATGGTTTATTATTAAAAGTAAATAATAACAAAATATTGCTCTCGGCGGAAACCGCCCGCTAGGGAGCGCGTCCCTCTGGGTTGCGGATTGAGGGGTCCTTCCTAGGAGAGATGATTCGAATATATTAAAAAGGACCCGTGGACAAACAGGTACCCAGTTCCGAGGGGTATCCTTCCTTCCAAGGGGACATAAATATTTGGAAGGCCAATTGTTCAGAAGATAAGGAGCCTCCATTGCTGAGTCAATCACCCGAATGTAGTATAAAATCGATTCATAAAACACAATTTAGCCACGGAAATAGGATTGGAAAATTTAGAAAACATGGACCGAGGCTAAATCTCCACCCCTAGTGGCATTATGAAGGTAGAGAAAGAAGAAGAAGAAGAATAGCAAAATATTGCTGTATTATAAAAATCATAAATTCAACAATAAAATATAATAATAAAATAAGGATTACCTTTATATTTTTCAGAATGAATATTATATATGCAATGGTGTCCCAGCGGACATGGATCATCCCGTGCAGATTCCAGAGTATTTGGAATAAAATGATGAAATTAGGTGGGCCTTTGTTATAGATAATAAAGTATCTTTTTATAACATTGCCGCCCCTGTAACCTTCTCCAGTTCTTCTATAGCGTACCTAACTCTGGAATTTAAAATGGAATAGAGTATTTTTTTACAGATTCTGATGGGAAATAAAATTTTAAGATGAATTCATATCGGACACTTTTTTGATCCGATGCTCTCCGAGGACGATAATAGCAAAAACACGGTTTTTATACAAAGTTCCAAATTTCTCTGAAGAAACAATTTTATTGATATATTATTGATGTAAACATTGTACAGAATTAAAACCTCTTTGAAATGAGCCTGTTTTCATTCTGTAACGCTAATTATTAGAATGACAATAATAAATAAAAGAACATTAGAAAGTGTCAAATGAAAAAGAGTGTTTTGGACAAGCTTCCGGTTATTTCTTTTACTATCCAATTAAGTAAGAATAATAATCATTCAGTAAATATTTAAACAACATTGTTGTTGTTCTTTAAAATTTATAATTAGAACTAGGTACTTATTTCATTGTATGTAAAAACAAAAAAAAAAAATGATAGTTATATCTTTCATGATTTATATAAGAAAATAAGTTGGCAAGACGAAGAAATGCCAATTTCTGTTGATGCCACGCTTAAAAAAATCACAAGAATAAAATGCATGAATAACACTAATAACCGGAAGCTTCTTCAAAACCGACGTTTTTGACGTTTGACAATTTCTGCTGTTCACTTATTTATTATTGCAACCCTAAAACTTACACGCAGAGGATTCAAGTCTCCTAGATTTTGTTGAAGCTTTTTTAGGTGAATCTAGGCCTTAAAAAATTTGACTGTGTAAAATATTATGGGCCAACGCTACCCAAGGACCCCGGAAAAAATCAGAATGACTTTAGCATCAAAATGTCCCTATTGCCGAGCAAAATAATAAAACAAAGAAGGCATCAAAATATTCAACTATTAAGTTTGGTAAAATATTAAAAACATCAAAAACGACCTCAAAAGAGTGATTTTTTGGGGGGGAGGAGAGGGAGAGGAAACATTAGTTTTCTCAGAAACAGAGATCAAATTTAACAAAAAACCTAAAAAACAGTTTATTTCAAATTTTTATGAATATAAAAACAAAACAATTTTGTTGCTGATGACTAGCCAACCAAAAGCAAATCCCTTCGAGGTTTTTCCAAATTGTTTCACATATTTTTTCTGCTTCACATGGACAGTGCAGGAGTTTGAAATTTTGCACAAACCATAATGTAAGGTAATTAATTAAAAGAAAAAATGAACATTTTCTAGGATCAGTTAAAATACGTTTTTGGAAGCAAAAAACACAACCTTCATTTTTTGTTTTTAAAACGATTTTTCACTATGAAAGTCTGCTGATGGGGCTGCCACTTTTGTGCTTGCAGACCAGCACCCCCATCCGGGGCGGCTACCTAGAGAAGGTGACCCTAGAGTGTGAACTGTAGATGACCTTTGTCTATAGAGTGGGGGTGAATGTAGTAATTGAATGAAATATCTAGCATGTATTATTTAGAATTTGCGATACTGACGCGCCAATGTAAAACAAAAAAATTAGGTCTGAATTATCAGACTCTATACCGACATACAGACTCTATGCAGGTGGGGAACCTACGGTCTCCAAGAATTGGCGTGGCCTTGGAGAGTTATTCCTCTTATAGCTCATGAACGATGAATGGATTTTCTCGTGGTTCAAACGATGTTCCAACCATTTGAAGATAGGCTACAAATTTTTTAACTTTTTATTCGCTTTTCCACTTAAATCTTCTGAAGGATGAATAGATTTTCGCGGTTCCGACTATATTCAGATAGACTAAAAGGAAAACAAGTGTGAAAATTTGCAGACTTTTCATTATCTTTTTCTCTTATACCTCGTGAACCTCTTCTGGATGAGTTTTTATGGTTCCAACGATTTTCCGACTATTTAGAAATAAGTCAAAAGAAAAACGAGTGTGAAACATTTCCCGACTTTTCTTTCGCTTTTCCTCTTATAACTCGTGAACGGGAATGAATTTTCGTGGTTCTAACGATTTGCCGTCTCTTCCGTTCTCCTGTTCATGAAAAATAAGAGAAAAACGAATGAAAAGTCGGAAGATTTTAACCTTCGTTTTCATTACAGCCTACCTCTATATAGTCGGAAAATTGTTGGAAATGTGAACATCCGTTCCCCTGTTCATAAGCGAATGAAAAGTCAGAAAAATTTGCACATCCATTTTTCTTTTAGGCTACCTCTAAGTGGTCAGAAAATCGTTAGAACCCCGAAAATCTATTCCTCTGTTCATGATGTATAAGAGGAAAAATTCTCGGATACCACTGCTGCACGCCACAAGTGGCCTCAAGGCCATTGGTTCACCGCATATGCTCTATACATTACAAAATGATGTCCATTTTGATGGAATCTGCTAACAAAAACCTAATAGTAAAATTTTAAAACTCAATAAATAATGTTTTAGTCTTATATTACTTCCAGAGTGTAGATTGTTGCTAAATTGAGTGGTTTATTAAATAACTGCATAAAATTGTTGGTACAGCCCCATGTACTGGTGGGAAAAAAAAGTTCAGTAAGTGGGCCTGTTGATAATCTTAGCCAATGCCAGACAGCCATCTACAGGCTGCCAACCTTTTATAACAATTTTCTAGTATCAGGATGTACTTTATGTGTCTAACATAATATAAGTGTTGACTAGCCCAGTCACACACTGTTCCTAACCAAGCACTCAGAGACCTTCAACCCCAAGCAGTTGGACATCTTATTATAGCAAACTAATGCTAATGCATCAGCGTCTAGTTATAAACTGCTCGCTGGTCGATAAACATCCTTGAGCTATTATTGGCTAATTGGAATTAATTAATTTATATTTAGTTAATTAGGCCTTATCAACATTAATATTATAATTTATTTTAATTCTTGGCAACTGTTACATGAGATTAAAATACCTGTGGTTCATTCTTTGGACTCCATTTTACTATTAAAGAGTCCAAGTAGGTATTATTAAAATAGTATTTTATAGGGTAAATTCTTTACCCCGATCTATTTTATTTGTTCTTGAATGTATTTAGGAAGGACTAAATCCTATCCACCACTATTCCCCTTCCACATACCCACAATTAGAGAAATTATAACCAACTTCAAGCACTTCTGGGATGAAACAGAATGTTTTAATAAGTGTGCCTTCCTTGGATTACATAGCTTCAATTGTATAATATAGTTGTCTAATGAAATGAACTAAGAATATTTATTATGTTGTTTTTTGTTTATAAAAGAAATTACTTTGGCTATCTGTCAAACTATAATTAAGAGTTTAAAAAACAAAAGCCATTCTAAAATTATATTAAGAAGTTTGAAAATAATAAACAAAATTAAAATTAAAAATAGACAAAAATGAAATGAGTTTTGAAATAAATATATTTTTTTCATAATTTTTGGTCATAAACAAAATTGTATAACCAAATTGTTAAAGATTAGTAATTATTCAACATAAGTTTTAAAGATCTTCTAATTTATATTTTTCAGATTTAGAGTTTCTGGCTGCGATCTTCTTGATCTTTTGGCCAGAACTGACAAAAGGATTATACCTGAAGTCACATAAGTTGGAAGTAGGAAAAACAATACTTGATCATACATTTGATCAGCAAGGAGACTTGCGATATTATCATGATTATGATGAAACATGGAATGATTGTATTTACACAGATAAAAATCAAGTGGGTTCCGAAGCAATATCATCATTAATAAACTCTGATATTAACACAGATTTTCCAATTTTTTCACACCATAGTAGTAAAGAATTGAGTGCTTATTTTACTAATAATTTCGAAAAAATTCAATCCAAGAAGAGGGAAAATTTAAAACATGAACCCTTTGAATTTGAACTGAGAAGAAATAAAAACAATGGAAAAAAATATAGTCATGGGTCAAAATGCATCTATGAAAAAAAATATTATAAACATGCAATAAAAAAAAAAAATTCTTTAGTACATAAAATATTACTTAAAAAATTGACCCAGATACAAAGAAATGTATATGCCACCAAAAAGCATATTTTTTTCCAAAGGGAATTTAAAAAAACAGAGGACATTAAATTTTCAAATCTGATTACAAAAAATTATAGGATGTTAGATAAAGATAAAAAAAATAATTCAAAACAAATAAATACAACGGAAAGAAACATTTCTGTTTTGGATATCAAGGACATATACCATAAATATTTTAGCTTGTTTGAAAAGCTTGGCAGCAGCGCAAAAAAGAAGGTGAAGGACGACAAAATCAGTTTATTAGTTAAAATTAAAGATATACAGAATATATTCTATAAAAGAAAATCAATATGCAACAAAATAAAATCTAAAGATGTAGCACTAAGACAAAGAAGAGAAAATTACTCAAAAAATAACCAATGGATAAAAAATACACAAAATTGGATTCAATTTTACAATAAAAAATATTTGAAAAAATGTGAATCGCAACAAAAAGACTTTGTAGAACTGGACAGGAAAAATAAAAGGATATGGTTGAAAAATTATATAAAAAACATTACAATAAATGCTATAAAGAAAAACTCTATTAATTCTAAGAAAGTTTATAGAACCAAAAGAGCTACTAAGACAAATAATAAAAAAGGACAAAAGAACAGGAATGAAAAAAATAAGTCAAGGAAAACAGGCAATGGTAATAAAAATAAAAAAGGAAATAAGAACAAGTCAAAAAAAGGAAACATGAATAAACCAAAAACACTTAATAAAAAAAACCCTAAAAATAGTAAGAAGAGAATGCCAAAAAAAGGAAACAAGAAGAAACTGAAAAAAGGAAATAGAAATAAACCAAGAAAAAGCAATAAGAATATACCAAAAAAAGGAAATAGAAATAAACCAAGAAAAGATAATAAGAATAAAACAAAAAAAGGAAATATAAATAAACCAAGGAAAGGTAATAAGAATAAACCAAAAAAAGGAAATAAAAAAATCACTAAAAATGGTAAGAAGAAAACAAAAAAGAAAGGAAACAGGAATAAACCGGATAAAGGAAATAGAAACAAAACAAAAAAAGGTAATACAAATAAACAAAAAAAAGGAAATAAGAATAATAAAGAAAAAGGCAATAAAAATAAGCCAACAAAAGGAAATAAGAAACCAAAAAAGGAAAATAAGAAACTGAAAAAAGGAAATAAAAACAAGAAACCAAAAAAAGGAAATAAAAAAAAGAAACCAAAAAAAGGGAACAAGAATAAACAAAAAAAAGGAAATGAAAATAAGCCCAAAAAAGGAAATAAGAAACCGAAAAAAGGAAATAAAAATAAGCCCAAAAAAGGAAATCAGAAACTGAAAAATGGAAATAAAAGTAAGCCACAAAAAGGAAATAAGAAACCGAAAAAAGGAAATAAAAACAAGAAACCACAAAAAGATAACAAGAATAAACGAAAAAAAGGCAATCAAAATAAGCCCAAAAAAGGAAATAAGAAACCGAAAAAAGGAAATAAAAGCAAACAAAAAAAGGGGAAGAATAATGCAACAAAAAGAGGGACAAAGAATAAACCTAAAAAAAGGAAGAAGGATAAACCTAAAAAAAGAATGAAGAATAATCCTAAAAAAAGGATGAAGAGCAAGCCTAAAAAAGAAAAAACGAACAAACCTAAAAAAGGAAAAAATAAAAAGCCTAAAAAGGGGAACAATAAAAAATCTAAAAAAGGGAAAGAGGACAAACCTAATAAGGGTAAAAAGAACAAGTCTAAAAAAGGGAAGAAAAAGAAACCTAAGAAGGGGGAGAATAAAAATCCTAAAAAAGGGAAAAAGAACAAGCCTAAAAAGGGTAAACAAAGCAAGCCTAAAAAGGGTAAACAAAACAAGCCTAAAAAGGGAAAGAAGAAACCTAAGAAGGGGAAGAATAAAAAATCTAAAAAAGGGGAAAAGGACAAGCCTAAAAAGAGTAAAAAAAACAAGCCTGAAAAGGGAAAAAATAAAAAACCAAAGAAGGGGAAGAATAAAAACCCTAAAAAAGGAAAAAAGAATAAGCCTAAAAAGGTTAAAAAGAACAAGCCTAAAAAAGGGAAGAAAAAGAAGCCTAAGAAGGGAAAGAATAAAAATCCTAAAAAAGGGAAGAAAAATAATCCTAAAACAGAAAAAAAGAAAAAGTCTCAGAAGGGAAAGAATAAAAACCCTAAAAAAGGGAAGAAAAATAATCCTAAAAAAGGAAAAAATAAAAAGCCTCAGACGGAAAAGAATAAAAAACCAAAGAAGGGGAAGAATAAAAACCATAAAAAAGGGAAGAAAAATAATCCTAAAAAAGGAAAAAATAAAAAGCCTCAGAAGGAAAAGAATAAAAAACCTAAGAAGGGGAAGAATAAAAACCCAAAAAAAGGGAAGAAAAATAATCCTAAAAAAGGAAAAAATAAAAAGCCTCAGAAGGAAAAGAATAAAAAAGCTAAGAAGGGGAAGGATAAAAACCCAAAAAAAGGGAAGAAAAATAATCCTAAAAAAGGAAAAAATAAAAAGCCTCAGAAGGGAAAGAATAAAAAACCTAAGGGAAAGAATAAAAAACCTAAGAAGGGGAAGAATAAAAACCCAAAAAAAGGGAAGAAAAATAATCCTAAAAAAGGAAAAAATAAAAAGCCTCAGAAGGGAAAGAATAAAAAACCTAAGGGAAAGAATAAAAAATCTAAAAAAGGGAAAAAGAACAAGCCTAAAAAGGGCAAAAAAAACAAGCCTAAAAAGGGAAAGAAGAAGAAACCTAAGAAGGGAAAGAATAAAAAATCTAAAAAAGGAAAAAAGAACAAGCCTAAAAAGGGTAAAAAGGACAAGCCCAAAAAAGGGAAGAAAAAGAAACCTAAGAAGGGGAAGAATAAAAACCCTAAAAAAGGGAAAAAGAACAAGCCTAAAAAAGTGAAGAAAAAGAAGCCTAAGAAGGGGAAGAAGAAATCTAAGAATGGGAAGAAGAACAAATCTAAAAAGGGGAAGAAAACAAAAGAGGAAAAGGAAGGGAAGAAAAGGAAGTCATATAAGAAAAAGAAAAATAAGAAAACATCCAAGAATAATAAAAAAGACAAGAAATCTAAAAATGGAGAACATAAAAGAAAACAGTATCAAATAAAGTTACCTTCGAAACCATTTTCAGTAGCACAGAGTTCAGTACATGGTGGAACTGGAAGTGTTGCAGGTGTTGGACGTAATGTGGTTTCCACAAATCTAGCAGGTGGAACTGCTGGTGCCACCTTACCAGGTAACTTTGTAAAAATTAAAACTTAAGAATAGATAAATAATTTTTTTTCTATTAGTCAGGAATAACCAATTTAAAATTTTAAGTATTTTTGCTTTGTATATAATTTCTATGCATCAATCGAAATAAGCCTTAATACAATATGAAAATATTCCCTTTGGCCAGAAATAGGTTTTAGAATAATTATGAGCTTTATAGAATCCTATGAAGTTCATAGGTTTATGAAGTCCGTCCAATTTTAAGTCCATCTTATTTACAAATTTTATAATTTGTAAATAAGATGAACTCATTGAATCATTTAAAAAAAATTAAAATTTCTAATAAATGTTAAAATTGATCAAAAGCTCAAATTTTTAATTTTCTAATGTGAAAAAAAAATTATTAATTGGATGAAACTATTGTTTTATTTGAAAATATTACAAATTGTCACTAATGGATGATAAGTAATGGTGATAACTGATTTAAAGTTTTAAACAAATCATAGGGAAAAATCAAATTTATAGAAACTGTTAAAAGACATTCTAATATCAAAATTATTTGTATTACATATATCTCAAATTGCAAAAAAAAAAAAAAAAAAAAATCTTATTAAGTATAAGATTAACATTAATAAACAGTTAATTCTAAGTAAATTAATATAAGACCAATACTTTAGAATGTAAATGAATATATTTTTCAAAACCTTATATAAACTTATTCAAAGAATTAATTAATATTTTTTTTAGAATTATTAATTGTTATTATCAAAATTATTCAAAAATATGGACAAGGCCAAGCATCACCTTTCTATTGCATATAGTATAAGAATAATATGTGGAACTTATTTACCAATTGAAATTATAAAACAAGTTGTCTTATATGTTTAGAATGCCTTTTTTTAATTTTTTACTTTTCTAGTTTATATATGAAAAAATAAATATAAGGATTATTAAACTATTTGCAAATAAACTTTAAAAAAAATATAATTAAGTTTGTTTTTCCTTATCCTTCATTGATTTTTTTTTTTAATAAACATGGTAATTCAATTTAGAGTAGAAATTGCAATAGGTTGGCTGCATTTTTAAATATACTTAAACTTTTGTGATTATTTGGCTTTTCAGTAATTTTCATCTTTAAGATTCTGAATTAAGTACTTCTACACAAAATCTAATCATCGTTAGGAAGAAATGTGCATTTCTTATAAAAATAAATTTTTCTTAAAAGATATTTGGAACTGATCAAGGTATTAAGGACAATTAACCAATGACAAAATGGATCATGAGAAACAGCTAATTACCATGGAGCAGTCAATTAGTATCAACAGAGTAGCTCTAAATAATCAGTAACAAACTTGCGAATCACAGATTCAATGAAAGAAAAAACTATAGTTAGGCGCATGAGGTACAACTGTATCCCAACTTTAGAATTCTTAGAGAAAAAAGCAAGTTGTAGGTGACTGAAGGAAGTGAGGCGAAAATTGGCAATACCCAATGCTAGATGGGATTCAGGAGTCAGCCACTAATAATTTCAGATCCTCTTAATGAAATGAACATTTAATGTGATAGCTTTCCTTTCTTATGTGTGACAGAGGAGCTACGCAATCTGCCATCTTTGAAATATTTGACTAATTTAGACCCTTGTTGCCAGGACAGTTTTGCTAAATTAAAACATTTTATTTCTCAAATTATCTTAATAGTAAGTAATATACATTAAATTTTCTCTTGAAAGATTATTGATGAGCTTATTCAGGCTGAGGACCATGGATTGATAAATGTTTCTTTGGCCTATTCAACCTTAAAATGAGTAACTAGCATTAGTCAGGGAATAAAGCAAGCTTTTAAAACTCAGGATTGACTAGAGCATACCCTTAGTTTGAGAATCATACATTTCTTAAGGTGAATGAAGATGTACACTGTGTGAAAGCACAGAGAGATAGTTTGAGGACTTCTAAGATAGAACATAACATAATATAAACAGTGGTAGATAGCTGAGCATGTCAATAAGTGAAGTGAATAAAACTGAGTACGTACTAATTCCTCAAAAAACTGAACAGGTGCCCTGGCACAATGTGGATAAATAGAAGTTAGATAATGAAATACTTCAATACTCTATTATTATTTATTTAAAACCAATTTTTGTTCAAAACTACTTTGCTTCATTATTATTTTATTCAGAATACCTGCTCATCTTTCTAAGAGAATAAAACGTGAGAATGCATGTTATGTAAGTAAAGGTGAGCACGTGCTCAATACACTTAGTAAAATAATAATTAAAAGAATTGCAAAATATTTAAGAAAATTAGTTTTGAATGAAAATTGATTTTGAATAAATAATAATAGAGTATTTAAGTATTTCATTGTGTAACTTCTATTTATTCACATTGAAATAGAGCACCTGCTCAGTTTTATGAGGAATGAGTAAGTGCTCAGTTTTTGAGGAATGGGTACGTGCTGTTTTACTGAATTTCATGTCCTATAATTTTGAACAGATACAATGTAGCAAAGCATAGCTATGAGTCTTTCTTCATTACTCAACCATTTACAAAAAAAAAAGCATTTTATCACTCAAAGTTTAATTTTACCATATTCTATAATTGAAACCTTCAAAAATTTGCAAATAATTAGGACTATCATATGCTTAAAAATCTTTTAAAAAGTTGATATGGGTAAACTTATACCTCTTCTGCAACCATATCTTGGACCAAAATTTCTGTTTTAATTAAAAAGCTAAGAAGAATTATGTTGAAGATTCTCTATAAGAAACCAGATAAATCACAGGTTATCCTTTTTACCTTGTTAAATCGTCATGCTTCATTATATGATAGTAAATAGGGATGTCAGGAACATGGATAATTCCCATCAGGCAACTTTGTCTGAGGTTTGGCCCTCTGTCTTCTTGGCTGCTTTAACAGCATAAATGGGTAATGTGGTTAAATCATTTATCATTACTAAGCAGCACTAACATGAAAACTTTACATGACAATAAAAGCAATGCATCAGCTTCCTTAAACAACGTAACATTTCACTCAATTACATTTTTCATCAATATATTTTACATTTTTATTCAAAATAAGTAATCAAAACAGATTAAAAGTTCTTTTTATGCATAGTTTTTAGCGAAAATGTAAACTTTAAAACAAAGGAAAATTATTTTTTAAAAATGAGAGGGAAAATTTTATTTTTATTTCACATCAATCAAAAGACAAATATAACAATCAATGAACTTTGGCACAGAGAAAAAATATTTACACTGAAAAATTGACGCATTGATTACCATAAAAATAAAAATTTATTAAAATAACAAAATGATACATGGAACAAATAGTGGTTAGATTAATAACCTCTTGTTGTTAGATCAATATGTAATAAATAATGATAATAAAGTAACAATCACAGAAAAAAAAAAAACTAAAAATAATATGGCAACAAAATTATTTTTTTGGTGTACTGATAATTAACTACTGTTACAGTTGAAATTCTCAAGATTGACTGTTAACGAAATGACAATATGGCAAAGAGTAACTTTTTTCTTTTCAACTGGAATAAAATGGCTTGGAAACCATAATAATTATTAATTTTTACTATAATGACCATGGAAACAAATAAAGACATACAGTCATTATATGTTCTCAGAACCGTAAAAAGTGAGGTGATTATTTTATGGCAATAAATACAAAAGACTCATACCTCATAAATGTTTCGATATTAATAAAAGAAAAAATAGTATTGTTTATTTATACTACAATGTTTCCTTGAAAGCTAAATACTGAAACCTTGGTATGAACATAGATCACATGGTAAGAAGTATCAAACTTGTCGATGTTTAAAACATACGTTGCTTATCATCAAATTAATATTTTAAGATTGAACTAAAATGCTCATACAATAAATAGTTTCAATGGAAACAATGATAGATAGATCATTACACAATTTTAAATTAAATTAACCGAAAATAGGAATTTTTTTTTAAAGATTACTTTCTCAAAATAGAGTACATGCAAACTTAACAATTAATAAAACATGCAAATTTCCATACCGCCTGTTTCTTAAAACATACAGTACATGATGAGTTGCAGAATATGTGTACAAAAAATATAATATATTTAGCTCACTAAACCCTAGAAATTTACTCCTGTTTTAAAATTTTTATAATTGATAAAATATTTTATTAAACCTAACATTAAATAAATGATTTATAACAATTCTAAGATTTAGCAAGCTGACTAGACCTCAATTCCTTATACAAATACGACCTAGTTTTTTAAGATTAGACAAAACTATGTATCCAGAATTGAAAAATATCAGTCTTCACAATTTTAATTATTTAGGTTATATTATTTTCAAAAACCACATTCTCCTGTTTAGCTGAAAAACAGTAATAATGAAAATGGTAACATACTTTTTAAAAAAATACACAATAAAATTGAATAACTCTTAGCAGGAACATAATGCTGAATACAGACATTAAAAATAACAAAATAATAGAACTGTACCATATCAACAAAACATGTTTACCATAGAAATCACAAAAACAAGATTATCTACAAATCTTTGTTTGATTCATTATTCTTTATGTTGACAACATATAAATACAAAGAATAAACCATTAATTAACTAGCGATTTAACAATAAAATTGCTTAACATAACCAAAGCAATAGGGAGAGTGCTAGAATAAGATAGTGTACTTTACCACTGTTGATCTAAGAGGTATATATTGACTGCAAAATATTATATCACAGACTTTTTCACTTCAGAAATATACATATTTATAAATATTATATACATAAATAACATAGAATAATTCATATTCCTAACATAAGTATTATGGTTTTTGTATTTTTGCACTACACTGTTTGTTTTGGTTTTTAATTTACAAATCTAGAGAGCATGCAAAATAATAGCGCGCATCCCATTTTATAAAACAGTATTATTTATTTTAAGGAAACTGTGACCACAAATTGACTTAGCCTAATATATAAAAATAGGAAAAAAACAACAAACTAGAGGTTTTGCACACTATTATTACAATTCAAACATTTTTAAAACTAACTTAATCACAGAAAAAAATAAAAGTTGCACATAAATGAGGCAACATAGATCTGTGTCAGTGAAAACCTAAAAGATTTTATGACTACAAATAGTACTGCTATGAACACATTTTGTCATTTCCACGAAACGACTTTAATTTCAGTATATAGGCATATAAATAATAACAATATATGAATATGTCATTAGTTTCAAAACTGCTTTTATGGCATAACAAAGTTATTAATTAAATGCTCAACAAAATAAAAAATCCAAACATACATAAAAAGATTCAACTGCCAGCACATGCATGATGGCAGTATTCATAAAAAAATAAATGTTAAAAGAAGAATTAGATCATTATGTATTACAGAAACATTTATAAAATAATGTTGCTTATAAAATTAATTATTTGGGCGACATTCTTCTAAGACAATTATTTGAAATACCAAACATTTCTTCAATAAAATTTGACTTTGAATACTATACTTAATCTTAAGGCACAATCTGTAAAACAAATGCTCAGTCCATGAACATTTAGCCAAGTCGTAGGTAAAGAGCTAAGTATCCCTAAAAAAGTTGGTTTATCCCTGAAAATATGAGTCACTTCGAACTCTGCAATTCAGTCTTAACTATCTATTACAAATAAAAGGCCACAGACTTCAGTCTGATCTGTTACATGTACATAGGCATATATATAATGTGTAAACATTTTAAAGTGACATATATTGTTCAAATAGTTATGTTAATTGAATTGACCTTATATCATTCAAAGTTACAGGGAGCCTTGATAAACCTACATTGAGATCTTCAACCATACAATTTGCCTCTGTCAAGCATTCAACAAGTCCAGGCGACTTCTAGAACAGTTAAAAAAAAAAAAAATTAAAACAGTGCTCGAATACATTTAAATTAAATTGAATGTTTATGTCACATAGTAAATATCATAACTTTCTATTTGCCTTTGAAGCAAGGTTGCCAAGCAAATGCTATAGATATGGAAACACACAAGATAGTACAGTGCAATTAGTGATCTACGATCATAATTATTCTGGTAGTTTCAATTTTTTAATATGTTCTGTGAACTGGTCTTCTGATGTAAAATCCTATTTATCGACCTTGAAGCGCTTGAGCTCATATTGAAAAAACCAGTCAGAATCACGGAAAAATCGTTTCTCCCAGATATATCTCCTTTCTAATGCAAATTTCGGTTAAAGCAGCTCGAACAAATTTTGTAGAGCATAAAATTTTCTACAAACTTGTATTTAAAATTATCTTCTATCTCATACAACACTGAAATATAAAGTCTTGAACATGCTTACAAGTTCGTAAAGACCAGTAAAATGCACAAGGTTTGATTTTATTGAGTACTCTTTTTCTAATTCAATTTTGAGAAAAAATAACTAACAACAAGCATAATAGCAGAGCATAAAATTTCATATAACACGTGTATGCTTTTATTATATTTATAGTGCTAGCCCATTGAAAACAGGACAAAAATTGAATAATGTTTTGAACTTTTCATTCCACCATGTCAAAAATTAAAAAAGCAGTAAAGTTTTATTTTTTTAAATTTATTTTATATGCAATTGTTGTTTAATTACTGTCATAATATAGACATAAAAATAAGAGAGGTAGTACATAGGAATGGTGACATTTTTTCGCAAAATTAACATTTATTCACAACAACTAAGTCATGAATATAACATCGAAAATCAATTTTAATTATTCTTAATAATATATTTTACTCATTCACATTTTTAAAAATGCAATAATCAATTTGGGGTGATCCTAATCCTAAATTAAATTTATCCAACCTACCAGCCATAAACATGCAGTCCGACATCACGTTTCAATAGCAGACTTGCAAGTTCAGACTTGGTTTTGTTACAATAAAGATCTAACTGAATTGCTAACATTCCGAAGTCGAAGAAGGATGATATTAAGTTACTAACTTCAGTACCAATGTTGAAAGAAGCTGCAACTTAGGCCTTGCTGAACTTTATATCCTGCCAAAGCAAAAGAGGTTGCACTGGAAAGTGTACCTGCAGAAAGTCGGGGAAGAAGTGCTCTCTACTCTGCATTCACTGCAACAGTAACTCGTGAGAGAATGCTACGCTACAGAAGCCTTTGACGAAGAATTTAGAGACCGAGCTGCCACATAATTGGCTGATGAAACAGATGAAGAAAATATTGAAGATGTTCCAAGACCGAGAAAGAGCCTGAAAATTTTATTAAGAGGTTAGGATCACCCCAAATTGATTATTCAGTAAGGAGGGATAAGGTGATATATTCCTTCTATAAGTTATTTATAGATTATTCTATAAGTTTTGTATTTTAAGTAATAATTGTTGGTCCAATTTTTATTCTTATCCTTAAAAGTTATGCCCTACTTGATGATTATAGTCATTTAATGGTTACTTGCCTTCATATTAAATTCCTCTCCCCGAACAAAACTTGAACTCCTCCCCCATACACACCTGCTAAGCACTACATCACTTATTTTTATATCTATGTTATAACTTTACCAACAATTGTAGATACAAAATATCTGATGTGGGCAACACATGACTTCCTTGTACGCCTATTAAATTATAAATCCGTGGCTCGAAAAGTGATACTGAATTTGGTTACTAGTTTTGGAAGATTGACACTCGGCGTCCCGACATCCATCTACTGACACACACACACACAAAAATACACTCTTGTTACTGGAGGTCTCATTCCGTTATTATATGTCGTTTTTCTTCAGTAGGTAACTAGTTTCCAAGATATTTCTTCATGTTCCGTGACAACAATAAAACTGTCAATATCACTGGATAAAGCATTGGAAATCAACTGTTCCGACATTTTAAGCGGAAAAACCCACTTAACTAATATCTTATTCTCATGCAGCAGACTTGTTGATCTCACAAATGGGGAGGAAAGCCAGTATTTTACACTCAATTTTAACACTTAAAGCAAGTAATAAAAATGTTTAATTGGATTGGAAACCAAATTGCGTTTGTAACCTTTATTACCGAAACATATGATTACTCTTTTAATTTAAATATAATTATTGATGTAAGCTTATTATGACCTCCAAGTAAAGTACCCTGTTCGGCTCACGAATATTAACCAAAATCTAGTAAATACATTTAGTAAAGTCCTATTTACCAAATTTGAGATGTTTTACATTATATGACCTTCAAGTAAAGTCCCACTTCCGGTGATCAAGCAGTGACCAAAAAGGTAGGTTCACAACTAGATTTTACAACAATCCTAAATACAAAATTTCAACTTTCTACGGCTAACCGTTTTTGAGTTAAGTTATCAGATGAATATTATATTTAACAATTTTTATAACGATAATTTTAAACATCAGTTTAATATCAGTAAACTGTCTTTCTCAGGGCTCTCCAATGTCTTAGACCATATATATGGGAATCCCTAGCATGTGGCAACACCTTGTCAATGTCAGGTCGGCTGACCATTGTCCAGAGATCTGCTTTCTTTCTATCGGAAACGCTGTCAAGCTCCCTCTTATATTCAACAGTTTACTGCTACCATATTCTTGGTCAGATGCAAATTGTATACTTTAACTGAACCCTCAGGACAGCCCTCACAAGAAGCTCACATGAGCTTCCAAGAATTGTTCCTAAATAGGCCACCCAGAAATTAGGTGTAGAGGAAATTATCTACCTCCTTCTGCTCCTTGCAACTTCATCCCCTCTCCATTCTCATCCCTATAAAGCCTTCTTTAAATTTACTATAGAGGCATTCTGTATTCCATAACAGAGTAAGCCATGATGTAAGATAGCTACGATATTGTAACTTAGTTTGTAAGAAGCATTTTAAATGTCATTGTAACATTTTGTTTAGACAATAAAAGTATATCTTAAAGTCTTCACCGTTGTGTGTTCGTTAATTTGCGAGATACGAACGTACGCATGGAACGAACGTACTTACAGACGTCACGACGAAACTAGTCAAAATGGATTCAGGGATGGCCAAAATGGATATTTCCGTCGAAATCTGAAAACCGAAAATTTTCGCGATTACAATACTTCCTTTACTTCGTACAAGGAAGTAAAAAAACACCTTACCGCTTTTTCAATTTGTGACATAGTGGATTAGAACCTCGATATCCAATATTGATAAAAAAACATAAAACATATAGGACTTTTAATAAAATAATATTAATAAAAACTGTATAATCTTGTCGTGAATTTTATTGGCTTTTACAAACATAAAGGGTCAGGATCACCCAAATTGATTATTATCTTTTCAAAAAGCGAATTATTAAAATTGATTTTTTTTTTATACTTTCATGACTTAATTGCTGTTAATAAATGATAATTTTACGAAAAATCGAATATTTCAATTCATTACCATTCCTATGCACTTCCTCAGTCAATAATCTTTATTTTATATTGCAATTACATTGAAGATAAATCTTGATGACGTGTACGTTTTAATAGTATTAAAAACTACAAATAAAATATGTTAAAAAAAATCTAGAAATGAAAAGTTCAAAATACTATTCAATTTTCGGCCTTTTTTGGTAGTTAGCACTAGCGATGCAAGCTGCGTCGTAAAAATTCTTGAGAGAGGGAGGGAGGGGGGGGGGGGGCGAAAAGTGGTATTTTTTTGGGTTTTCCACGGGGAAGGGGCGGATGTTTGAAGAATAAATAGAAAAAAAGTACACTAAAACTAAAATTATATAAGTGGTGGTCCAGGCGAACTAGAACAGATTAGGGAAAAGATTTGTTGTAGACGAAAAATTTGGTACATTCTAGTTTTTTGGATCTTTGAACTTGAACCTGTGGTTTTCTTACAGATATTTAGCCCAAAACCTTGGTTTTCCGTCTATATTTTGGAAACTATTGTTTTATTCAATACTCTGCTGTTTAGTTGTACATTCTCCAGCCATAATTTAACATTAAAAGTGATACATCATTATTTTGTTTAGATATAATTATTTTTACAACTTTAAAGACTAAAAATATTGTAGGTTTCAGCATCACAGAGCTGTGGCTATTCAGTGCCAGCACCAAAAGTTAGATGGAGAAAGCAGCTAGTAAAATAGTACAGGCCATCCATTCTATTTTGAATAAAATAACCACTAAAATAATTCTTGTAGTTTTAATACAAATATTAACCGATACTTGGGTAAATAAAAATTATAATTTATGATAAACATAAATGTCTAAAATCAGTAGAAAGTCAGTTATCCGATGCAGATTTCCGGTTCATAGTGCTACTAATTGAGTCGCTAATTTCCAAAATGAACCCTAATTGATTTTTTTCGGAAATTGAGATAAATATTGATTCGTACGTTAAAACACCCAAGGAATTAGATGGTGTTGTTATTTTTTCCCGAAACGTGCCTAAATATTAGAAAAAATGGTTTAAAAATACGTAAATTTCTAAAACGATACTTTATTTTGTTCCAGAATGTTCCTAGATTACAACTTTATTTCATTCCAAACCGTGCCTCAAACCATAGTAAAGTGGGACATAAATCATTATTTTCTTTCCAAAAGGGACCCTAATTTTCAAATCAATCAACAGGTGGTCCTCTCTTCTGCTTTTTTTTTTCCTGAAGACTGTAAATTAATTATTTCTTGCTTTAATTCGCGTAGTTTTTATGTGGTTGATAAACCTTTTTTCGAATTTTCTAAAATATGTCCGTCCAGATTATTTAACCTTATAAAAATATTTCAACCGACAATTCTTTATCACTCACTGCCGATGTTGTTTTCGTTTGGTGCTTCGTAAAGGTTTTTTTTTTTTATATTTTTTATATTAAGCCAAAAAATAAATAATTTAATGATGCCAGATAAAAAATTGAAACAGACGTGAGAAATGTGATAATGACACAAATTTTAATAATATCACAGAAAAGCACATTTTAGCAGCTGAAATAATTTTTGACGAACTATTATAATCTGTTTACTGAATACTGTTTTTGTTTTTGAAATTAAATATTAGTATTATTTATTTTACGGGTAATATTATTTTATGTATTTTTTATTGATATATTTTTATTGTTGTATTATTAATACCCTTGATGTTTAGTCTCATTAAAAAAAATACATTTTGTTTTACATTTATCTTAAGTATTTTTGAAAAATAAATTATTCAAAAGCATATTTTAACCTTTTCATTCGAATGAAAATAGTAAATAAATTGATCTTATAGCAGCTTTATTACACAGGAAATATAAAATTATTGAAATTCAATGTCAATCATTATTTTCGTTCCAAAACGAACCCTAATCAATTTTATTTGTTTCAAAACCGGCCTTGAAGTTTAATTTGTTCCAAAACCGGCCTTATTGAAATTTAGATACTCTTTAATAATTATTAAAATAATCAAGGATTTCTGAAAATATGTGCTACAAATAAAGATTTTTTTACTTTATTTAAACAAAAAAAAAAAAATGGTTTTGATATCACCATTGGAATAGAAGATATAGTTTTTCCCATTTCCTGAAAATTTGTCAATGATGATTAGGGCTCATTTTGGAAATAAACGACTCAATTGAAGGAAATTCAAATATCTCTTATTTGTGAGAAAGCCAGGTCATTTGAACATATTTTCTTAATCCAAAAGATTTAATAATCTATTTAACAAAAATAGAGGTAGTGCTCTGTTCAAGACATGTAACCACTACTTTTACTTATTTCTTATCCAATTAATAGCCATAAAGAAAATATAAAGCTAATATTCATCATGTTTTTCAATAAACTTTCTGATGATATAATAAAATATTTTTGATGTTAGATATTTCATAATTTTTTTCAAAAGTAGTAGAGGCCTTATCATTTAAAATAAGAAACTCTTGTGAGGCTAAGTATGAAATTGAGATGTGTGTGTTTCTTTATGGTAGATCATAGTTAGTTAATTGTATAAAAGACTGATTGATGAATATTTAAATTTAATAACAATTAATTCTTGTATTCGTGAATATAATTCTAATAGTTTCATTATAGACGACTAAATTGTTAGTCACAAAAAATAATCATGACTAATGATTAAAATTTTTATCATTATTCATGATTAATATTTTAGTTTTAGTGGTCGTAAACGACTAAAAATTTAGAATAAAACCTATGATTTGATGTGCTAATGCCTCTTAATTGATTTCAGTGTTTTATTAATTAATAATTTATTTATGTTTTGTTCATATGTGATTTTAAATTTGCTAATTATACATAATTATTTCTTTAAGTAAAATCCTTCTTCACAACCTTTATCCCGAAATTGTTATATTTTAATTTTAAATCAAAGCATTTATTATGAAGAAAAAATCATAATTCGTATTTCTTTATGGTTTTGCTTTAAATCAAAAGAATTGCATTGCTTTTTGTTAACAGAAATAAGCAAAAATTAATATGAAGCAATCGGTATTTATTTATTTATTCGAATAAATTTTTATCCGATTGAACTTTTAGTTTAAAATCAATAACTAAAAATTTATTTGGATTTTTAGTTGTTATTTTTATAACAATTTTATAACAATTTTATCTCGGATAAATTTTTAACAGACTAATGCCCAACTCTACCTAGCAAGACATAAGCTAATGATTATGATAAATTTATTTATTATAATAATTAATATTTGCCAGTTTTGATACTTATTAATATAATGTATTTTGTTTATAAGATTTTTTTTTCTCTAACAGATTTCTTCATTATCTTTATTTTATTAACCACTGTTAAAAGATGTATTTTTCCTTTTTTTAAATGTTTTCTTTTCTATCCCATTCATCAATATTGTCCAGTAATAATAAAATAAGATGATACTATAATTGAGACAATAAATAGCAGGGAAAAGAATGATGAAATGTTTATATTTAATGAATTGGATCCAACTACCCTCTGATAAATATTACAACACAGAAAAATACAAAAACATAATCCAAATACATACTAAATAAAATTGAAAAATGAGATTCAGATAAATCATATTCTGGAACATTATAGTAAAAAGAGGATACTCTAAAGATCTACAAAAAAAGAAATAAAAATTAATGAATATACTGAATATTTTACAAACTAAAATAATACACGATTTCAAGACTATATTTAAAAAATTGGAACACACAAACAATTCTATTCAGCATCTTTAGACATGGATAAAATTATTGTTATTAGTACTATTTCATAATGGAATATTTTTATTTCTTCAGAAATATATCTCTTCTTTATTCCGTTTTATTTGTGTTTCAGCAGCAAAATATTCAGTATATATTATTATTTCTATGGTTTATACTTCCTTGCAATAAACAATGACTGATTAATTCCTGAAACACATAAAGAGGGTTTGAAAAACTTGTTTCTGATTGTTAGTAACACTTCCTGATCAAATTTCTCAAATATGAGGATATAAATTAGAATTTTGGGTCATTTTCACATATTGAATTATTGCTGAAAGAATTTATACTTAGATAAATAACTTAGATCATATTGAAGGGTATGATGTAAGTTCATCTTAAAAATATTTCTCGATTATGATCAGAAAGAGTAAATATGTGTTTATAAATCATAACTTGAACATTTAAAAACAAAATTAGTTAGGGAACATACATATTCAGTAGCTGTATCTTTAGAAACAGTAACAAGGTTTCAACAAATTATAATTATATTAAAAAGAAACTATTTTATTGAGAAATATTACAACAATCTGCCACAATAAGTAATAGTGATGAAGTAGCATTCTGGCAATACTATTAAGAATAGAGCCACTTTAACACTGCATATAGGTGGTATTTGGGATTGATAAGATTGGTAGGTAATTAATGTAGATTACAAAAAGTCTATGTGATAAACAAGATCCCTGAAAAATACCATCTGAAAGAGATAAAATCATGAAAGGAGGTTTTATCTGGACTGATTAAAAAGGAAGGTGTATAGAAATAAGAGCCAGAAGACAGGATATTAGTAGTTATAGAGCAGTGTTAACAGCGGTCAAATGGTTGCCAATGGCTCTCAGTGGGATATGGTATGTCGATACCCATAGTCCAGCAAAACTTGAGAAATGGCCCTAGTCCACCAGCGGACGTGACAAGTCCTACTCCCATTTCCTCGTAGTAAACAGTGGGCAATTCAAACCATGGTGGGCATTGGCTGATAGGAGAGGGCATTAAAACTGGAACACTTAACTAGGGGAGGAAACCCCCACAGGGAACCCAGGTCCTCCAAGTTGGGGGTTGAACAAAGAGCCAATGACCCTGTCCCATAAAAATCCTACCTTTTTTCAAGAAACCAGGTATTTTTTTTTTAACAAATATCGAAAATGAATGAAAAACATTGCAGTTTTGGAACCTGTCATGAAAAGTAAAGCTACTTATTTATAAAACGATCCTGAGACCAATTGTCAGTTACGCAAGTGAAAGATGGGTTCTGACCCAAGAATGCGAGATCTTGCGGATCTGGGATAGGAAGGTGCTTCGACAAATTTTTGGGCTAGTATACTTAGATGGCCAATGGAAGACAAAAAGTAATAGAGAAAAGAAAGTGTATATAAGTGAGCTTGGATACGTTTCTACATAGAAAGGATGGGAGAAGATAGATATCCTAAGAAACTATTATATGGCAAACCATGAGGCAAAAGAAGAAGAGGAAGACCCAGGGTGCAATGGATCGATGATGTAGAGGACGATCTACAGAGGATGGGAATTGGATAATGGAGAAGTCTAGCTGCTGATAGAGAGGATTGGAGAGGTATTGTTGAGGAAGTAAAAGCCCAACAATGACTGTATAGCCAAGGAAGAAAATAAATATAGGGTAGTGCTAACAGAGGATAAACCATCTATTTTATTTGGGAAATGTAAAAGTTGTTAGAAATAATGCCATATAATTAATTAAAAAATAAGTGCAGTTTAGATCAGGGAAGAAGAAATGCTGTTATTATCAGGAGATGAAACTGGAAAAGAATAGGAGATTAGGTTTGTTTGCAGGATAGCTTGAAAGACACTTAATCTATTAGCAGAGCAGTGCATTAGAATCAGCATATGGCTTTTATATAAGGGAGCAGTAGAAAGGCATATAAGATTTGGGTTTTGAGCAGAGCTGGTAATCTAAAATAGAATGAACGTTTGAAATAAGAATAGAAATCATTACTTGAACTAAAAGGCTTTGTTCTGGTAAGGCACGCAAAAGTGCTCCAGTAAATTATGTATAGAATTATATGAAAGGTAATTAAATTATATAAAAAAAAAAAATCATCAAAACCAGGTCAGTATTGGCAAAGATAACGTCCAACGGACTAATCGGAAGCGGCAATTATTACATGTTTTTACAATTTTTTCGTAAATGGCTCCAACAATCTCCTTAAAGCCTTTTAACTTTTCATGTATGCAGTATATCAATGAGCATATGCAGGGGGAAAAGTTATAGCAAAAAGAAAATTTTATTTGCGCATAACTCAAAAATAAAAAAAAAGGAATCATTGAAATCGAACTGGAATTACAGCGTTTCTTATAAGGACTACAAGATCCTGGATGGATAACCAAGGGCATCCGAAAGGAGACGGTGTGACCGAACCTCCTTCCACCAATCCGCCAATCTGTTGTCAACAATATGCTCTGTAATAATGTAATGCAAGAATACAAAAGTAAAATTAACTTAATAATTTCTAATTTTATATTATTTAATGGAAACAAAATGTTTCCATGTAAACTAAACCGAAACTTTTAAAATATATTTTCAGCTTGACAAACCTAAAATGTATAGGTAGTGTACAGAATTGTTGCACTAAAATTGTTTAAAAAACTATATTATTGTACTTATGTTGAAGAAGATGTGAAGAACTGAATGCTGCTGAGTTTATTTCAAATATTGTTTATTGTAACTCTTTAAAATTATGTTAAAAATATAATTATTATAGGGCAATAAGGGAAAATTGTGTAATGCGCACCACACCAGATTTTTTTAAGTGTATTCTTCATTGTGCACATCGGAACTTGTAAAATTACGGTCAAACAATGACAATTTAAATATCTGTTCTTCTGGTTTGCCAAACAACTCCCTAAGTCAAAACCAATTTTCCCAATGTGCCTTCAATCTCACTAACACCACCTTATCGGAAACTGAAAACAATCTTCTTAATAAAGGCTTAAAACACTCCATAAATTCAGCTGTAAACACAAAAATGTTTGAAAACCGATCTATAAACTTGCCCATTACATGGAAAATTTATTCAAAACCAAAATCTCATTTTCCCCACAATACACAGTAAAGAACTCTATAGCGTTAGTCAATAAAATTAAGAACATAGTAATTCCGGATAAAGCAAAATTAATATTGTTCGACGTCAAATCTTTTCACCTATATCCCACCACTAGAAAAAATAGAAATTTTAAAACAGCCAATCTTCCGATCGAATCTATCACCGAACAAACCAATGCAACCTTTTCTGTTTGATATAATCTACTGAAACCTTGGTGAGTAATAACATGTATTTGATTTCTTGTTTTAATTAAATTCATAATTCATTTTAGATTTAATTTAAAATGTATAATAATACACCAAACTGTATTTTGAATTTCTTATTTTTGAATTTTTTTTGTGTTTTTAGAACTGAAGATGAATGATGTATATTTTTAAAACATTTTAACGATAACATTTTAAATAGTTATATTAAAAAACAATAAGTTAAAAAAAAAAGGAATAACATTATTATTATCTAATAACAAAAAGTAACTTGCAACCTCTAAAAACGAACCTTTCTGGCTTGTACTTTTGTACTTTATTATGAAATAGGGTCCAGGTCACCAAGTCAATAGGAAGTCTCTCAACACCAATAAGGTTTTTATCCCTTGTTCGAAAAAATTGTTTTGGCTTTGAATTAGTAAATTCAAAAATGAAAATTTGACATTGGTTCAATTTTGAAATTCATTTTTCAGATCAAATAATTATTTTTTAAAGTTTGTCAGCTAACTTATATCTATCGCATGCTGCTATAAATGTTTTTCATCTGGTTTTATCTTGTATTGCTTAGTCCAGATGAAGGCCTAAGATAAATTATTTGCCACTTCTATAAATTTGTTTTATTGAAAACTAGTTTCGAATGTTATGCATTCATCCTCAGTTCTAAAAACACACAAAAAATTCAAAAATAAGCAATTCAAAATATAGTTTGGTATTATTATACATATTAAATTAGATTAATATAAATCAGTATTATAAAACATTTATGAATTATGAATTTAATTAAGACAAGAAATCAAATACATGTTGGTACTCACCAAGGTTTAAATGGATTATATCAAACAGAAAAGTTTGTACTGATTTCTTATCGCATTGAACTAACAATGAACGAAAGGTAGGTAGCATGTTTTTAGGTAAACAGTTCAAGGGTCAGGGTTTTTCCAGTAATGCCGGTGAATAACCAAACTATATTTTGAATTGCTTATTTTTGAATTTGTTGTGTGTTTTTAGAACTGAGGATGAATGTATAACATTCGAAACTAGTTTTCAATAAAAAACAAATTTATAGAAGTGGCAAATAATTTATCAATCCCTAATTAGATTGATCCTTCTATAGCATCATGCGGATGTATTTTCCCAACATATTCTCAATCTCACTAGCACCACTTTATCGGAAACTGAAAACACTATAGATTCACCTATAAACAAAATTTTTTTGAAAATCGTGCGGGTCATATCGAAATCGGTCTAGTAAAATATAATAATGACTCTATTTCCAAATCCGTATATGCCAATGTACTAAAAACCGAAATAGACAAAATCAATAGGCTTAATAAAAATATATCAGCAGGACATAAAACAGCATGTGCACTATCAGCAAAAATACGCGAAAATAATGTTGTAGTCATAAAAGCAGATAAAGGAATTACGGCAGTAATTCTAGAAAGAGATACCTATAGAAAGGAAGTAAAAAACAGTTTCCATAATATCAAAAATTCTTTGAATAAATTTGCTACCGAAGTACATGAGTTGAAAATGAACAGCATATTAATACCTGATAATAAAAAGTACAATATCATTGAGATGAATCCGTTGCTCCCTGACTATATCACCTACCAAAAATATACAAACCAGAAATTCCTATAAGACCTGTAGTTATTTACATCAATAGTCCAATCTATAAACTTGCCCATTACTTGAACAATTTATTCAAACCAAAATCTCATTTTCTCCACAACACACGTTAAAGAACTCTATAGCGTTAGTCAACAAAATTAAGAACATAGTAATTCCGGATAACGCGAAATTAATATTGTTCGACGTCAAATCTTTTCACAAGTATCCTACCACTAGAAAAAACAGAAATTTTAAAACAGCCAATCTTCCGATCGAATCTATCACCGAACAAACCAATGCAACCTTTTCTGTTTGATATAATCTACTGAAACCTTGGTGAGTACCAACATGTATTTGATTTCTTGTCTTAATTAAATTCATAATTCATTTTACATTTAATTTAATATGTATAATAATACCAAACCGTATTTTGAATTTCTTATTTTTGAATTTTTGTGTGTTTTTAGGACTGAAGACGAATGTATAACTTTTTATATAACAAAAAAAAGAAAGAAAGAAAATTATTGTAACATAATAAAGATAAGTAACTTGCAACCTCGAAACACGAACCTTTCCGACTTGTACTTTAGTACTTTATTATGAAATAGGGCCCAAATCACCAAGTCAGTAAAAAGTCTCTCAATACCAGTATGGTTTTTATCTCTTGCTTGAAAAAATTGTTTTGGCTTTGAATCAGTAAATTCAAAAATGAAAATTTTACACTGGTTCTATTTTGAAATTCAATTTTCAGATCATGTAATTTTGGTTACTATTTTCAATAATAGACCTTTGGGATCGACCAAGGAAAGATTTTTTGTAACCCCTTCCCCCCCTCAAAATTTGAGGTTTTATGTTTCAAGATACGAAGACTACAAATATTGAATAAAAAAAAAAAATCTGTCCGTCTGCTGATTTTCTCTGAGACTACTGGACCGATTTTCTTGAGATTCAGTACTAATGTCACAGATCACCCCAGGATGATCCTCAGAACTCAACATTACTATCTATCTGTTTGTTTCAAAGTGGCGGCCGATTAGAGATCTTGTATGACCGTAACTCGGCCATTTATAAAGATAGGGGGGAAATGTAAGGTGTTTTGGAATCAGCATAACAAGGCATTAAAAAAATCTCCATCTGTAAATGCTTTTGGTTTATTATTTTCAATAATAGACCTTTGGAATAGACCAACGAAAATTTTTTTGTATCCCTCTCCCTCAAATTTGAGGTTTACGTTTCAAGATATGTAGAATCCAAATAAAAAATAATCCGTCCGCTGCTTTTCTCCAAGACTACAGGACAGATTTTCTTGAGATTCGGCACTAATGTCACAGGTCACCCCAGGATGATCCTCGGAACTCAACAATACCATCCGTCTGTTTGTTTCAAAATGGCGGCCGATTAGAGATCTTATATGCCCATAACTCGATCATTTATAAAGATAGAGGGGAAATGTAAAGTGTTTTGGAATCAGCATAACAAGGCATTAAAAAAATAAAATAAAATGAAATACAAAAACTTTATATAATTGCCGATTAAAGATGTTATATGCCCATAACTCGGACATTTATTAAGATAGGGAGGAAATGTAAGGTGATTTGGAATCAGCGTAAGGCATTAAAAAAAAAAATCTGTATAAATGCCGATTAAAGATCTTATATGTACATAAAAAAAAAGTTTTCAATAAAAACAAAATTATAGAAGTAGCAAATAATTTAGCAATTCCTAATTAGATTGATCCTTCTATACCACCATGCAGATGTCAACTATATATAACATCTATTGCTTTACTTTATAGGCATCCCCTAAGTACAAGTCTAAGTGAGCCAATGATTTACAATGTGAAATGTTGAAATACGATAACATTTAAAATAGTTTTTATTAAAAACAGTAAATAAAAAAGCAATTGAATACAATTATAATTTATTAACACTTAGCAATGGTGACATTCCATACATTTTTTTTCTTCTTTTCTAACATACATTTCATTTTTCCAACTGTATCCATGTTTCGGGGTTGTTTCCCCATCTTCAGGATTACTTTCTACAAATTTAATAAAACAAAAAACCATATTGTATCAACATTAATAATCACTTTACCATGTATTTTTGTATCTGTTTTACAGTTGACTGTTATTTTATCGTTTTTAGTAATATATTTAGATTCCAATATTTTTGGTTCTTTAAATTTGAATTTATGTTGTAGTCTAATAATTAAAAAAAAAAAACGATAAAATAACAGCAAACTTTAAATTTGAATTTATGTTGTAGTCTAATAATTAAAAAAAAAAAAAAAACGATAAAATAACAGCAAACTATAAAACAGATATCTGTTTTATAGTTGGCTGTTATTTTATCGTTTTTTTTTTTTTTTAATTATTAGACTACAACATAAATTCAAATTTAAGGAACCAAAAATATTGGAATCTAAATACATTACTAAAAGGATAAAATAACAGTCAACTGTAAAACAGATACAAAAATACATGGTAAAGTGATTATTAATGTTGATACAATATGGTTTTTTGTTTTATTAAATTTGTAGAAAGTAATCCTGAAGATGGGGAAACAACCCCGAAACATGGATACAGTTGGAAAAATGAAATGTATGTTAGAAAAGAAGAAAAAAAATGTATGGAATGTCACCATTGCTAAGTGTTAATAAATTATAATTGTATTCAATTGCTTTTTTATTTACTGTTTTTAATAAAAACTATTTTAAATGTTATCGTATTTCAACATTTCACATTGTAAATCATTGGCTCACTTAGACTTGTACTTAGGGGATGCCTATAAAGTAAAGCAATAGATGTTATATATAGTTGACATCTGCATGGTGGTATAGAAGGATCAATCTAATTAGGAATTGCTAAATTATTTGCTACTTCTATAATTTTGTTTTTATTGAAAACTTTTTTTTTATGTACATATAAGATCTTTAATCGGCATTTATACAGATTTTTTTTTTTAATGCCTTACGCTGATTCCAAATCACCTTACATTTCCTCCCTATCTTAATAAATGTCCGAGTTATGGGCATATAACATCTTTAATCGGCAATTATATAAAGTTTTTGTATTTCATTTTATTTTATTTTTTTAATAATAATTTTTTTAATAATGTATTTAGATTCCAATATTTTTGGTTCCTTAAATTTGAATTTATGTTGTAGTCTAATAATTAAAAAAAAAAAAAAACGATAAAATAACAGCCAACTATAAAACAGATATCTGTTTTATAGTTTGCTGTTATTTTATCGTTTTTTTTTTTTTTTTAATTATTAGACTACAACATAAATTCAAATTTAAAGTTTGCTGTTATTTTATCGTTTTTTTTTTTTAATTATTAGACTACAACATAAATTCAAATTTAAAGAACCAAAAATATTGGAATCTAAATATATTACTAAAAACGATAAAATAACAGTCAACTATAAAACAGATACAAAAACAAATGGCACCCATCATGCAGATACAAACAATAAGATAAAAATAAAACAAAAATGGTATGTCATAAAAGTGAAATTAAATTAATAATGATAACTGCTTGGAATAGAGTGATTATATAGATTGATAGATTTAAAAAATATTTTAATACACTAATTAGTAAATTTGGACATAATGTGTGGTAGGTTATTGTTTATATGGTGGGTATTTGAATAGAACAGTGAGCTTATCATGAGTTCATAGTCTGTTAAGATCAGTTCATAACTGTTTTAACAAATATGAGCTAATTATCCTTTTGGTAGCTCTTGGACATATATAGTATTCCTGTACACATAATAATGATGACTAAAAGACTAAAATAATTATTAATGTAATGTGAAGTATAGTATGTTGTAGATAAAAATGTGATTATTAATGTTGATACAATATGGCTTTTTGTTTTATTAAATTTGTAGAAAGTAATCCTGAAGATAGGGAACAACCCCGAATACAGTTAGAAAAATGAAGTGTATGTAAGAAAAGAAGAAAAAAAATGTATGTAATGTAACCATTACTAAGTGTTAATAAATAATTGTTTAGACTTCCTAAGTGCTATAATAGAAAAACAATTATTATTATCTAACGACAATAAATAACCTGTAACCTCTAAAAACGAACATTTCCACTTTCACTTGTACAGTTGAACTTAATTTTGAAATAGGATCCAGGAGGATCTTAGGAGTACTACCAACATAGACTTTGCCGTTTGAATTGGAAGATAGAAGAAGAAGTTGCCACCACTTTACCAGTCAATTCCCCCTTCGCAGCCCACTGTTTTTGTTTCTAAAGTATAATGGTGTATTCAACTTTAATCTACAGTAATTAATCAGTGCCAAAACTGATTCCTTGTGCCTAACCTGCATTAACAGAATGTTGGAAATGTTTTTGGCATTCCAAACATTTATCATCATCCAAGCTACAACAGACAAGTTTAAATTAAGCTACCCAAAATTTCACAGTGGAAAATAAGGAAGCAGAGTGCCGATAAACAGAGTCCAGCTCATCTTTAATTTGCATAGTTAAAAAACAAATATTTAATGACAGCTTGAAACTTGATTTCTTTCATTTTCACAAAAATACTCTCTAAAATGGCTGAAACTTTGATGAATACCTTTCAAAGCTTTTCACAAACACATTCCTCGACTTTTGTTTCTAACTTAATGTTGAGGTCGGGAACGTTTGTCCTTGTGGATGTGGATTTTAGAGGGGTCCAGTCAAGGAAAATATAGAGGCAACGATTGTCGATAGTATCAGCATCGAAGGTCTGTGCTATGTGTACACCAAGTCTTGGAATGTTATGGTGTTATTATATATGTTATGGGAATAAAGTATTTTGATGATAATACCTTATTAATTTTTCAAATCAAAAGGAAAAAGATACTATATGAATAGTAACCATGTTTATAATGCTTAAATGTGCATACCACAGTTAACAATAATAATAAAAAAGCGATTCCCCTTTTCAAACTAACTTTATATTCTTCAGAGCAAACTATGTAAAGATAAGCCACCTTCCAGAGAAGAAAAATAAATTTTTATTCAATTGAACCCTAAAAACAGATAAATTTAAACACTAAAAATAGATAAACTGCCTTGGAACACAGAGCATACTGAGGATGCAAAGATCACACTTGTAAATCGACCAGTTCATTCTGTTTTGAGAATGGAAACAAAATATAGTGAAGTCTCACTCATACGAAATATTCAGTTATTCGAAGAAATTCTCATTCTCCGGCGAAACACCATTTAATCTCATGTAATTAATTCACTTATATGATATTAGTTATACGAAAAGAAATTCGATCCCCAGGTGTAAACATTATTCAGTTAAACAAAGAAACCACGGCTTTTCAACAAAACGTTTCTTGCTTGTAGATGCCTGTAGGAGGTGTTTGCTTCCAAATGTTTGCCGTGAATCATTTTGGGGCTTCTGGTCTGTTCCACTGTGTGTCAGTGATTCATACCCTTCAGTTCAAGAAGTTCTCCTACTTCCTTAATTTTATTAGCACGGAAAGCCGTTTTGTAGTGCACGCACCATTCTTTAAAATTTATTTTAATTTAAAATGAACACAAAAATAACGAAACATTCTATAGAAGAACAAATAAAAAGAAATTGATGACAACCTGAATGAGACTAAAACAGCCATAGTAGAACTTCCTGAGTGATACGATAGTCACAGAATCGCAGGAGTTGAACTTTTAAACATTTTGCAGAATTAGACAATCTGGCTTAAAAATAAAGTACCTATCTGAATTTAGATGATAAAAATCCAATTTTCTGACAGTTTCTCATCTACATTTTACATCACATTATGAAGTATTTCATAGTGTAAACAGTTTCTTTACAATTACAGAATATAATCCTAGAATACTACCATTGGCACACAAATACTATCTACAATTTATATAAATATTTCAAAATGGAAAATATTGATGGGTCAATTTTGAGAATCACTGTAATCAGAAGTGTATTAGCAGTGATTTTCAAATGTTGAGAAATAGTAACACCCTTAATTTATTTCTTAATACAATAAAAGTACAAAATAATTAAATCTGCTGAAAACACTGACCTGATGGTTTATAAGCAAGTTACCAAAGAGAGTGTGCCTTTTTTGTAACCGAAGAACAGTATCTTTTTCATTTACTTGCTTTGTATCATTCAAGGTAGCTTCATTTTCTGAACTAAAATTAAATATAAATCATAAACTTAAAAGATTATTTGCTTAATTAAAAATAAAGCAAAACAAAAATTTAATTATTTTAACTAACAAAAATTAAACAAATTTTATAGAGTCTATGCCTTTGAATTTGACAAAGTGTTTTGGAATCATTGCACAGAAACCTTTGTTATTAGACATTGTTATTGAGACCAATAAAAAAAAAAAAAAAAATCAATCCAAATAAATTATTAATTTTTTTGGATATATAACTATTTGGAAATAATAAACCACAGTGTAATAATTTGCAATGTTTTACATTAAAACCGATAATGAGCTATTGATAAGTGAAAGTTAAAATTAGAAGAACTTAGCTGTACGAATAAATCATTTATAAACAACATAGCTAAGGGAAAAGATGTGATATAAAATCTTTTTCACTGACTCTAGATAAATAGCTTAAAAAACTATGCTTTAAGACATAATATGTGATATGGTGGTGTTTTCCAATATTCATAAAATTAGCCCATAGTTAAAACAAGTCTAGCTGTCATAACGTTTAAAAAAGAAACAATACTTACTAATTCTGCTTATTGGTATCTACTCTTTGCCGATGTGAAAACTGAATAGGAGTAACTGACACTGACTGATCACCAATCATCTGTACTCTGACAAGATCATGTGCTTTCTCTTGCCTTTTTCGATATGCTTCAGCCAAGGCCCTGAAATAGAGATATAAAATTCAATACTAGACAATCATAAATGACAAGAAAAAATTTAATTTTCACATTTTCTATATATAAGTACATAACAGTATATCGTTGTTGCCGCCGTGAAAACTCCAATGTGACCAAAAATCAATTATGTGATTTTGATTTTATTAGAAATAAGATTTTATCTCTTATATGAAGATAAAAAGTATTAATGTGTTAAAAAATCATAACATGCTTTAAATTGATCAAAAAGAAATAATCCTACTATAATTAGTTTTTATCGCATGTACACCAATTATCATAAGAAATCACCCTTGTATGTGACACTTCCAAGACAGACTTAACAAAATTGGTGTCCTTTTTATTTACCTACCATGTTGGAATACTTATAATTAGTTTATAAAATTATATTTTATAATATTGTTAATAAACCAATATTTCTTTTATCTTGTAAAACCATGTGTTTGGAACATAGGACATTTCACGGAAATATAGGAGTGTATCACCAAAATGTTTAAAATAAAGAGGAATACATATAACAAAGTTGTCTGGGATTATAAGGCAATTAGCTTGCTGGGTAGTACCTCACAATTAATGATACTTCAATCCTTATAATTTTATTTATAATTTATAATTATAAAGATTATATCCTTATTTATAAAGATATCCTTATAATTTTATAAAGATTTATATAACATCATTAATACTGCCCTGCTAAGTTAATAGGCCCTGACTCCAAATGATTTTTCTAAATACATTTTTGTAGTGTACCTGAATAGGTCTAAAAACAAGGTCTTTTATGACATTAGAAAGCCTTAAAACTCATGTTTTGGATCTAACCATTGGATTTATGGCTTTCTAATGCCATAAAAAGGTGTAATATTTAGACCGATTTGGGAACACTACACAAATGTATATAGAAAAATAATTGGTTAGGATCTTTTAGCTTAGAAGATGATCTACAGCTAGTAAAATAAATTTTCCTGCTATGATTCTTAGAATTACATAATAATATATATTTTTTTCTACATATCAAAATAAATAAAAACAAGTTAAATCAGTGGCAAGCCTAATATCATCGTTAAACAAGGCATGCTGTTTTAATTTTAAATAATAATCAGTACTAACAATTTCAAATACTACTTCCATATTTATATATTATACATGCATAATTTGTGAGTGTTGTATAAAATTCTTCACTAGAGATTCACAGGCACAACTTGCCATGGGCAAATGCCATCGCTCGTTATACATATCCTATGTGATTGCTGTCAGTACGCATAGCAGTATAAAGCCAGTTGAAGTATGAAATAACAAAAGTTGCTTAGAGAATGACCTGGCTATAGCATTGGAATAATATGAACATGACCCAACCCAGAAAATAGATCATCAAAATGATCTAATGGGCGGTATCTCTATCAACAAACCATGGAAACATAGCTCAGGCGCAAATAAAACCAAGGCAACCAAAGTAATGCCTTGGAGCGTTGGACATCGGAGTGCATCGCAAGACCTGAATTTAAATTGTTTTTTTATAATTATGTAAGCTATTGAAAAAAATCTCAAAAATAAATAAACCCAATATTATTCTAAATAGGAACAGTTCTTGAGGGTAAATAAAAATATGGCACAATAATGTGCCTGATCAATCAGCTAAAGGAATTGTAATTAAAGAGTATTACTCAATAAAAATTGTATTTTTTTTTTGTGTAAGTGTAATTATAATTATAATTAACATTAATGTCTGATAATAAATATTTAGTTATCACAATTTATAGCATCAAATATCTCGAATCTGACAGAAAAAAAATGCTTATGAATTGGGTAGGGACGTCCTCTGGATGTATTGGAGCTATTGAAACACAGGTATAACTTCTAGAACATTAAGGATTTTTCAAGAATAGTACAAGTCAGAAACAGGGTTTAAGCAGTTTAGTGAGAATAATTTAATAGTTCCTTGAATGAAGAAAAATAGAAACAAAATTGTAAGAAATAATTTATAGCTCAGAACACTGCATGCTTGGAAATACCATCACGGGAGATACTGATTCAGACTTTGACCCATAAGCTCTGGCTGTTCATTTAGAAACTTGATTTTTTCTGATCAACAATTTGCCTTTAAAATATGAACAAAATCAGGTTTTAAATGTCCATGTCAAATAAAAACCTATGCTTAGACCAATCAAAACCTTCTTTATCCTTTCAGAAAGTATGGGCCAATCAATAAGTGAGTCACGTCAAGGATTTGATATGAGCCATTACTCATTCAGTATAGCACACATAAGTACTAACTTGCTATTGTGGAATTCCTCCTCAGACTGTTGACTTTTAATGAAAATTAAAACAAAAATTTCTTAGTTTATAAATCTCCATCTTAAAATTCCAAAATTGAAATACAACCTTATATTTGTTCTGAGACGGATAGAATGAGTTACATAAAAAAATATAGAAAAAACAACAACATATAAACTGATGTGTACATCCAAAGGTCATAAAAAATACTATTTCTGACTTATTGCAATTGGGGTACTAACATAACATGCTGTAGAGTAAAATGAAAAATAAATTAATTAATTTTGATTCTTAATAGCTTCAGACTAATTAATAAGATATTGTAACAATGTACCAATAGTTTTGCAATAACTGTTGAAACAGATAAAAGAAAAACTTTTTTCAAAATAAAAATAATAATTAAATCAACTCATTTCATTTAGTAACCGAAATTAAGATATTTCTCCAGCAACAAAATTAATAAAATAAAAAGAAACATTTACTATCTCCAAAATTATTCAATTCACACGAAATTAAGTAAGTAGGAAATTTTATATCAAATTTTACCCATGAGCGATGCTACCAAATAGTTCAAATTATTATAATGAATTTTAATTACTATTACCAATAATATTTATTGGATAATTCAGGAAATTTTATTTATTATTTAATGTTTGTTATGGCTTTTGTACATTAATTGTTGAAAATGTTTTATTAATTATGGTTTTTCAGACTTAAGAATGGACCAGTAAGTCTGAAAGTCATCTGTTTAATCGATAAAAGAAGAAGTTTGAAAGGTTTATTGTTTCCCTGAAATTTGGCATTTTAACAATAATTTAGGAAATTATGGATTTTGGAGAAATAGAAAATAGGCGAAGAGTCAGGATTTAAGCATGGAAATGGAAAAACCCCAGATGATTAATGAGGAATGGAATTCCAGAAGATTGCAACCAAATTAACAAGGATTTGTAAAAATCAGTGGTTTGTGAGAAGGGATATCCCTATATAGAGATCAGTAGGATGGGAATATGCATTCTGTGATATAGGGCAGTCCAATAATCCTTGGAAGCCTGTTTAAACTCAGTTGGTTAATTGGAATTATGTAGTGATATAAGTGGAGAAAAATTATCATGACTAAATATTATTATTACTATTCCGTTAAGATCTTTGTCAGGTTTAGGTAGAATTTAGCCTTTTTCTTGGACAAATTGATGAAGAGTTTGGTTTGTTTCAAATCAGATTTAAAACCCAGTATATTTGCATTATTCTTTGTTTCCCAGGATTTTAGCATTTAGGATCTAATTCTAGCTCCTTTTTTTCTCCCAAATAAACTCTTGCATAAGCTTTTCTTATTACTTTTTTTTTGTTTGGACATTTTAAGTAAGTTTTTGGTCAAGGATTATTCTTAGTTATTTCACCTAATTTTCTATGTTAAAATGTTTTCCTTTCAGTATAAAGGTTTTAAAATTAAGATTCCTTTTCCTGGTGAAGATTACAACATTGGATTTGCTTGAATTAAAATTTGTCTCTGTTCTTGGCACCATGTCCAAGCAATTGTTAATGGTATTTTCATGCATTCCATTAATATGGTTTCAAGTCTCTTATAATATAGGGAACTATCAACTACAATAGTCCGCAAGAGAGACGAAAGATGACCTCCCTGTGGAATTCCTTTCATTGTTTTTTACTATACCTAAATATAGGTATATGCTTTTTTTACCCCAATATTTATATATCAATTTTTAATAGAAAAGAAAATAGAACAATAAAAAACCTGATATAACACATAGTCACTAATATACCTAGAGGTTTCCATGTAAGACATCGTGTTTGGCAGAGGCTCTGGTACAGGTCGGATATATATTTTACGAGGATCTAAAGGAGGGGATGAAACTGTTGGTGGAATTTGATTAAACAGCCTCTTCTGACATTCACGATAAGAGTTATTCTGCCACTGTTGTACCTGAAAATATAAAAAATAAAATAAAAACTATATCATAACAAATAAACTTTAACTGAGTAACAATTAATGAGAACAAACTTTGATATAAGAATCAATCCTATATGTATATTCATTATTACCGACAATACATTGCTTATAAAGAAATATAGAAAATCCATTTATTTATTATTATTTTATTTACTTCATTTTTAAGAACTATCACACTTCAGAAATGAATCAGAGTAAAATAGAATTACATAGCATTAACTCTTTGTTGGATAAAATAAATTAAAAAAAGCATACACAGAATGAATAATTATAATTTTTAAAATGGTCTAATAATAATTATAATCCGTCTGTAGATCAGCCGTCTCTGTACACCTTCAGATACTTTCGGGTACAGTCTGTTCACGTAATCTTGGTTGAATCTTTGTAGGAACTGGCACTTATGAAGTAGTGCCACCATTTTAATAACAAAAAGTTTACAGAGCTGAATTCATATGGTAGCAATGCCCATAATGATAATTTTTTTTTATATCATACTTCCAAAATGGTTATTAATGAAAAAGATCCCATAATAAATTTAATAATTATAGATTGAAAATAAATACATATGGTTTGTTTTCTTTCAAATTTAATAATTCTGAAAGAGAAACAAGAATCAAAGCCATCTACAGACGGGAAATTCATGCTTAGCATGTAATAATTTAAAAACCACTTTATAATACTTCAACATTATGAATTTGAAATTTCGAAAAGTCTAGCACAATGGTCATTTCATTTGTTCATGAATACATGCAACTAGTTCGCTATACTAAACCAGTTCAATATCAAATGTTGAAGTAATTATCACACAAATCAAATTTCTACTGCATACCACTAATAAAAAAAACAGTACAATTCGAAGCTGCAATTATTATGAAAATGATAAAAAATCTAATGTTTACAAAGACCTAAGCAAGATTTGTAACCTTTTTACAAACATAACACTGAATATACACATTAATTTTTAATATCTGTAATAAAAAAAATGAATGATTTTCAACATTTTTATATAAACCCATAACAATTAAAAATTCACCTTAATAATGGCATCGTCACTGGGTAGAAGAGCAGGTTCCCGCTGTCTTGGAGAAGAAAACATGGATTTATTTGAAAGCGGGATAGATGGCACAACACAATTTTCATTTCTGACTAATGGTGTAACTGAGTATTTGGTTTCGGATTTCTTTTTCTCAGGAAGTTTGGCATCAAAAGCACTTTCTTCAACAGAATTTCTAAAAGTACAACATTTACAATGAGTTTCACTCTTCAACCTTAAATCTGATATTTTGTTCTCAGCATCAGCTATCTTAAGCCTCAGATTATGGTTTGATTGGTGTAAAGCTGCAATCATAACATCTTTAAACTTCAAGTCTTCAAGAAGGCGGACATACTTGGAACGAAGTTCAACCCCAAAAGGCACGTCTTCTTTGTCGATACACTTTTCTGATGCAAGGGAACTTTCTGAATGGTTATATCCAGAATCCTTGCACAGTGAAGAATTGCTACCAGAGTAATTGTTTATTTTATTTTTTTCTAAAGTAGAACCAATATCAGAAATATCAAGAAGTGAAACTGACCGCCTTCCTTTAACTTTAATTGGAGTAGATGTAACACAGTCTTCCTCAATATAACTATCATAAGATTCCTCTTCATTTTCTTGGATACAGTTTGAATCTCTTAATATCTGTTCTTTCATATTGGCATTATTTTATTCTTTTTCTACAAGAAAAATAAAACATGCTATTAACATTACTAGTAAACATGAAGTTATTGTTTCAAAACAACTGTTTAATACATATTATCAAATAGGTGGAATATTATTAAAATAATTATAAAATAACTAAAATACTTACGCTTTAAGGCGGTTAATTTATGTTAATCTAAGGACTGCAGAATTTGAACAACAACGTCACAATAACCTCTGAGCCAGCCTCTATTCAAGTGTTTTTTGTATCCTTATCTATCAGCAGGCAGTGAATTGTTGCCAACCCAACTGTCGTAATAAAAACGTAAACAAACGTAATAAAATGAAAAAAAAATACCACTATTTTAATTATTTGAATGAATAACTAAATTATTTTTAAATAAATGAAATGGAAAATAAATTAGCTATGAAAATTAATAACACTTAATAAAACTATCTTATTAGGTTATAAATCATCTATTTTAAAATTATTTCCATTTGACGTGTTCAGATTCTTAACAAGGCTGATGATTTTTAAATTTGTAGTATAAAATGGTATTATTAATAATTATTTGAATAGTTTGCATTAACATAAATTTAAAAAAATAAAACAAGTCCATAGAATTTTTTTGAGGGGAGGGTAACTGAATATTGAGAAATCCAAGAAACACTGATTGGAACCTCTTTAGGGATAGGCTGGAGTGCCTCTTAACCTATGGTGGGGATAGTATTCCCACCACTACCCATATTCATACAGAAGCCAGTCTCTTTCAAAGAACTATAATACTGGCTGCTTATGTCCTCATTCTTGCCCCTTGATTCAACCCAATCAGCACGCTTATCTCCCTGGAATTTCACTATTGCTCTAGTGTCTAGGTTATGGGCAACCTAAAAGAAGATTGGAGAACGCCGGAATCTCCATATGCTCCAGCGCTTGTGGACGATGACGCGATCCTCATTCGAGGTAAGTTCATTTATATTATATTTGAACGCAGGTAGATCGCATGTGATGTCGTCCAACAGTGGTGTGATGAAATGCGATAGACGGACTCTAGCAAGAAACGAAAGCTGGATGTTTTTAAAACTCCGACATTCTTTGGTAATCAACAAGAACTAAGCCAAAATATCAAATACCTCGGAATAATTTGGATACCTAACTTAACTGGGGTCTTCATTTGGCAGAAATTAAAAGGGAAGCAGGCTTTTGGCAAGTTAGATGTGCTATAGAAGCTACCTGGGGATTAAACTCAATAGTAATGCACTGGATATACAGAGCAATTCAACATGGAAGTATTATAGTGTGGTGGGCAGCACTCAATAGGATTTCCAATGTGCGAACACTCTGCTGAATGTAAAGAATGGCATTTGCTGGAGTGTATCGTACCACTCCTGCGAAGATACTAGAAGTACTCTTATCTCTTATACCACTCCACCTTTGGTTAGAAGGTGAAGCTATTAGAGCATACCTTAGAATTAAATATAAAAGACAATGGCAAGAGACGGCGAGCCTACTGGCCATTTAAAAATTGCCATATTGGTGGATAAGGAACTACCGATTTTACAATATTGCTCCCTACCGCTTGATAGTACACCTACCTTTGAATCCAAAGTCACCTATCTATAACCAAAGACTTTAAATTTGGTCCAAGGGCTAGTAGATACTGAAAATGGCCATTTCCAGCCATTGAGTCTTCTAAGGTGACCTTCACACTAGTAAGCAGAGAATTAAAATAGTGTGGTTCCCCGGTCAAAAAGGTATTATAGGTAATGAGAAAGCTGAACAACTTGTTAGAGATGGTGCTGAGATCCGCAACCATCATTAGGTATTTCCACACATCACCAGCGTAAGGAGGTCCTAGGCTGGACTTAAAGAAATGCTGGCAAGGAGTGGAGGGAATTTGTTTGTCTTGGACAGGCCAAGAGATTAATAAAAAAACGTCCACTTCTAGAGCCAAATGGCTGATAGGCCTAAATAGAAATGAAATACGATTTCCGACTCAAAAGACACTTAAAACTTTATGAAGTAGTAGTCGAGAAAACCTGCCATCAATATGGACGGGCTCCAGAGTTCGCCCTACACTATATTGTAGACTATGACCGATATGTGTCACTAAGATATTATCTTATTGGGATTAGATAAAATCCAGGAACATATAGTTTCCTCCATTGAATGGCCATCTCTGTCGGATTACATTAGAAAAACAAAAAGGTTTGGTATGCAGGAATAATTGCTTTCCACCGGTTATTTTGGGATAGGCAAAAAGAAGCAACAGGCCCACTTAACGGACTAGATCCCTCCACCATTACGATCAGTAACAGTACTGTCTATTCGCAGGAATCCTTGAGACGGCAAGTGCTGCCGTCTCGAGTATGACAGTGCGTCCATTCTGACCAACCGACCACAGATTTGAGAGGAAAATTCATTTAATTTTTAATGTATGCATATCTTTAAGTTTAATAGCACCCGAGATACTGTTATTAAAAAAAACAGCTAATTTTTTTCGATAAAGCAGAAATCACCATTTTGTAACTTTATTCTGGTAAACATCATGGAAATTGTTATTCTTACGCAGAAGATGATTGTCAACTACCGGAAAGTGACTTTAATTAGCTTTATTTTGAGGACTAATAGACGCCTGCATGCCTAATAGTTGAGATATCACTTTAAAGTACCCTATCTTGTTCGTAGGAATAGTAGTTTCTATAATATCATTCATAATAAGGTCACAAAATAGTAATTTCTCGTTTTTTCGAAAAAAATAAGAAAAAAATGCGGTTTCTAAAAACCAACTTTGTCTCTTGTATTATTAAACGTACAGAAATCTTTTAGGGCTCATTTTTTTCAGATTTACTTTACTTTAAAATAGATAAGTTTTTCGTTGAGCATAGAATGAAAAACGCTGCAAATTATTACACAATGGTTTATTATTTCCAAATCGTAATATTTCAAAAATATCTATTCTGTCAAAGTTAAAGAAATTAAGCAATAGGCACCAAACGAAAAGAAATTTGAAGCTTGTCCCAAGATGATCGCCGTGAGAGAGCCGAACTGGGAGTGTTAAGAAAAAACTGTGTCAATGCAAGTAGACTGTGATGGTTAGGACATGTAATCAAAGGGTAAAATGATACAGAGAAAATATTGGATATGCACTTCAGTAGAAAAAAAAAGAAAAGACTAAGAAAGCTAAAGGAGGTGCAGAAATAATCCAAGGAAGGATAAAGCAGAAAGATACGAGGAAGTCAAAAGCCAAATAGATAAATCTAGATAGGTCTAGAACCACGATGACCAGCGGCGCCGGAGAATTAGTTTACTAGGTTGATTACGCTTTATCTCAGCTAATACTGGTCCGATTTAAATGATTTTTTTCCTTTTGTAGGGAATTTCCTCAGCTCTCGTTTAAATAGAATAAAAGCAGCAACACAGCGACTTGTGGCATTGGTACCGAATCTCAAGAAAAGCCGCGGATGGCGGACTGACGGCTTTTTTTTTATTCGATATTTGGATTCTACGTATCTTGAAACGTATACCTCAAATTTGAGGGGAGGGGGGTACAAAAAAATTGGATGCGGGGCAACAGTTCATTTCAAAACAATTTATAACACGACAGTACAAAAACTATTTTATTATTATAATTGTAAATGTGTTCCAATAAAATAATATTTTTTATTGTTAATAAAAATTTGGTTGAATCTATAATAATTTTAATTGCACGTATACTCTTTAAGTAAAAATCTATTTCAAAAAGTACCTTCTTTTTGTTAATTGGTTCAGTGCTTCGCTTAAAAAAGGATCTCACAGAATTAATATACATGATGATGCGTTAAATAAATTAATATTTTCTCTCAATCATTTCAATCCACCTCTATTTACATATATTTCGGTATTTTAACCAGGTTCCCATAGACAAAAAATATTACTCAATTAATTACCGTTAATAATTACAGGTGAACGCAAAGACTAGATACTTCAATATCTCTAGAGTAAATATACTGAATTAGGTTTATGATCATTCCCTTTGATTCTCCCGAAATCGAATAATTGGTTACTACATAGAACAAATTCTGGTGAAATGCAGGTGAAGACTGTTTTTTTATGTTTGGAGGAGGCAGGGTGGCTAATTGGCGTAACGGTATAGTCTATTAGCTAGTACCTGATTATTAAGTGAATTGGCTCACTTCTGCGGTAAAGTTGAGCAAGGTGTCATTTTTCCATTTTTTGGGTAGATTACGAAAATGATAATCCAAACATCGAAATGGGTAGCTTTATTATTGTTTTACTCAAAGTTAATCTTTGTGTTTCAGGAAATATGCATTTCATAAAAAAATAGTTTCGAACAAAAGTTGCTCAGCTTAACATTGCCTACAAAACAGACTCACTTCAGATCCCAGCAGCTTTATAATGCTAATTCAGGTCTTGCCTGATTATTTATCCTAATTCTTGACGAGATCTTTTATCGCCTATTTGAAACGTCATTACCGGGAGTTTCCATTGCTTATTCTTACATGGGTTATCCCCAAGGCCTTTGGAGGCTTCCTATTAGTTTCCTCTGTCATTAAAATTCCATCACTTAACTTTAGATTTCTTCTACCAGTTATTTAATTCTAATAAGTTTATTAAATGAGTAGAGTGTGAAGTTCGCGATAAGCAGCTTTTTCTTGTAATACCAAAAATTTCAAAAGTATGACGTTCCGCAGGGCAATTATCGTCAGTTTTATCTGAAAATGTTACTGGCTCTTGTTTATAGGTGATTTTAAGCTGAACTAATGTTCGAAAGTTTTTTTTTGATAAAATGTATATTTCCTGAAAAAATAAAACCCACTTACTGCAGGTTTTTTATTCTTGAAATACCGAAAATTTCACAGACTTGACGCTCTGTAGGTCCGTTATAGTTAGTTTTACCTTAAAATGTAAGAGAGCCTTTTTTGTAGGTAATCTTAGGCTGAGCAACTTTTTTTTATCAATGGGATATTTTCTGAATAATCAAAGAATAACTAAAAAATTGCTTGTTTGACAGTTTATTTTGACTAAAACTATAATAAAGCTACCGATTTCGATTTTCGGATTATCATATTATCTACTCTTTCTACATCTAATCTAAAAGTGACATCATGATCGGCTTTACTGCAGATGTGAGCCGATTTTATTTAGTAGCTGATAGACTAGTAAAAGAATAATTTACTGTGGCCTGGGTCCGGCTAGACTTCTCGTCCCGATGTATTCCAAACTACCCTCTTCATTTCATAGGTTTCATACCTGGGTCCTATATCATAACAATATACAAAAGTATAAGTACAAGTGGAAAGATTCTTTTTTTTTTTAGGTTCCTTATCGTCATTAGATAATAATAATTTTATTCATTTTTTTTTAAATTTTATTGTTATTTTAATATAACTATTTTAAATGCTATCGTGTTTTAACATTTCACAGTCTGTAATAGCCAATATATAAGTCATAGGCCAATTGGTACTTTATAATGAAACAAGGAGTGGCTCTAAAGAAAAGTACAAGTTGTTATATATCGTAATGTTTAAACCCGATAACATTTAAAATAGTTATATTAAAAAATAGTAAATTAAAAAAAAATATGAATAAAATTATTATTATCTAATTATGATAAATAACTTGCAACCTGTTAACACGAACCCTTCCACTTGTATTTATAATTTTGTATTTTATTATAAAATAAATAATGAACCAAGACAGCCGTGGCATAGGCTTCACGTTCTAACACGAATCAGCTACAGCGTGTACTATTTTTTGGTTGATTAATCTTAAAATATTGCCTTGTTATTCACCACGTGATGTCCGCAACAGTTATAAGAAGCAAATGATTTCATTTTTCTTTCGGATTCAGGAAAAAGTTTATCAAACTTTCTTTAATATAGATACGGTTTCGTGGTCAGTTTTATGAAGTACTTTTCATATGAAGAAAAATGTTGACTGCTTTTTTAATATGAAGGATGTGAGAAACTCAAGAAACAAATATACAACCCTCGACTGTTCTAAGTTTATATTTGAAAAATTTAATCATTCATTAACTATCGCAGTGAGTTAATTACCATAGACGAAATTTATTAGGAATATTTAAAAATTATAAATACTCAATATTTCGATTATGTGACAAATTTTTTTGTTAATTAAAGAATATACCGACAAATAGACTAAGCTAGTTTTAAAATACTAATGAGACATTAGATAAACTTATATCTTACACAGCTTACTATTAAATATCCATAAAATACTTGTTTTAGACATAAATTATTTTAACCAGGCCAACCTTGCCTTGGTGTTTAGTGAAAGTCTAATTTTAAAAAATGGAAGTATATTTGAGGAATTTTCTATCGAAAGCTAATATATCCACTTCTCAAAAACAAAGATTTTTTTTTTGAAAAATTAATATTCTACATCCAAAAATTATTCAGTATATTTTAAATCTTAAATTTCCCCCTATCAAGAAGATGTTTCAAATCAACATTTTTATGATTCCCCTTAATTTTTAATAATTATAATAATTTAATAATTATAATAATTAATAATTTTTTTGCAATAGTTTTCCGTGGATATAATTGCTTTTGATAGAAAACTCCTCATTTGTAATTTACTTTTCATATCTGTGTTATATTCCAGACTATTTCTAAAAATATTTATGAGCTTTGATTTTTCTCTTATCTTTCGCTTAATGTCGAATTCCCAGGATCATCCTGGGGTGAAATGTGGCTTTGGTGCCAAATATAGAAAAATGTGTCCAGTAGTCTCAAAGAAGAGTTCGCGTCCAGCGGATGGACGGATTTTTTTCTATTCGACTTAAATTAATCTTAAATTTATTTATTTATTTATCTTAAAACGTAAAACCTCAAATTTTGAGGAGACATTAAACATTTTTTTTTCTTGGTTGATTACAAAGGCTCATTATTGATAATCAGTATCATAAGGCATGAATGTTCAACAACTTCTGGAGAGTCTGTGATCACGGGGATCTAGGCGCACGGAAGAGAGCTCATCATAATTTTTTAAGAATGTTTTCATTTTATTGAATATTTATAGTAATAATTTATAGATAGTACCGATGGTTACAACTTTTGAAATAACCAATACTCTGTTGGAGTATTGCAATACGCAAGCCCGAAATAAAACCTGTCCGAGGGCTCGACATTTCTATCAGCTTACTTGTTGATAATAATAAAAATAAATAACAAAAAGTTGATAATAACAAAAATAAATATGGACGATCTGCTAATGTACTGATGAAAAGAGGTCTTTTTACTAAGCGATTGAGTGATCAGTGACTCGTGAAAAAAGGGTGGTAGTTCTTTTCAGAGATAATCTCCTCCCTGCAGTATCACTTTTTTATCTATCTATAAAATGATTTCATCAAAACAAATGAACAACTGGATATTTTTTTTTTTGTTACGGTCAATAAACTTTTAACATACCTTATGTTAAATGTTTGCTGTGAAATTGTACGCGTAGAAAAACAGAAACGTTTAGCATTTTTTAGACAAATTATTTGGATTTTAATCTCATTTTCTGGATTGAAACTTGATATTCTCATAAAATCAGACAGTTTCGGTGCATTCGAAAGAGGACAGCTGAGTGTTAGCAATTAGGGCAAGGTTGCACGGAAACTGTTTGTTTTTATGTGAATAACAAGTTTTTATTCAGAAAATGAAAGTAAAAACCATGTAATTTGTTTTTTAAATATAACACGTTATAAAGAATAAAAAAATAAATAAAAACAGTGATTAGATGTCCGTTCGTTTATTTTGAAATCATTTTTTTGAAAGATCGAAAAGAATTTAATTTATATAAAAAATTTTATTTGTTTTCTTTTCTCCCTCCTCTTTTTTTTTTTTGCTTTAGCAGATGGCAAATTTTAATATTGCCAAAAAATATAATATATTATTCTTATGAGTAACAAAATTATTTACAGTTACAGCAGCTGAAGAAAATAAGGGCACAGTTTTAATAAACTTTATCATTTTTAAATTTTCTTAACCTCAGCCTCATTTAATCTTATTTATAATCAAGGGGTAAACTCTCCCTTCCCCCAAAAACTGAGCATCTGTACAGTCATAACTAACTTTAAAGCATTACCTAAATTATTACTATTTTTTATTCATTTATACATATCTAAATATATTATAATAAGGTATAATATTTAAATTATACATGTCGGCTGAAATACTAGTGATAAAGTGACTTGTACTTTCGCTACAAGACCAAAAGAAAAGCTATAAAAAATATACTATAAAAACTTAAAGTGGCATCCCTCGGGCAATTGACTGATTTCGGAAAATAATTTTGTAAGTAAATCTTTATTTGATGATACAGAAAATTTTTCAAAACTAATAATTTGTCTTTTCTTATGAATATTTCTCACATTTAATTAATTCAAGACGGAGAGATAGCATGTCCACAATGCAACTATTGAAAAATGGACTATATCTATATTTAAACATAAATTTTGATGAAAAATATTAAATTTAGGCTATCCAATTGATTAAATTTTACTAATTGATTTCTAATATTTTTCTGTAAGTTTTAGACATTACAATCATATCACTAAATACAATCTCTTTATTATTTTGGTTTTGTAGTGAAAAATATATTAGAATAAACATACTGTATATTGTATTTATCAGATAACTATAAAACTATTTATCAGATGAAACATAACAGCTCCAAGGATTAGTTGAGGCATCATAACAGTTCTACTCCATGTAGTTTATCTTTTATAACTAGCGTCAGACATATCTTTACAAACATTCTAATCTTTCATCGTCACATAAGCGCTTGTGACGATATCTCAAAGAAAGGGCACTGTGGTATAAGAAATAGACATAGAGATAGGAACGCCTTTCCCCCTAGCTATCTTTTCCGGCCTTTTTTTCCCCAAGCAGCAGTGTAATATTTAAATTTTATTAGAAAAAATCGAAAAATAACATGAATTGTAACTTCCACAATTGTCTGCAAAGTTTATAATAATTAGTATAGTCATAAATAATAACATTGCTAATGAGTTTTCGACAACGAACGGAACAGGTCTATTAAAATAATCCAAGCTATGGTTTGACTGTGTCTAAAATAAGTTCAATTGCCTTGAGAAAATTGAAGTATAATATAATTACCATTATACAATTATTTTTATTTTTTTAATATTAAAGTGATGTGCCGAAGATGGACCGCAAGTGTATGGTAAAGCTAATATTTGACTAAATATAAAAATATATAGATTTCTACGAACTTGAGGTATAAAAATAAAAACAACGTTATTTTATATATATTATAAACTATTTTATATATATTATAAACTTAATAAACTTAAGTTTATTAAGTTTATAAATATATATATATATATATATATATATATATATATATATATATATATGAATATGATGAATATATTGAATATGCATATAGATATATAAATCAATTTTGTTCTAAACAACCAATAATCATATTTTTTGATAAAATAAAGTAATATACCATAGCACAATGGTACGGTAAAGCTATTGTAACACTTACAAGTGTATCGTAAAGCATCATCGCAAAGGAAAGACTGTTAATGGTAACCATTACAAAGAACTTATCAAACTTAATGGTAACACGATATTGTTTATTTATCATTAATTTACTAATCAACTCTTAGCCTAGGTGATATTGTAACTAGACTAAGAATTTAATTTTAGAAAATATTCAATATTTGCTGAAACTTCCAAAATTGTCTGCCGTGTATAATGTGATTTCAGATGAACAGTTGCTCGTTAAGATTGAATAGCTGAAACCACTCGATAAATAAGTTATGTCTTAGAACTTAATACTACATGAAGGGCCTGGACTGTTTAGGGTCATTATTACCAAATTCAACAGCTCGATCTCCGATTCTTTATGACTCTTATGTGTGTATTTTTAGTAAAAGGAGTTTAATATATATTAATTACAAAGACCCATTTGCGCTCCACGATGGGACCTACAACACATTTCATTAATAGTAAGCGCAACTATATCTAAACTAACTTTTTATTGATTAATTGATAAATATACAAAGCTAAAATAAATAAGCTCGTGAAGCAAAAGTAAAAAAAAAATGAAGAAAAAATATTTTTTTTTGCTAATTACAAAAAAATAAATAACAAACTATAAGTTATTTCACTTCTTATTAAAGGTTATTCCTTTTTTGCATTTAATCCAGATAAAGGATTTGAGCAGATTTCAAGATATTAGACTCACTATTTTCAAGCAATTAGCCATTAAATATTTTTCTTTCGGAACTTATTACACTTCATTTACATGTTTCATATTGCTTTAAAATATTGGTAACTCAATAATTTTCTGTTGTAATATTTCAAACATTGATTACGACACAGTTTAAATATATACATAATGTAATTCGTTAATACACATGTGAGGTAATTGTAAAATGGATAAAAAATCTCATCCATATACTAGATATGAGTACCATATAACTAGATTTTTCTAATATGGAAAAAATACTAAAGACAATTTAAAATCATTGCTGATTAAAATATTTATTATATTATTACGAATAATATATTCGTATTACTATTCGTTTAATCAAATGAAATAAAAAACTCAAATTAATCCCAAGGAAAAAAAAAAAGTAAAAGGTCTAAATATTTATAATTATCATTAAAACTCAATGTTACTTATGAACAAATAAAACATCTTTGGTGGAGGACATTGTTGACAATGCAATTTTGTCTGTTTTATCACAGTACCTTTAAATAATCCATTCATCGGTGATTATTATGAGATTCCTGTTCAGCTAATTATGTCAAAATCTTAATCTCGATTTCTGTGGCCAATGATCAGTTTTTTAAACTTTTATTTTTCTGAACATTATCTAATTTTAAAGAAGACATCTTATGATAGCTCATAGTGACGGAAATAAAAATAAAAAAGGCTCAGGGCCCAAGGTCTAGGCGTTGTTTCCGATCTGGACCATTTCAAGAGCATGCTATGAAATCACGCTGCCAACAGCTGTCGGATGGAGGCATGTTGGATCAAAATTAATATTGAATGAAAATTGTATTTTATTTTTTCAAATATTAAAACATGTGATTCAAGATTCTAATATTATTGAATTAGTTGGCATCCGCATGATGGTATAGAAGGATCAATCTAATTGGGGATTGATAAATTATTTGGCACTTCTATAAATTTGTGTTATTGAAAACTAGTTTCGAATGTTATACATTCATCCTCAGTTCTAAAAACACACAAATGATCAAACACACAAATAATTCAAAAATAAGCAATTCAAAATATAGTTTGGTATTATTATACATATTAAATTAGATTAATATAAATCAGTATTATAAAACATTTATGAATTATGAATTTAATTAAGACAAGAAATCAAATACATGTTGGTATTCACCAAGGTTTAAATGGATTATATCCAATATTCTGAAGAAACCAGTACAAACTTTTCTGTTTGATATAATCCATTTAAACCGAGGTGAGTACCAACGTGTATTTGATTTCTTGTCTTAATTAAATTCATAATTCATAAATGTTTTATAACACTGATTTATATTAATCTAATTTAATATGTATAATAGCCTTTAATGCAAAAGTACTAATTCACATAAAAGCCACGCTATATCCAGTGTTATTTGTAGTGATGTGAATACGTTATCTACCCTAATGAACGTCAGTGAAATATTTGAAACTCTCAGAAAAAATATGACCAATCACAATTTTTGATCGCAAATGCCATTGATGAAATAGTCATGTTAAAATATCCGTCCGAATATTTATATATCTCAACTACAGCTTGCCTCCTGTCGAACCAAACGAGTAACCCGAATGCTCAGACATGCCATTTTGAACTTGACTCGAAGTCAACAATGACTTACTACGCAGGAGTAGTCGCATACCACTGCTACCAAAAAACTATTTTTTGATTATATTTCTTATTATACCAAAATCAAGGATATTTATTTGGGGAAGGGGGAGCCCCGAGTCCGTCATCTCTACTTTCGGAGCAAACTTTATCTAAATACAATTTATGTAATGGAACACGCGTCATTGTGAGGTAAATATGTAGAAATATATTGCATTTAATTAACTAGTAATTATATCTAGAGACATCGGGAAAACTATTTTACTGGTAACATTTATTATTTGAAACGATTTCATCCATTTATATTGGATCCTTTGGAGTGGTCTACTAGAGGCGAAGACGCTGTCGCGGTTAGACAAATGGACCTCCCGTAGACTGGAGAGCCTCTTATTTATAATTCCAGACTAGACGGCCTGAAGGGCTGTTTCAAAAGGACTGCCCAGCTATATATAATTAATTATATATATGCTAGACAAAATTAGAGGCAAAAAAACAAATCACAAATAAACAAAAATGACCGGAAATGCTGTCTCATTTAGCGTTTTAATTTTAGTCCATCCCAAGCAAAGCTGGACTGTATAGAGAGGCAGGTATGGCGTCTGAGCTTTATTATGCCTCAATGATCAAACAGCGTCAAACTTCTAATAGTTATTACAGATGGGAAATTAACTTAACGATTATAAATACAGACATTACATACAAACTTATTTCAGGACGAATGGACATGGAAAATTCTCTTTATTGGATGGGCGCTGTTGTGGTTACAATGTGATGACATTCAGCTGCGACGTGAATCTTAGCGGAGAGCTGAGCTCCAGTTTTGTAATAAACGGTTTAAGTCCCAATAAGTAATGTCATATGTGTGTGTGTGTGTGTGTGTGTGTGTGTGTGTGTGTGTGTGTGTATGTGTGTATATATATATATATATATATATAGATGTCAGATATCGATTTTATTAAATTAAAAAAATATTTATTATTGCTCTGTAGAAAGAACACGAAACAGCCATTATAGAATAGCATAATCGTTCGCAACACTTTTTGAATTTACATCCAACAGACGACTTATACACAGAAAAGAAACGTGAATCGTAGAACGTAATGTTTATTAACTGTTTTGGTTATAATCGACCAAGAAAAACAAATCAAAATTTGAGGTTTTACGTTTCAATTACCATCGGTCGTTTCGTTTCAAAGCGCATAAGCCCATGGGCCAACTTGACCATTTATAAAGATAGAGGAAAATGTAAAGGGTTTTGGAATCAGCAGAACAAACTTAAAACAAGGAAAACAAATCTATAAAAAAGATTGTGGATTATTATATTCAATAATGAACCTTTGTATCGTCCAAGAAAAATAAAATTGTAGCCCCACCTCTCAAATTTTGATATTTAACGTTTCAGGAAAAGTAGAATCCAAATATCAAATAAAATAAAATCCGTCCGTCCAAATTTATTTGGATTTTGCCATAGTCGATCGAAAGGCACTAAAAATTCTCTACTAATCGAGAAAAAAAATCATCGAAATCGGACAAGTATTAGCAGAGATATGCAGTTTTGTAAGCTAATTGTGACTCTTGACCTCTTGAGTTATCCTTTTCCATTTTTTCCGTCCTGCTCCTCTCTTTTCCAATCGCAGACTCACAGCTTTCTTACATCTATCTCTCCCCACTTCACCCATTCTCTGATCCATCCTACACTTCTACCAGCTCTTGATCTTTCATTTTTCCTTATTCCGCTGAAATGCACCTCCAACATTTTTCTCTCTATTCTGACCACATAGCCTGCCCAGTTTATCTACTTGCTTTAAGGAAAGTCGAGTGAATGGACAAGCCAGATACTTTTGAAATATAACTATTTGGAAATAATAAACCATTGCGTAATAATTTGCAACGTTTTTATTTTAAAAAAAACGTATATATATTCTTTTAATTTAATAATCTTTAATACGTTTAGTAATACAAAAATGAAATCATAATTAAATGAATAAGAAAATATAATTTTATAAACTGATCTAATCCTACGAGTCAGAAAGCATGAAAATAAATCGAAAGGTCGATCGAGAAAAGTATACCATTGTCCTGAATGCATCGATGAACAACCTCAGAGATGTAATTGCAAATATTACAGTTTAAAGTAAAAAAAATCTGTGAGCAGCAGAACTTCGCCACTAATTAAAAATATTATAAAAACGGGGGAGTGAGAAAAAGGTTTTCAGTCCTATAAACTAATATGGTGGAGCTGCTTAGATGCGTTTTGACTGGAATTTACCCATTCTCTAATGGCATCGTTCTGCCTGGAAGAAGTTTCACATATCGAATTTCCGCTCATTTGACCCAAAGGGGGCCGCTGGAGGTACTCAAATGTAGCGGAAAAAAAATAATATTTATATCAGACATTTCTAAAACTTCCATAATAGTGCTCTAGGGGTTATGAAACCGATAGAAAACGCAGTAAAAAGGTTTAAGATTTGGCCGCATCCTATAATTCGTTATTTATTAATTCTGTTTGGTTTTTTTTTTATATATTTAGCTACTTTGATGTTATTATAACTATAAGTTTCAAACAGATATGTTACATAGTTTCCAACTTTTAGTGCTGTGAAGACCAAATTGGTACTCCCAGCTACTTGTGAACTTGACAATCGATGTATACTATTAGTAATATTTACTATTTACTATTAGTAATATGTATTTATATATTAATATTACTTGGGTTATTCGTATTTAACGTTTATAAAATATCGTTCTCTACGTACAGGCATGTACGCAGAATTTTTTTTCGGAAGAGGGATTTTATGAGAAGGTAAGTAATCATTTAGTGACAATAATCGCCAAACAGGGCTTATATTTTAAAGATAAGAATGAAAATGAGATCAAAATTTATTACTCAAAATACCAAACCTGTTATAGAATTTCTGAAAATAGCTATTTTAAAAACTTAATACAAATTTTAGTTTCAAAATATTGCTGATTGTTATTTCTAAATGTTTATTGTTACCGTGGGCCAAAATAACCAAATTTTAATTGAAATTCAACTTATATTCAACATATTCGTTTAAAAACAATGTGTGTTTACGTACGTATACTTACGTATAATTACGTTGAAAACCTAATAAGATAAACAAGAAATCAGTTCATCAGTTAAATAAATATATAACCTATATATACCTATATATAAACCTGTGTTTTGTTAAATAACGAAGTGTTGTATAGATAAAACCTGTTTCCATAAAAAACGTTGAAAACCTTGGATTTGAACGGAAGGAAATGACAAATAATTAATAACATATCATTATATCTCGCAATTAATAACGATTACTGTTCGTCACTGTTACATAAATATCTCATGATGCATCGATCCAACGCTTGTAAGTGTAGAAAGAAGTCTTATGCATTTAGTAAAGGCTTAAAAATTTAAATTAAAATATTAAAATTAAGTTTTGGCTCTTCAATTAAAAAACAAAATATATATTTTTTTTCTGTAGAAACCTCGAATCCTTTTTTTCTGCTCTATTTCTATAACCCTTTCCTGCTTCTTTCTGTTTATTTATTCTGTCCGTAAGGGCTTTGATCTCTTTTGGTATCTTATCGACTAGTGTTGGATGGTTGTGTAAAAGACAATAGAATATGATTACATAATGTATTTATGAATCATCAAATCAAACACTAACAACGTTTATTGTAACTTTGCTAGCTCGTGAGAGTCTTATAGGTTATGATTTATAATTAATTTGATGTTAGATTTTTATGTAATCTTTCGTATAGATAAGTGTTGTAAGAAGTTGTATTATAGTTTAATTTATCGATAAAACTTCATTATCACCAAATTTTAATAATTTATTACAATTTTATAAACTGAAACTGATTGTGATTTTATTCTGAATTCTGAATTTATCACATGCGTTTCTCTCGATTTTCGCATTTCATTTGAAGAATAGTTATTGTAAAAGAAAGATATGAAAAATATATACGTAAAAAGATATATTTAAAAACATACAAATAGTATAAAGATATTGAAAAATTATACAGATAAAATAAATATTGTTCATATATTTTTTAAGATTTCTACTGTAGCAATATCATTTATATTTATGGTACCCCTCGCCAGTCTTAAAGCCTAGTTTTCCCTCTTGGACAAGTTTCAGTTGTGATTTCAGCGGTGCGAAGGCAGGATTGCCGGGATGTAGGTCCTTCCAAACTGTTAAAACAAATATATTTTGTAAGACAATACTATAGCAACTGGTTAATATCTGGGTCATTCTCATCAGACTTGTAAAATTCACATCTTTTGACTTGGAGGTTGTTTTACAAGCCCCTAATTATTATGAAGTTGACTGCAATTTTTGTGTATATTATTGGTGAGTACATTTATCATTAGTAAATAGTAAATGGCCAAAATATTTACATTTGAAGTTAAAATAGTTAAGAGGTCACCAAGAACGGTGAAAACGAAAGCTCAAGTATGTTGCCAATATTGTTTCGGGTAATATTTTTTTTTATAAGGTGGTAACTCTGAACTCCTCTCACCTTAGAGAATGAAATATCTCATAATGTAGCAGTTTCACCCTGGAATCTAGCGAATTTCTGTCAAACTTGATCTTAAACTAAAATCAGAGTGATAATATGCTTGAGCACTCGTTTTCACCATAACCTGGAGAACGTAAGCTCTTGATGACCCCGTAACCATTGAAAACTTTTGCCTTGTAAGTGCTATTGTCAATATGAGCTAGGATTTTTTCATCAATGTATGCAAATGTGGAGAGCAACATACTTGAGAATTTTGAATTATAAAATTTACTTTAAATGTAAATATTTTGGCCATTTACTATTTAATAATGATAGGTATACTCACCAATAATAAATACGAAGATTGTAGCCAACACCATAATAATTATAAGCTTGCAAAAAGAACCTCAAAGTCAAAAGACGCGAATTTGAGAAGTCTTCTGAGAATGACCCACATATAGTTAATAAAAACAAAACACAATTGACATTTTCTGCTCAAGTTTTTAAGGACTAACGCATACGATTCGTTTAAAAATATTTTTTTAATTGACTTGATAATGATATATAAAAATAAAAAATGATTATAATCAGCAAATAAGCTAAATTGAGTAGATCATAGAATGTGTAGGCATGGGGAAAACGGTAGTTCATCCTCCTGATATATATCAGAATTATATTATCAGACTAGGACAGGCTTGTCAAACTCAATTAAAACTGCGGGTCGTATCACATTTATAAACTATATTGATAATTTTAAGTGAGAATTCAGGTATAGGGACAGGATATTAAAATATATTATGTAATTATGTGAATTTAAATGTAATTGCCTAGTCTGTTGATGTCTCCTTGAAATTTGTCGAGTAACTGTTTGTAATTCATAAGTATGTAATTTGTCGCAGTCCGAATTCGTAAGTCGGTGTTAAGAGTCTAGTTTGAAATGAAGGGTGGTGAGTTCATAATCAGTCTTAAAAATTCGTTTTTGTTATTTGAAACGTACAGAAGCAACTTAAAACTGGCAGTTGCTACTGCAAATCTCAACTAACAAATAAAGTTAATTTCATTTGTCAAAAACTACTGGTAATTGCCATTTACCGTTTTAAATTTAATTATTGTGGAAAAATGGGAGTTTTCTATAATAATGTATACCTATTAGAAAAAAACAAAACAACATTTATTAATGATAACGAAATTTCTGAACATTAAATTGAATGGCGGGAGAAAAATTAGACATAATTTTTATTATACGATAACGTTAAATAAAAGTTAAAAAATAACAGATTACTAATCAGTAATGTACCAACCAAAGCAAGCAGTTTCAACTGCTGACATTTCATTCGAATTTGGAAAACCTATATGCCAATATTATGTTTAAATTAAAAACTATAAAATTTAATTTACGTAAAGAATTGAAAAGCTCTCATGAAAAATATTGAAGTCTGAAATACCATTTTTACAGGAAAAGCCGTTTTTTGAACAGTTGTTTAATAGGTAAAACTGTATTATATTTTAGCAAAATGTAATGTTTAAGAGCACGAAAACCCCCACAAAAAACGACTGGAAAAGCGAATTTCATAAACATCGTTATCATGTGTATTGATTTTTGAACTTCAGTGCTTTTCCATAGGAGATCCTTAATATTCTTACCAGCATTGCAAGAGGCAAGTGTATCATGCCCGATCCAATCAGCCAGTTCAATAGGTCCCATCGGGTGCTTGAGTCCTAGTTTCATAGCCTGGTCGATGTCCTTCAGCTCGGCATCTCCTTTATGATTAAACGAAAATAGATATATAGTTTTTAAATATAAAAAAATATATATTTTTAAAAATTAATAAGGAAAATTTATTAAAGAAAATAAGAAAACTTTTTTGTTTCCTTTAATAGAAACAAAGGCAATAACCTTTTCTTAATAGACATATATATATATATATATATATATATATATATATATATATATATATATATATATATATATATATATTTATATATGCATATAACTTCGACGTCATCTTTAATATATAATGATATTAATTTATCAGTTTAATTAATTCATTTATTTAATTTATATCTAATATTCATTTCTGAATTTATATCACGCCTAGAGTCCACATATAATGCGTTATGGAATAATTAGTTCGGATTCAGTATCTATTATTTTTTATTGAATAAAATAATAATGACTAATATATAATAAAAATTAATAATGACTGAATCCTGACTAATTATTCCATGATATAGTAACAGTCGACTTCTACCTTCAATAACAGAGGCCAACAAAAATTTTTTTTTAACTTTATAGATTTTTATTTGCTGAATGTAAATCTGGCCTTAGTTTTTTATATCTCTCATAGTTTTCTGTAGATTTCAGGCTCATCAAAAATCCTAACTTTTTAAACTTCCGTAACATATTAGTAACAATAGAAACATACTCTGGGCCTTTTTCATTTCCCAAGAACTTTGTAACGACTTGCTTGAATGATTCCCCTGCTTCTTTCTCATATAAGGTCATTATGGATTCAAAGTTAACATCAAACATCATTTTTCTAATGTCAGGTCCGACAAAGATGCCTTCTTATAGTTTAGTTTCTGAAAGGCGTGGAAACTTTTGGCAGAGATACTTGAAAAATGGTCCATCTTTAGGCAAAGCTTTTACAAATTGTTTCATGAGGCCTAACTTAAGGCCTAATTGTTTCATGAGGCCTAAGACTGAAAGCTGTTCAATTCTTTAAAAATCGCTTAATTTTATAACTTTGACTATAAAATGTGAAGAAATTATGGGCGATACAGCTTTTTTAATATCATATTAGAATTCAGCACCCTAAAAACTATAGGGATAAGGTATTTTCAGTACAAAAGTTTTTTCATCGTTGGCCTGTGAAGCTGGCCAATTCTTTAAAAATCGCTTAATTTAATAAATTTAACTATAAAATGTGAAGAAGTTGTGGGTGATGCAGCTTTTTTAATATCATATTTGGATTCAGCACCCTAAAAACTATAGGAATAAGTTATTTTCAGTACAAAAGTTTTTTCATCGTTGGCCTGTGTTCGGTATAAAATTACGGTTTTAAAATTAATAAATAAAATATCTGATGTGGGTAACACAATTTAATATCCTTGATCCTTGTACGCCTATTAAATTATAAATCCGTGGCTCAAAAAGTGATACTGAATTTGGTTACTAGTTTCCGAAGATTGACACTCGGCGTCCCGACATCCATCTATTGACAAACACATAAAAACACACACTCTTATTACTGGAGGTCTCATTCCGTTATTATATGTCGTTATCCTTCAGTAGGTAACTAGTTTCCAAGATATTTCTTCATGTTCTGTGACAACAATAAAACTGTCAATATCAATGGATAAAGCATTAGAAATGGACAGTTTCGACATTTTAAGCGGAAAAACCCATTTAACTAATATCTTATTCTCATGCAGCAGACTTGTTGATCTCACAAATGGAGAGGAAAACCAGTATTTTACACTCAATTTTAAAACTTAAAACAAGTAATAAAAATGTTTAATTGGATTCGAAACCAAATTGCGTTTGTAACCTTTTTTACCGAAACATATGATTTCTGTTTTAATTTGAATATAATTTTTGGTGTAGGGAAAGTCTAATATGACCTTCAAGTAAAGTACCGCTTCTGGTTTTCCAATTTAGACCAAAATCTATTATGTCATTTAAATCAATATATGCATTATAAATATTAAATTTGAGAAGTTTTGTATAGTATTTTAATGTAATTTTTGATGGATATCAATTATGACCTTCAAGTAAAGTACCACTTCCGGTAATCAAGCGGTGACCAAAAAGGGAGGTTCACAACTAGATTTTACAACAATCCTAAATACAAAATTACAACTTTCTACAGCTAACCGTTTCTGGGTTAAGCGAGATATGAACGTACGTACAGACGCCACGACGAAACTAGTCAAAATGGATTCAGAGAAGGTCAAAATGGATGTTTCCATCGAAATCTGAAAACCGAAAATTTTCGCAATTACAATATTTCCTTTACTTTGTACAAGCAAGTAAAAACAAACAAATATGCAAACATTTATAAAACAATAGGATTATATTTATAACCTATTATCATAACCCGTTATTATACAAACCATTACATTAATAACTCGGATCATAAACGGAGAGGTCTGATTATTGGAATATCGACACGCGATATATCGATATATCGGAGTTGAAAAACCGATATATTGTATCGATATCTTAACATCTTATATATCGATATTTTACAGCTATATATCGATCACTCCATATGCTAAACTTTATTACAGTAGAATCTCGGCAATTCATATCCCAATAATTCGTATAGATTTTCTGGTCTCTTGAAAGTTCCCCTTTATTTTGTATAAAAACACTCCAATCCGGTTCCTCCGACAATTTCTATTTATTTTCGTCTTCCAAGTAATGTAAACGCCTTATAATTCGAATTTTCAAATAAAAAATCTGGTTAACTCTTAATCTTTTCAAGAGGAGAGGTGAGTGAGTGAGAGAGGAATCGTTTCTATGAATTTCAGTCGGTTTACTCTTTTTTTTTCTATTTTTTTTCTATTCAGTTCTCTTTAAATAAAATTGTAAAAAAACCTGTAACCATACTGTTAGCCGACAACGTAGATTGATCTGAAAAATTAAGTTCGCTCATGACTGTCAAATCCGCGAATGCAAGGTGCTTTATAAACAAAACTTTACCGAACGCCTGTCGTGCAAACACAAAAGCATGTATCACAAGTGAAATTTTCAAGGAATGAGTACAGATTTTGGAATAAAAAACAACGAAAATTTTCAACTGTTTATTGATAATTGTACAGCCCACAACAGTACCACATCACTCAGCGATGTTTATCTTCTGTTTTTGCCTCCAAGCACAACCTCTAAGCTGCAATCTCTAAACTTGGCCACAATTAAACGATTTTAGACATTTAACGCAAGGAATTAGTGATGACACTTTTAAGAAAGCATCAAGGATGGGAATAACCTACCTCAAAATTAAGAACTCCCATGACTTTTCGAGATTTCGTCTATTTTCACGAAGGTTTAGCAGTAGCTTGGATCCTAACTGACGAGGAAATTTTGACTCCGTAAAAAAACGAGATGAAGAAGAAATTGATATGCCGACGATTAGTTCTAAAATGGCGAAATAATGCATCTACAACGTGTCTCATTTCTGAGCAAAATCGGGTGTTTGTGTAAACATATTTTCTGCTCTGAGCATGCTTAACGAAGCCATCGATGAGCTCCGTCTTCAAGGATTGCATCATAAGAAAATAACCGATTTTTTTTTTGTTGATCTAACTATATCGTTTGTATTTTCATTCATATTAATACAATTTTGTATTAATTTTGTTATTTCCTATTTTTTACCGCCGATTATTGGAAATTTCGATAATTTGGAAATCTCGTTAATTCATATTTTTTACCGCCGATTATTGGAAATTTCGATAATTTGGAAATCTCGTTAATTCATATTTACGTTTCGAACCCTTGACCATACGAATTATCGAGATTCTACTGTATTTTATTTTAACAATTTCCTTTATTCGGTAAAACTCCAGAATCGTAACCCCAAAATGGCGGAGGTCTAGATTATTAAGATTAGCCAGGTCCTAAAAATATAGATGTCCTCCATGCTGGGATTACAATTCTTGAGTTTTACCAGTAAATATAACAATAAACAATATTTAATAACCAAACAATAATTAGTATATATAATTTACATACAAATAATGTTGATTAATCCTATATAAAGAAAAATTGATGATTTATATAAATGATGATGATACTGAGTTGTATATCAAATAAATTACATGCTTTTAGATAAATGTTTCGAGAATGCACAATATAGTCGAAAGAGTTATAAGATAAATAAAAATTTGAGAAGTTTGAAGATTCTATTATTGAAAACTTCTAGAAGACTATAATATATCAAATATGGCTAAAAGTCTTCAAAATAAAAATATGTTATATTGGAAATATTTTATATTTTTTTCTTTGAAGTATAATTCTTTTCCATATTTTTTTCTAATGATTCATGGCTAGTAAAAATATTGTTTTATAAATAGTAATCATTATTTATTAACTCTTAGCAATGATGACATTCCTTACATTTTTTTGTTTCTTTTCTTACATCCACTTCATTCTAACTGTATCTACGTTTCGGAGTTGTTTCCCCATCTTCAGGATGAATTTCTCTTAGTCTTCATTACAATGTATACAGGAATACTGTATGTGTCCAAAAAGATATTAGCTCATATTTGCTAAAAGTTATGCACTGATGGGATATGTGATTGTAATAGAAAAATAAAATAATCATTATATTATTTCATAACGTTCTTCACAGTTTAACATTATACTCATTTGATGTACTTTCTTTGCTTTTTCGTCCATTTCCTTTCGATATATCGATATTTTTCTGGCGATTATCGGTGGATATCGATATTTAGTTTTGCGATATATCAAAATATCGAATATCGATATTTTCCTTTCGATGTTCCAACCCTAATTGGAGGCAAATTTAAGAAACGATAACGATATTATTTTTATTCAAAATAACTTTCGTTAATATCAATAAATTTCTTCCAACGTTTTTTTATGGAAGCTGATACTCAAAATACCATTACAGGTAAACGACCCTTGTTTTGTTGAGCCCAAATCGACCAAATAAACAACAAAATTTGTACATTCATGAAACTTTGGTCATAATTTCGTCTTGGTATAATCGGTCATAGCAGATATTGCCCATATTTTCGTGAAGCAATCTTCCCTGAGGGAGAGGGTGTCGAAATTTCAGGCTAAAAATAGAGAAAAATCACATTTTGCGGCTGAATACTATTTCTTAAGTTAAGGAAAATATTTAATGATGTGATAATAGACCTCAAAAAAGCAACAAAAAAGTTCATATTGGTCCATGGTCCGATTCCACACATGAAGACAGGATATTTATGTTTGATATATTTTTAAGTTGGTCACGATTTTTTTTTTAATAGGAAACGATCACTCAAGAAGTATTCAAGGTAATTAATTATATATTACTGATTACACGATCGTAAAGTAGACAAAATTGTCTTTAAGAAATATAGATTTAGTTTTGCTTACTTAAATCTATTGTAAGGAGAATTTAAAAATATATATATATATATATATATATATATATATATATATATATATATATATATATATATATATATATATATATATATAGTTTGGCTTAACTAAATCCATTGTAAGGGGACTTTCGTGATTTCGTGAGTACCAATATATTTTTGATTTAGTATACCACACCACGCGTTTTGGCAAATCAGAAGTCAATTCTAAATCAATCCCAAAAGAAACCACTACTTCATTTGTACGAAATTAAACCTTAAACCTTAATTAAATCTGTTCTTTTTTTATTTTATTTTTAAATTCTCCTTACAATAGATTTAGGTAAGCAAAACTGAATCAATATTTCTTAAAGACAATTTTGTCTCCTTTACGATGGTATAAACATAAATATATGATTATCTTGAATACTTTTTGAGTAATCGTGCAGACCAAGTTATAACCAAAGTTTCATGAATGTACAAATATTGTTTTTTATTTTTTCTACACTATAGAGGGCAAAGAATTTTCAAGCTATAAATCTTGGTCTTTTGTATAACCTTTTTTTATAGGTATCTGTGGAAAAAAATATGTAAGTCGTGTATATGTAGATAATTTTACTATATTGTTTTGACTTTATTATATTACATATACCTTACTTTATTATATTTAATTAGGCAAATAATTTTACTATATTAACTTGTATGTTTGAGTTACAAAAAAGTAGAATTATTGTAATTTAAAATAAATAGTAGCCAAAAGAAGTACATATTTTAAAAATTAGTAAAAATAACTAAATTACAGATTTTTCAATATAATTTGTAGCTTTAAATTATTGCTCATAAAAACTATCGATTCCCACATTTACTGATTCAGAATTGGCACAGATATTAGAAAACGTCAAGCAGGCTACAGAATATAATCTGGAGAACTGCGGGTTGCTTAAATCTGGTCAGAGAGTTCCCAACCTTTTTTTGCCTGGGCCTGTTTTTCATATATTTTTCCAACTCCTCCCTTATACCAAAAAGACAGATTTTAAAAAATGCTTATTAGGCGACGTCAATAAGTTTTGGTTTTAATGACCCTTTTAAATTTAGCATTCATAGGCCTGGAGCCGGAACCGAAAAAGGTACTCATTTCAGGCGAAGTCTTACGTGTTAATTACGGAAGTATAGGGCATTTTAGGTAAAAATAAACCTTGTCTGCCATTCCAAAGCTGCTATCTTCAAAAATTTCGGCATTTTATTCACGAAAGAAGTCTAAATATTTCGCTCATTTTTCATTCGTAAAGCATTATGAATATCTTTCTTAATGGAAATTAAATTTTCCAAAGTTTGAGCCCTGATAGAGTTCTTTACGATGCCTAATTCCCGAGATAATTTTTAAAAACCGAAAATTTTTTTTCAAAAAACGAGAAATCACCGTTTTGTTAATTTATTTCTTATAAATTACTTTATGGTACATTTAAATATCTCTAGTTTGAGTGTTAATAGAGCTCTTTACGTTTAATAGCTCTCGAGATAAAGTTCTACAAAATAATAATTTTTTCCCCCTCCAAAAACGATAAATCACAATATTATAAATTTATTTTGGCATATATCATGAAAACCGCTCTTGCTTCGAAGATAAATATTATAAACTGCTTTATGGTACATTTAACTAGCTCCAATTTGAATGGTAATAGAGCTTTTAACGTTTACTAGTTCCCGAGATAAAGCTTTTCAAAATAGCATTTTTTCTCCCCTGAAAAACGAGAAATCACCATTTTACGAATTTATTTTGACAAATATCATATATATATATATATATATATATATATATATATATATATATATATATATATATATATATTATATATTTTACATATATTATATTACACATATATATTTATACATATATTATATATTTTACATGCTATATATATTTCCTACGAAGATAATCATTATAAATTAATTTATGGTGAATTTAATTAGCCCCAATTTGAGTGGTAATAGACATCTGTACGTCTAATAGTTCCTGAGAAATCTAACTTTTCTTAAGATATGGCTCAGTCATAATCATGTAAAATGAGTTCTTTTAAAACAAATATCATATCGTGCAATATTTGACGTACAGGTGTGTGATACTTCTCAAATTGGATCTTATTACCTTCATTGGAAAAACAGTTTTCATGATATTCAGCAAATTAGTGAGTTATAAAGAATAGTGAATGAATTATAAAATAGTGATTTCTTGTTTTTTTTTTAGTTTTTTTTTTTCAAACTTTATCGTGTGGTATAAACTGTATCAGTTTCATAATTTTTCAGTCACATCAATCCCTTTTTAGATATTCTTCATTAAATGACGTAGAACATATGGGTTTTAGCCATATTTGAAAATTCATTTAAAATAAAAGGACAATGTTTACAGGATTGAAATTTCTACAGCAATTAGTACAATTACAAAGCTATACAAGAAAAAAACAAAACAATGGCGAGTCTGTTTTCCTCAATATGCTTTTATTATTTTAATTTACAGCGCTAAAAGTAACGCTATTTATAAATGTAAAGTTAATTTTCGTGAATTTTTTAGCAACATTCCTAACTAATTAGGTGATGTGTGGTGAGTACGAAATGTAGAGCACATCATTATCATATTTTTAGGTTTTGATTTGTTTTTATATCTGCAAAATTACCGGAGCTAGAGACATTTCACAAAACATGTTTTCAGCTGCGAAACTAAGTTAAAATTCCCGCAAAGAAAGATGTATGCACCTGAAAAATGTGTTAACCATAGTTATGAACTCGGCATATAATGGGGATTAAATATTTAAAAAAATATTAAAATAAAAAATGCCGAGCAACATGGTCTGGATGATTTCAAATGGATCGATCCGCATCCATAACAAATTTCAGCTTGATCGGATTTGAGGTATAATTGGAAGAGAGGTAAAATTCGATTAAAAAATTTGTTTGTCTGGAAGCAGTTGAACTAAATAAAAGCGATTAAAAATTATCTGTAAGTTAGAATTGAATAATCACTTGACTGCCATCGAAGAATCATGCCACAAATGAAAAAAAAAAATGGACGTCGATATTTTAAATTTTTCCTTGCCATTGGAGAATTTATTAAAATAAGTCGGTGGAAATTCAGGCAAACTACAAAGACTCTCTTCAATGGACTAGGAGCATTTTGCCTTATCTTGAAAGGAAGTATTTTCTTGGGTAGTATAAAGAGAAAGCTTCTCTATGGAGCGTTAACAATCAAAATCTTTATCTAATTCTCAGGTCTAATACCAAGTCTTAAAAACCAGTGTGGGAGATAATGTCGTCTTCCTGTCGTCTACTAACTCTAAGTGCAATCATTGCTTAATAGTTAAAAACAAAGTGGACATCATTTTTAAGACCACCGCAGAAAATCTTTTGACATTGCAAACTCAAATAAAAACAACATTGACAATTGTCCCAATCGTGGCAGGAATGTATCAGATGTAAATTGTGCTAGTAACGAGTTATTGTTTGATTGTTCTTTTCTTATATCGAGTTTTAATTCGACAGATAATTTGACATTGATATCAATATTTTAAATTTTAAATCAAAAGTATTTTGAATTAACCTCTTTCCTGAAATATTTTTTGTGTCGAGGGCATTAATTTGTCAGAAAGAGAAAAGACGATATAAATTCTAGAAATTCACAGACTGTTCATGGTTTGCTAAGGTTAAATAAAATGCCTGCCATTGCTATTAAATGTGTGTCAGCTTCAATAAAAAGTTTTATCTCTAAAAAAAAAAAATCTTGATTCTTAGAACTTTGACAAAGCAAATCCATTTCCAGAAATTTTCTTTTTAGTAAATTTTCCTTCTAGGTACGTTTACCTGAGAAGTTTTGAAGAAGTTCTGAAAATTTGCTCGTTTACATTTTTTTAAGAACATAAATGAGCAACATTTCAGAATTTATCCAAAACATTCCATTTAGACTCCTTTATGGTCCCTAGTTGACCGTACTATTTTTCGCCCCATAACATTGACCTAGCTCTTCGAATAAAGATAGAAAAAGCGCGAACGCCTTTTAATCCAAAATTTCAGCTTATGAATGAATAAATAAGAATGATATTAGCAGCAACGACATAAGTAGTCTGTAAAATCTAGTGATATGCTTTATTGTATTATCAATTCTATTCATATATATATCGAGATAGAAAAAAGTTTTAGACGATGAACAAACGCTCTAACAAACAACCCTCCTTATGACGGAGTAGTCAATCGAAAGGCATGAGATTTTTGCATTAATGTGCATGCCGAAAATATATACATATATTTGGATAATATTATATATACAGAGAAAATATCTATTATTTTATTTTGAATGCCAATTTTTGCTGGTCCTGAAAACTTCTCCTATTACTCAAAATAAAATAAGATGATTTGAGACTGCCTTTGGTATCTTACCTTAAATAAAAGAAAATTTTAAATAGTCTACCAACAGCCGAATAAAAACAAAATGTTAAATTTATAAATTTGTCAACAATCAAGGGCCCAACACCTCTTGAACCGCTATCAGTAGATTGATGAAACTTGATTTGAAAGTAGTAATAACAAAATATCCTAAGTACGTAGAAAAGACAGTTGGGAATTTTGAATCCTTGCAGATATTTAAAACACAATTTTCTGTTGCTGAAATAAAACAATTATTCACTGCTGTAAAATATAGGATCAATGATTACAATCAGCGTCTCCACATTACAAAATAATCGCGGATTAGAGATGAACTTCTTTAACTACTATTGAAATTTCATTTAACAATATTACATCTTATCGTCGATAAAGTTATCAGATTTTTTTTTCTAGATCTTATTATTACTAACTGCTGCTATCTACCGCTCTGTAGTTTCAAAATGAAAAAGAAAAAACAAAACAATTTCCGTAATTCATTCATTCATTTCAAATCTTCTCCTAAAATGAGTAGCCTCTTGCTCCAGTTGGCTTATTAATGTTTAATTAGGATGCACCGGAAGTATGAACCTAATTGTATATTTGTTTACGAGAGGTACTCTCCTCAGAACAGAATAAAAAACTTTAAAAAAAAAATTATATATGTGCATGAATATTTATATTTATATATACGAGTATGTATATATATATAAGTATTCTATGTCTTTTGATTCTATGACTACTCAGCTTTGAAACAAAGCCAATTATGGCGAAATTAAGCCTAATACAGAATGACAGTGTCCAAAAACTAAATCAAGTTAAAGTAGGTAGTCCGCTATCTTTAGACGCTATTTTGGAAAGGTGCGGCCACTTTTTTTTCTGGGAACATTGTTTTTTGTTAATCATTAGTCAAAAGGAATACAAAGATGTGTAATTTATAGGGATGTGGGGGGTAGAGGAGATGGAGGGTGCATGAGATAAGTGTTTGAAAAGGCTCTTGATAAGGACGGATCATATTTTGCATTTATGGGAGAAAAAATGCAAGCAGGAAAAAATTAAAGCAGGAATGTTTAACAGCCCAGAAATTAGAAAATTCATTAAGGACCAAGCCTTCGTAAATTCCATCAATGAGGCTGAGCAAAAATCCTGGACTTCATTTATTGCAGTTGACGAAAATTTTTAGGGATGTGGGGGAGGAGGAGGGAGGGAGAGAAGGGGGGAGGGAGAGAGGAGAGGGATGGTGCATGAGATAAGTGTGAAAAAGGAAGTAAAAACCGCCTGTTTTACTCAAGCCACTTCCTTCCTGCTTGGCCAGGCTGGGAATTCCCATTTCGTCATTGGGAATTCCATTCTTCATTTCAGCGCTTCTATTAAATTTGAGGTCAGTGTGTGAGTTTTAGCCATGCAGCATAGATCGAAGTTGATAAAAAATGAGTTTAAGTAGAAGAAGTTGTGTAAATCATCCTGATGTGTTTTGCTACATATGCGTAGAATGTACTTAAAAAAGGTAACAATAAGAAAGTTAGTGACCTTGTAAAGAGAGATTATCATGGATACTTTGGTATTAAGCTCGATGATCAGTATTAATCCTGGGTACTGCATCAGATTTGTAAAACTTGTACATTTACGCCAGTGGACTAGCGTGAAAAGAAAAAGTTTGAAATTTCAGTCTCGTAAATATTACTGGAATAAGTTGAAACAACCGTAGCAAGTGGTCTTATACTTCTAGCATTTAGTCTCTGCAAGACGAGCTTCTGAGGACGAGCGTTGTCCCTATAATCACCCTTCTTATACTAATGAAGGTGACAGTTACTATTACGGGATGCCAACAATTCCTCAACGTTTCAACCAGGATGAGTTAAATGATCTCATTAGAGATCTTAACCTGTCAAAAGAAGCTTCTGAATTACTGGCTTCCAGGTTGAACGACAAAAATTTACAGGTAAAAGGAACCAAAATTACTTTTTACCGTACAAGAGAAATGGGTCTGCTACCATTCTTCTCTCAAGAAGAAAATCTTGTATTTTGTCACGATATTAGATGACTCCTGGAAAAAATGTGTCTTCCTGAATTTTCCAGATGGTTGGCACCTGTTTATTGATAGCCCAAAGCGAAGCTTCAAATGTGTTCTTCTAAACAATGGGAACAAATATGTTTCAATACCAATTGCTCACTCAATGACAATGAAAGAAACATATATCACCATGGCTTTGGTCTTGGAGAAGATAAGGTATCGTTAATATCAATGGGCGATTCGTGTGAACTTAAAAATGGTAAACTTTCTCCTCGGACACCAAAGTGGTCACACCAAGTATCCTTGTTTCTGGGATAGCAGAGACAAAACACACCATTGGGTTAGACAAGAGTGGCCAGAATTATTGGAGAAAATAACGTTATTAACGAACCCTTAGTTGAACGAGAGGAAATCATCATTCCTCCACTGATTATCAAGCTGGGCCTTATGAAGCAGTTTGAAAAGGCTCTTGATAAGGACGGATCATACTTTGCATTTATAGGAAAAAAAATGCAAGCAGGAAAAAATTAAAGCAGGAATGTTTAACAGCCCAGAAATTAAAAAATTCATTAAGGACCAAGCCTTCGTAAATTCCATCAATGAGTCTGAGCAAAAATCCTGGACTTCATTTATTGCAGTTGACGGAAATTTTCTGGGCCAACGAAAAGCAGAAAACCATGTTTAACTGGTAAACGATATGGTTAAAAATTTCAAATCCCTTGGGTGCAACATGAGTATTAAGGCTACACTATTTACACAGCCACCTAGACCGTTTTCCTGAAAATTTAGAAGACAGTAGTAAGGAGAAAGCTATAAGATTTCATCAAGATATTAAAATTAGATATGATAGCGGAGGACCGCTATCAAGGGAGATGGGATACGCATATGAAGACAGATTTTTGCTGGAGTTTAGAAAAGGACTGTTCCGAGATACATTCAAGAACAAACAGAAAAATAAAGTGTGCCCCAACACTTTTGTTATAATAAGAATTAAATAAGAAATAACAATGTAAAACCAATACCACAAAAATTCCTTAAAATGAAGCCCAGCTTCAGCAAAAGGACAAACATCAAATTAAATGTATATATCTGCAAATATAAGTATCCAGGGGTTTGGGGGAAAAAAAAAAAACATTCAAGAAGGTCACGAAAAAGTACAATCGATGACTTGGAATTATCTTTGTTTATATAATAATATTACTATATATACTAATAATATAATAAAAGTGTAATATAATGATATTTGTATAATATAATAATAATTGTGTAATTTAATAATACAAATTTCATGTTTAATTTTTAGATTTGATTCATGGATTTAACTTAACATAAAGTAAAACGTACATTTCACTAATACGTTATATCTTAGAAATTTGATCTCCTAGGCAAAAAAACTAATGCCATATTTGAATTCAGGGCACCGAATTCATGTGAAATCAGCTCCAAATACGCCGGTACCAAAACTACTATTGGCCTGTGTTATCATGACTGAAAAACATAAGACCTGACAAGAGCACATTTCACCTCGACAGCCTAAAAATACTAAATAAAAAGAGATGGTACATCACTCCAAAAAATTAAGCAGATATTGGGCAGACCTAGAGCAGAGGATCCCGCTCACTGGGTATCACCTCCACTTTTGAGAAAACTGGGCATACCGCCACCTGAACTTATTACATTATTTTAATATTAAAGGTTCCTATTTATAACAAAAATACAAACTGATTTACTAAAGTTTATTTAACAAACAAAACAGTATATATTAGCTCAAGAAAATTAATTTTTTTTTGCTTGACTGACAATTGAAGCTCACTTCCATATTTCTGTATTATTTTATTTGCGGTCAGTGGATGTCATGTTAGATTTTGTAGCCAACGACAAACTATCCGAGGAGACTCAAGTTAAGCGAATAGAATAAAAGACGATTTTTTGTTGATCTAAAGTATTAATCATCTGTCTTCTCGTTACTATGAAATAACAAGTCGATTGTTGATGATACAATTATTGCCCTCTATATTGAAATCAGTAACATTGGCATATTGTCCTCGGTAGTCACTTTACATAAACAAAACATATTCATAAGAGAATATATCAACGAGTAAATTACCTCTTTCGTACATCCTGATAGCTTCGGACAAGAAAGGGAAGAGAAGCCTGTTGACAATAAAACCTGGAGTATCCTTGCAACTGATTGGCTTTCGATCGATGAACTTTAGCCATTCCATCAGAGTGTTGTAGGTAGCATCAGAAACTGTGTCTGTTCTCACCAACTGTAAAAAATATATATTTGATATTTATTTTTTATAAACATGTGGATGAATGAATCAAATGGAAGATATATCAACAAACACGTGATAAACAACTCAGGTGCGAACTGAGGAAGACTTGGTTCACAAATCATCACAATTCCCAACACGTTTGCTTTTGGACATAAAACATACCCTCCTTGACTACATATTGGTTACGAACATCGATGCAATCGAGACATCAGGCTAACAGCCTCGATGTTTTTAATGAAAAAGTTGATATCTACGTCGTTTTTTGAAAAAGGCTTAAGCGCCAAAAAATCGAAATTTAGGTTTCAATTGATTTTGGGACGTTGACACACCTCTATCGAATCTCGCTCACTATATATCGAGAAAAAAAATGTAAATGGTCTAAAAATCGAATATTGATGACATAAGCACCAAATACTAACGACTCTGGCCTAAACCAGTGCTAGAATCCTTTAAAATGTATTGTAATATGAAAATGAAACATACGACTAAATTTTAATAACTAGAATATATTACTTACATGAAATACAACAAAATTTGCTTATAAAACTACTATACAATAATTGTATAATTTAATAATAATAATTTCTTAAATAAAGTAAAGTAATAAACTTAGGTAAAGTTTTCATGAACACTAGTAGAACTACTTTTTATTTTCAACACTCTTCTTGCTCTCTTTACTGCGAAAGTTTGATTAATTGTGTCAAAATTCAATGTTTTTGCTAACCTAAACTACATATAAAACATTTTCTTTTCTCCTTAAGCCGTAAACAACATAAATATTAATAAATCAGGATACATTGTCAGAATATTATAAAAGTAACTGACCTTTTAAATAAATCAAATTTAACGCAAATGAAGCCGTGGGAGAACAGCTAGAGAGTAATCCCCATACCAAATCAACCAATAAAAAACTAGTTTTTTATGTAAGCCTTTTAGATTTGAATTATTTTTTGATTGTTTGTTAACCTTACCTCTGAGATGAAAAAAAGTTATGTTTAAATTTTTTTCGACAACTTATTCCAGACTTATGATTTTTTGAAAATTTGAAAAATTCATACATTATGCCTAGTTTTATAATCTTTAAACAACTGTAACTCGAGAACTATTTGACATAAAGACCTGAATTTTTTTTCATTTTGTACAGTTTTTAATGGTGTTTTATAAAACAGATAACATGCCTAACTACTTTTTTTCAATTTTTTTTATATTTTTTATGAAAACTCAAAATCAAAATTTTTGATTTTTTAAAAAAAAAATATATTTTATTTAACTCATTTTTGGCAACATTTATACCAATTTTCATGATGGTACTTCTATGGTAACATGGTAAAAAAAAATATTTTCTGTATTGAAGTTCCTGTAAATTTTAAAAATACCCTGTTATGATAGTATTTTCTGTTTAGCCTAGTGATGCTGGCAAGGAAACAATAGTACAAAGTGGAGACATTCAAGAATAATCTGGTGAATAACAAATGTTAACAATTTTTCATCCAGAAATTTTAGCTCAAACTGAAAATGTATTAATTATCGTAATCATATTTATTTAATGACTTGTAAAACTATATTCGAAAAAGCTGTTAATTTGTGCAATAATATTTGTTAACTTAATAAGTTATTACATAGTCACTTTGCTCCAGGCTGCCAGTGGAATTATTTTAGAGCTCAGTAGAGGTATTTTTTCTTTGTATATAAAATTTGGCAAGCTTTTGCCGTTTCCATGTTGCAGTGATTGGGTGTAATTTGCATAAAATAAAGTTTTTTGGCACAATTAAAATGTCTGCTTTTCTTGGATAAGTGAATGATGTTGATGGCTCATTCGGATGAAGGAAAGAAACTTTAACTTCTTCTTCAACTGGATCTTTTGATAGAACACATGCCATCCACCACTCCTTCTCATAGGCACAAGCAACATACTCCATAATTTCTTCAAACAGAATGTCTTCATCACCAGGACTCACTTGAACTTTGTGAGTTTCCGTACTCTCAGAAAAAGAATATATTTTTGTTTGGACTTGGACTTTATTGAGAGGGATGAATGCATGAAATTTTTGAATCCCAACAACTGCCACAGCTTCTTCAAATCTTGATTTTAAAGTCTTCACTTCTTCAACGTATTCTTCATTATTTACATAAAAAAAAGTGATTGATAGCAAGTTTTCGAAACCACACTGGAAAAATTGAAATGGTATCAATATTTGGTTGTCTGTTGGACTTTAGAGGCTGGCTTTAGACCAATTTATTTTTTAATTATAATTTTTTTTAATAATTAGCTTGTCAATTATACAAAATATTACTTATCTTGATTACTCTATTTTTTTATTGTTAACTATAAACAAAACTTACAAAATTAACACTGATATTTTATTTGAATTAAGCTTCATCTGCATGAATAGAAAATTTGAATATTTAAACATAAAGAGTCTACTTTTTATACTCAAAGCTCTTAAAGGGTTCCATTTTTAGTTGAAAGTTAAGCAGAAAATATTTTTTTTCTTAATGATACCATAGGAGTACCATCATGAAATTTGGCATAAATGTTGTCAAAAAGAGGTTAAACAAAATATATGTTTTTCAAAAAAATCAACAATTTCAATTTTGAGTGTTTGAAATTTTTTTTTTTTATGAACTTTTTCTTTTTAAATTAACCTGGTCATGTTTTATAAAACAGCATCTGAAACTGAACAAAATGTTAAAAATTTCAGTTCCCTACGTCAAATAGTTTTTGAGTTACAGTCCTTCTAAGATTGTTAAATGATACAAAATATGTGACATTTTCAAAATTTCAAAAATTTGTAACTCGGAAAGAAATGTTTAAAACAATCCAAAAAATTATATTTTTCTTCTAATGTGCTAGTATAACACCTGGACCAAAAATAAACAAAATTCAAAGACATGACATTTGGGCCATTGGTTGATTTGGTGTGGCTCTAGAGTAACATAAATGTATATGCACGAGTATCCTTGTTAAAGTATTTCTAACGACTGCATCCTTCGGTTTACTTTTTCTTTTTTTTTAAATAATTGTCCTTTAAAAAAGCAATAGTTTCAGAGGTATCTTTATCATTACAGAAAAAAATGCATGCTCTTTTGGTATAATACGCTCAACAGACAAGCCTTAAGATATAAAAATATTTCAATCGATTGAAAAAAATAAAAACGAAATCCTGTAAATACGGTCACAAAATTGTATTATTAATTTTCTGATTGAGCATCATATAATTAGGTATAAACGAGATATAAGAATTGGATAGAAATACAAGAATTGGAATCGATTAATCCTATTTTGCCACGAATCCGTAATTTGCCTAATATTCTGTAAAACACCAAGCAGGAAGTCCATTGGAAGTCTGCCAAGATGTCGGTTCAACAGTCCATTTTACTTCAGGATGTTTATGAGATCTCAGATGCTAGCTTGAGAATTTCAGAAACCCAAGCAGAACTGCAGAAGAGGAAAGCTTGACACAATTTTATTCAAAATTTAGGATTTAGGATGTACTTGACCACATGCCATCAAGTAAAATTATTCTAGTAAATATTTAGATCTTTATATATATTTAAAAAAATTATTATTGCTTAAAAAAATAAATAAATTAAAGGCCTATATAAATCAAATTTATTAAATGTACCTCGACTAACTGCATAACCGGAACTGGGTTAAAGAAGTGGACACCGGTAAAGCGGTCTTTTCTCTCGACTGCGACGCTTAAGTCTCTTACGGGTATCGAAGACGTGTTCGTTCCGAAAATTGTCCTCTCAGGAGCCACCTAAGATATTATATGATATTTAATTTAATATCAAGTTGATAAATATAAAGTTCTATTAAAAAATAAATAAATACTAAACAAAAAAATTATTGCTCCTTCCAGAAATATTGCCTGATTTAGATGCTTTCAAATGTGCCAAGTCCCAATCAGAATTCAGATAAATCCATTAGAAACTATTTTTTTTTTAAAAGAGGTTGGACTTTAAAGAAATGGAAATTTGGAAAAATGTTTATTTTAATTCAAGTAACTGTTTTTTAGTTTTATTAAATTTGGGCAAAAGATAAATATGGATTAAAACGGGCAATGAGCTATACACATTCATACCTTCTTTACAAGTCAGTATGAATTTATTTTAAATCGCTTAGAATAACTTAATTTTAATGGCAAAGAAAAAGCATACAAGGATAGAGTAATTTCATTATCTAATTCCTTATATTTGCTTTTTTCTCCACGGTACATATCTTCTTTCCGATTTATCGTCTACAGTCCCAGGTGATTTCCTCTCCCCTTGGATCCAGAATGATGGATATGATATCCCAGGAAAAAAGCATAAAAATTGCATTCATTATCTTACTCTTCATTAATTAAATGATTTTAGCAATCAAGACTTATTACCAATATTTCAAATAAAAATTGAAAATTTTCAGTCAGTGCCAATAAGTTTATAACTATGCACAAATCCAAAATTTAGTTCAAGGGATTCAAATTGGTGAACAGGAAACAACCATACAAACATGTAACAAAAAATAGGCATTAGTTGAGTTACTCATCCTTCGCACGGAAACAACAATGAACAGAAATATTTCAAATAATAAGTATTAAAATATAAATATTAAATACGTACTTTATCTATAGATGCAAAAACTTTTTTTTTAATTTCTGGGTTTTCAGCAATCGCTTCCAAGACGAGATCCGATTTTCTGGCAGCTCCGGTTAAATCGGTGGAGAACTCAATCTGCTGCAAAGAATTCTCTACAAACTTCTCTGCTTCTTCCGTTTTTTCCTATAAAGAATTTAAAATCGAATTTATAATAAATTATAAAAACAAAGGTTTCTTCCTCCTTGTTTTCAGAATTAGAATTTTAAAAGCTTTATTCTGGAACAATGTGTCACATGAATAGCATTAAATCACATAAAAATCACTTTTGATCAAAAGACATTTTAAAATAATCGAATTATAGAATAATAGAAGACTATCTAAATAGGAATGGAATGAGAAATTTTTGAAACTTATGCATTATGAAAGAGATAAAATATCCTACTTTAGTTCCAAATATTAAAACTTAATGATTAATATTTTGTTCACTCAAACAATTAAGCTTTTTTTTTTGGAGATCAGACATATTATTTCAGGAATTTTTTTGTTGACACCATGCCGAGATGTTCACTTTTTTCAAAATGCCTTACTTCCTTCACTCAGGAAAAAAATCATTTTTTTAGGAACAGATTCAACGTAGGAAATCTGTTACATACTTACACACTACAGACCAAGCTTATTTTTTTCTCGATAAAACCGTTTTAGATTTCTCCCAATATGTTGTAGCAATTACTTCACAGTAGTGGAAATAAATAAAATTGTTTTCCGTAAATTCAAAGCGCACAAGCCAAGCATATTTGACAACCAAAAATGGAATAAATAAAAAATATTTGAATAAAGGTGTGTGATTGATTAGCACTGATTAAAAAAATCTAGCTCCTTTTTCTATGTGATCCGTGATTTGGGAAAATAAAAAAATCTAACAACTCCAACATTTAAAAAAGAAAAAAAAGGAATTCAATTTTTCCATATGACGTGTTCCCTTTTTAAACGCAGTATTTCTTATTTAAACTTTGTATTTATAAAAGCTAAGGAAAAGGATGGTATTGTGGAGAGGGTACAAACAAAAAAACCAATACTTGGGTATCAAAAAGGGTCACGGATCGACGGTCAAGCTATGCAGGTTTTTAAAAATATCGAAATGACCTTAAAATCGGGACAATGAGTGCTATTATTGTAATCTTTAGTTCAACCATTACTACTACCCTTGCACATTTATATTTTAAGATAATTTTTATTTTTGGTTATTTCAATCCTTTCTTGAACAATCTTCTAAACTATCTCAAAGAAAGAAAAATAAATAAAGTAGAGTGTTTATATTTAGAAAATAATTCAAATTAAAAAGTTTTTACCTTTTTTGAAGTAAATCATCCAAATAACTAAGGCAAGAACTACTTAAATCCCATTATGATTTCCAAACTATGTAAGAATTTGAAGATAATGTGATTTACTTTTACTGTTTTATTTAATTTAATTTTTTATAACTAACTCACAATACTACTATTTACTTAATTATTTTCAGAGTTGAGCAGTAATTTATTACATTAGTATTTAATTACATATTCTGCTACATTTACTGTGATTGTATTAATTATTAGCAATTACTCCTTTCAATTATTGTACGATAAGTAATTGCAATTACAATTACTTCTTGAAGATAAGTAATTACAATTACAATTGCCTGTAATTCAAGTCATTACAATATTTACGCTATATTTAATTTTGTCGTAATGTTTGTAACTTTTCATTCGATTCATTGAAACTCGCCATTTTTAAACGTATCATTTAGCACATTTGTAGAAATAACTTTTTTTTGTGTCATTTTGGCAGTAACTAATGACAATTGCCAATTAAAATTACTTGGAATTGCAGAAATAAAATTACAATTACGATAAATTGTAATTGTAATTGCAATTACTTGGGTTCAATTAGTAATTGCAATTGCGGTTCACAATTAAAGTGTTTCATTAAGTAATTTCAATTACAATCATAATTATTTGTAATTGTAATTTTATTTCTGCAATTCCAAATTACAGTAATTGATAAGTAATTGTAATTGATATTACATTATGCTTAACACTGATTATTTTAATGGAAATAACGTTTATGTTATTATTACTATTGTGCTGAGGGATGAGAGACTCTTCATCATCTTATATGTCTGACTCAGACGTATCCATCTATTTCCATCTTTTAAATATCAAATGAACTAAAATATATATAAAATGATTTGATCATGCTTTATTAAAAAAATAAATGTATCGACTCTATGAAAAGCTACCGGCATCCGATTTTTTTTTAACGCTTACTAACAAAAGAAAATTATGTCTAGGCAGTCTACTTTCCATAGAAGGCATTCGTCTAGTTATCACTGTACAGATCTTATAAACATTTTTTTTGGGTCAATATCTGATCTATAATAGGAAAACAGAAAATATAGCTAAAACAAATTTGAAAAGTTCCTGAACTTACCTTGTACTGTGCCTTGGCCACTTTTTTCAAGCTTTTTGTTATATTTTCTTTCGATTTTTTTAATGCTTCTTCGCTCACATCGACGAGAGAGACGCTTTGACCTTTCTGGGCGATCACCTAAAAACGATTGCTTATTACAATTTTTATATTGGTCCTTAATATTAATTGTAGGCTTAGTAAAAAGCGAATTAAAAAAAAAACAAACTTAAAGTAGTAAAAGGTTCAAACATCCATTGCACCAGTAACAGCCATTGTAATTACAATAAATAAGTTCACTCTACTTCTGCTCTGTCAACGATTATGAATGAAAATTCTAATTTAAAAAAACACACCAAGAATTCATATCTTGAATTCTTAACTTCTAAAATCAAAGAAGTTTATTAGATTTAATATTTATCAATCTGTAACAGTACGAATTTATTTATTAACTACTTTATTTTTATTTTAGGCTTATTAAACACAATAATTCCAAAAGAAATTGTCGTTTACCATTTTTTTAAAGTTATCATTAGGATTAAGATCTTATAGTTTTAGTTTAGAGAGCCCGAAACGAATCTTTATTTTGGTATAACAAATACACTACGATTAAAGAAAAATGAGACATATATAACTTTTTCAGGTTACTAATCAACTAATAATTAATATCACAACAGGCTTTTAGAATAAGTAATAATAAAAATAATATTAGAAATCTTATGGAACAAAGGATATAAATAATATAGATAAAACTAGAAGTATAATAATTTCTTCAATTAATGACGAATGGTGGTTACTGATCTACCAATAGTTTTGAACAGGGAATGAACATGAAACGTGAACTTCATTTCAACCCTTATTTATTTCAGGATCCTTTCCCTTCCTACAAAAAATCCATCCCGTGGATAGAGTACTAAACTGATTCAACGACGGGCACTATTACGCATCAGCTACTTCAATTGCTAAAGCTTAAGAACTTCTGAAATCGACCGAAACTCGTTTTAGAGCCTTTGAGACTAAAAAATTGATTTTTCTTTCTTTTTTTTTCCCCTGATCGTTCAATACTGAGCCACAAGAAAATTTAAGGAGTATGTTTAGAATATTAACCGATATAACCTTCTTGACTGTCTATGGTGGCATTTGAAAAGAAAAAGGCTTCACGATCCATTTACACGAGACAACAAATACAAGATAGGAGCATCCTATCTCCTCTACAGTCAAATTCCTAAAGCATTAAAATATTGATCCGTTCGTTAATACTTTAACTGCTAGTAGTTATTTTCAAATTATAAATAGTAATTAAATTTAGATTCATTTTATTTTTTTAAATTACTTTTTATTTTTTAACTTGAGATACATTTTAATACTCTTTACAAGAGATTGTTTTAAAATCTATTCTACAGTTTCAAAAAAAAATTATTGAAATTTTGTAATTTTCGACCAGTTTCTTCTATGTACCATAAGGGCAAGTACTTATTTTATGTATTCGATAAAAAATGGTTCTCGTACAATTCAGAACATTTTTAATAATGTTTAAAACTCACTTGAAACTTCTTATGTTCCAGGTAATACCTAAATCATTAATTTTCAACTTGCGCCATGAATCGAAATATCGAATTGCGCCTGATATTAAAGATCTGTATGACCGAAATATCCAAAAAAGTTAGAATCGGTAATTATTTTTCGAAGAAAGTTTAAGATTTGTTCGAGTTTGAAGGAAGAACAACACCTAAAAGTTTTTGAGAATAAGGTATTGCGTGTAATATTTGGTCCGAAATAGGATGAGTCTACTGGAGAATTCAGGAGGTTACACAACGCGGAATCGCGAAGCATGCAACTTGCTAATATAATTGAAGTGATATCACGACGGCTGAGGATGGGCTTTTGTAGTTGCTGGGCTTAGAAACGCACGAGTCCCTAAAAAGTTAATAAACACTGAGCCGACTGGTAAACGTCCGTGGGGTAGACCGAAACGTAGGAGGGAGGATTGCGTTAAGGGTTACTTACGGATTTGTGTTTGAACCGTAGTCGGTTGACGGAGGACGGTGGTATCGGCATCGAACCTTTGGGCTCGCTAAGCCTTTTATTATTATTATTAAAATTAAAATTATTATTATTCTGACGCATTTTATTGCAAATTGAAACATGAACAACCGATAACCCTAGGATCAAGGAAAGGTAATCTTTCGCCAAGGTTATAAAACGATGAATTGAGGTACCCGGTCGTTTACGATGTTTTAACATGATATCTGGCTTTTTTTGTGGATTGAAGTTTCCGGATTCCTTACAACAGATTTCATAGGTGATTGAAAAAATCTTTAGGAATTTTGTTTTTCAAAGTATAATGTTAGAATTAATTTATAGTAAGTGATTGCTGCTTGAAGATAAAAAAAATTGTAACTAACAAACATTTAAACATTGTTTTAATGGAGTTCTCATTTTGTTAGTTACCGATTTTTACGACCGAGTGCCTCAATTGTTCTTTTAAGACGGAATCACAAAGCTCCTCGGAATCTTTTCGATCCTACATCACAATCAATGTGGCTCTGAAGTCATTGCAACGTTCGAAACGTTAGATAATTATTTATATTGCAACCTAATCGAACAATGCACATAGATCAAACGGGTTCTCTTATATAACATGATAAAAATGGCTAGATTACTCTCCTCTATTCTTAGACTCTTAAATCGATTAACAACAATGAATTAGTAACGCCTTCAATCGATTGCACAGAAGCACGGAATTCGTAATCTGAACGACATATTTAAATGAAATTAGCATAATTTATTGTATTCACCATGCAAGTAAATAATAATAAATAAACGCAATAAACTTTTTTAGTGTAATTGGTGTTCGGAGTACGGTGTACACTAAATAATTGACAATAATTTAAATCAGTATTTTTATTTCCAAAACAATTGGTACATAAGAGGTGTACTATAGCAAAGCAAAAAATTATCGGACAACTATGCACACAGAGAGAACTCTTACAACAACCACTCTTATCAGGGACGTAATTAATAGGCTTGCCACTGAACACGCAAGATAATTTGACTATTGAAATTTGAGATAAGAAAATTAGTTAATTAATAATATTTAGCGGAAAAAAACGGAAAATGAAATGATTAATTTTATATATATTGGCAAACCTATTTTACAACAATAACCTCCCTGGCGCTGATATCACTATCACTGCCTTGCCGCCACATCACTCCCCCACAATGACATCGGCACAGAACCGCAGCTTAGGCTTCACCTCTCTACCAGAGCGAGTGCGGTAACCAGGCTGCAACGTAGGAGGGTCTGCGTCGAGGTCACTCGGATGGTCGCCTGAAAGTCCCGCGACAGGTGTGATGGGCCGGCTTCAGTCGATCCATGCTTATGATCTTCCGACCGGAAGACAGCTGGACAGTGAAGGTCTTCTCTTCCCCCGAGATGACTTTATAAGGGCCAGAGTAGGGAGGAGTCAGCGACTTACGGACGTGGTCATCCCTCAGAAACACATGACTGCAGGGCCCTAAGTCTCGGTGGACGAAAGTCTTGGCTGTGCTGCTGCGGTGAGTAGCTGGGCGAAGATCCTTCATGGCCTGGCGAAGAGACTTCAACGTCGACTCAGTGTCTTCAGGATGTCTGGAAGGCTCGAAGAACTCGCCAGGGAGACGTAGAGGCTGCCCGAATGTCATTTCAGCAGCGCTGGCTCCGATTTCCTCTCTAACGGCTGACCTGAGACCCATAAGAACTGTTGGCAGCACAGTCGTCCAGCCATCATTGTTGACTGCTGCCATGAGGGATACCTTAAGGGACCTATGCCACCGCTCGATGCACCCGTTGGACTGCGGATGGTACGCCGTCGTGCGACAACGCTGGATACCAAGGACACTAGTGAGACTAGTGAAAAGGTCTGACTCGAACTGGCGTCCCTGGTCGGTGGTAATCCTTGCAGACGTACCATATCGAGAGATCCACGTGGCCACAATTGCTTCGGCTACCGCAACACTGGTGATATCCTCCAGTGGGCACGCTTCGGGCCAACGGGTACATCTGCCAATCATCGTGAGGCAGTATCGCTGTCCATTAGAGGGTGGCAAAGGTCCGATAATATCCACGTGGATGTGCTCGAACCGCCCACTCGGCTCGAAACTACCCGGAGGAGTGACCGTATGCCGAGCCACTTTGGAGCGCTGGCAGGGTATGCAACAACGAGCCCACCTCGAGATGTCGGCATTCATGCTCGGCCAAAAAAATCTTTGGGCAACTAAGCGTCTTGAGGTCCGTATGCCGGGGTGACTGAGCCCATGTAGCCGCTTGATGATGCTCTGACGCATGGATTCAGGAACGTAAGGTCCCGCATGAAAAGTGGAGGTCTCGCAGAGGACCGCTGCTGAGGTTCCAGGAGGTATCATCCAGCGAAGTTGCAGACGGTTGGTTGGAGTTGGTTCTTCTGCATCTCCTGGATCGACGAATCATTCGCTTGCTCCTCAGCTAGACGAGCAAAGTCTTCCGTGCAGTCAATATCCTCCACTCTCGACAGCGCGTCGGCGACCGTGATGTCATTCCCGGCTACGTGGCGGATATCGGTCGTGAACTGGCAAATGAAGTTAACCAACCGAATCCGCAAGGGCGTCGCTGTGTCCGGCTTCTGCGAAAATGCAAACTCCAGAGCCTTATGGTCAGTCCAGATGACGAAGTGTCTCCCCTCCAGTTGGCCTCGAAAGTGTTTGATGGCCCGATAGATCGCCAGCAGCTCCCGGTCGTATGTGGAGGAGAGGGACTTGAGAATCCTAGAGGCCGCCAGGCGTCGCCCTCCTTCTGCTGCAAGACACCATCCATAGCAGTGTTGGACGCGTCACAGACCAGCACGAGATCTGCATCGTGCTCGGGGTGTCCAATCACCACCGCCGCTTTGATGGCTGCCTTGCAGCGCTCGAACGCCTGGTTTGACTCTTCACTCCAAGGAATTGGTGATCTATCATTCTTCTTTGCTCCAGCCAATTACTTGTTAAGGGGACCGTCCAGCTCAGGGTATGCAACGTCGGTAAAAGTTAAACATACCCAGAAAGCGTCGGAGGTCCTTGACAGTGTCAGGTCGTGGGTAGGTGGAGATGGCGTCGACTTTCGCTGGCAGCGCGGTGACACCATCCGAGTTCACATGGTATCCGAGAAACTCGACGTCCGGAAGCGCGAAGACACATTTGGCCAGATTCTGGTCAGCCCTTGGTCATCCAGCCGTCGCAGTACTTCCTCCAGATGTGCTCGGTGTTCCTCTTCGTCTCTGGAACATATGACGATGTCGACAAGGTACCACCACGCAAACTCTAGACCTTGAAGAACTCTGTCGAGAAAACGCTGAAAGGTCTGAGAGGAGTTCCTGAGACCAAAGCATATCCGGAGAAATTCGAAAAGACCAAAGGGAGTTATGACTGCTGTCTTCGGTATGTCCTCCTTCGCCACCGGAATTTGATAATATGCACGGTTGACGTCCAGCTTGCTGAAGATCTTCTTACCGTGCATATTGATGTTGAAATCCGCCAAGTTCGGAACTGCATACCTGTCGGGAATTGTCTTAGCGTTTAGCTGACGATAATCTCCGCAGGGTCTGATTCCATCGTCCTTCTTCTGCACGATGTGGAGAGGGCTAGCCCAAGGGCTGTTTAAAGGTCTGCAAATCCCTTCCTCCATCATCTGAGCAAATTCCTTCTTGGCGACGATGTACCTTTCCGGTGGCAGGCGCCGGGCTGCTTCGTGAACGTGGTCGGGTTCGTGACGCCAGGGTACTTGCGCAGGAGCTCTGTGTACCATTCTCCTGCTAGAATGGAGTACACAGTGGGGACTGGTACAGTCGCCAGCTTGCCGCGCGTCGTTAGCCCAGTGATGCCATCTACCAACTGGCATCCGGCGAGGTCTACTAATATGTTATGGCGATATAGCAGATATGCGCCGATAATGGGGTAGCTCACTTTTGCCACGGCAAAACGCCAGAGAAGGCTCCTCCGCAGCCCCAAGTCCACGTTCAGCAGTGCGCTACCGTAGGTCGGAATAGGGGTGCCGTTCGCTGCTTACAGCGTGAACTCCTCGCTCATTCTCCTCATCGGCGTCTTCACCGGGAACACAGATAGGGTGGCTCCTGTATCCACCAAGTATCTGTGCCCGGATTTCTAGTCCGTGACGAAGAGTCGGCGATTAATAACCTGAGCGACAGAGTCCGCCTTGTCTGTCGCTGCGACTAGTTTCCCGAGGGCTTAGAAACGGGTGAGGGCTTCCAATCGCACGGCTGGCGGCAGTTCGTCGCTTTACTCCCAAACCTGTTGTGGTAGTAACACAGGCGGCGACCCTTACTTCTGCTACGGTTTCGTGGGCGGTTACTCTCTTCATACCTTCCTCGGGTTTCTAGAACTGCGACGCGCTCGGTCAATCTCTCCAGGCCACTAGAAGCCTATCTTCTCTGTCGCTGGAGGTGGAGGTCCGCATGGCAGCTACTTCGCCGTTTCGGTACCCCTAAATCTCGGCGATGCGGTCAGCAATGGTGCTGAGTTTGACCATGTCGGCCGACTCCGCAGCTGCTAGCGCTGCCTGCATCCCATCTGGAAGTCCCCGTAGCCAGATTGACTTTAATAGGTCTCCAGGCAGTGTGGTTCTCCCCAACGACTGCAGTTCTCTCAAGAAGTGCGACGGGCGGCGATCCCCGAGACGTTGGTCTTCGAGGAGTTTCTTGATTCGAGTATGTTCGGAATCACCGAAATTCCCCATCAGCCTGGCCTTGAGTGATTCCTAGGGGTTTTCCGCCGGAGGTTGCCTGATCAGGTCTATGACATCTCTGAGCGGCTCTCTGTCCAGTTGCGTGGCCACATATCTAAATCTAAATCTAGTAAGCGAATTAGTGACCCGGTACAGGTCGAAAACCATTTCGCACTGTAAGAAAAACATCTCCGAGTCACTCTTACGAAATGTGGGCATTTGGGCCGCAACTGTGGCCGCCGAAGCAGCTTCGATCAACTGGGGGGCAAACCCCGTCCCTTTGCCCTCATCGGCTCCATCCAGAGTCAATAAATCGAATTTATTGCTAAGGGGCATCTTCACTTCTAGTCCTTAGCGTACAAAAGAAAATATGATAATAATTGTACTCACCGATCACGTCGGGGTCACCACTTTAGTGTAATTGGTGTTCGGGGTACGGTGTACACTAAATAATTGACAATAATTTAAATCAGTATTTTTATTTCCAAAACAATTGGTACATAAGAGGTGTACTATAGCAGAGCAAAAAATTATCGGACAACTATACACACAGAGAGAACTCTGACAACAACCACTCTTATCAGGGGGGTAATTAATAGGCTTGCCACTGAAGCCGCAAGATAATTTGACTATTGAAATTTGAGATAAGAAAATTAGTTAAATTAATAATATTTAGCGGAAAAAAGCGGAAAATGAAATGATTAATTTTATATATATTGGCAAACCTATTTTACAACAATAACCTCCCTGGCGCTGATATCACTATCACTGCCTTGCCGCCACACTTTCCTTCTGCTTTCTTAATTATCTAATTTAGGAATGTGAGAATTAGTCGAATTTTTTTCAGTGTTAAAATATTTTGCAATACTATACTATAATAATTTATTATTATATATTTAAAATATTTATTAATACATTTTTTTTAATCAATTGGTATAAAATAATTTAAAAAATTATTAAACCAAATTTAATTATTTTAAATCATCGAACTTTTTTGACGAAAGTTTCTGAGTAACCATAATAATGCAATGCTATTAAAATAAAACAATAAAATAAACCGAGACGGAGAAATGTATTGTAAAAGTACAATCCACTCTTTATCGAAGAAAACAGAAGAGAAATATAAAAAATTAAGAAAATAAGCAGATGTTATTAATATAAAATTTAACTTCATTTAAAACTATAAAAATCTTACCACATATAGACCTCCCTAATAAAAGTAGATTCCTTAATAAGAGTACTTACTTTCCAGATAATGAGAATTATTCATTTAATATTCAGTTAAATATTGTATTTCCAAATTAAACAGTTGTCAACTGCCACAGATTTACGACGGTTTCACAATTCGCGGCAGATAAAATTGTTCCGTTTTAAAATTTACCTTAATAAAGACGAGAAAAACCGTTAGGCCACTGTGGGATAAGAAAATCTTCGGTGCAATTTGAATAAAAATGAATATTTTAAAACTATTTAAAAATTGAATGTTTTACATTTCTTTTTACTTCTTTTTATGTAGTAAAGTATGTAGTAATGCTCTCCAAGCTCTGGGATTGGATCTACTCATCTGCTGGAAGAGATTGAAATTAATATGGGTTCCTTGACATAAAGGAATCAAAGGCAACGAGATGGCTGACCAACTTGTAAGAAAAGGCGCTAAGAATACTTGGGGCCAGAACCTTCGGTAGGCATTTCTAAAAGGCATCAGCGGAAGAAGGTCCACGACTGGATATAGCACGTAAGGAGGGGAGGGGGAATGCGTAGGCCTCCTCTTGTATAGGCCTCGGACAGGCTAAGTTTCTAATTAAAAAACCTCCTCCTTCTAGAACCAAGTGGCTGCTAGGCCTCAACAGAAAGGAGCTCCGACTGCTTATTGGAGTACTTACAGGTCACTGCAGGTTTAAAAGACACTTAAAGATCTGTGGAGTAGTAGAGAAGAGACCTGCCACTCTTGTGGACAGGCACCAGAGACTGCTCTAAACTACATAGGTGAGTGCAATATGCGTCATTAAGATAAAGACTGTTTGAATCTGACAGAATCCGAGAACAAGAGGTTCCCTCCATTGAATGGACGTCCCTTCGGAACTACATCAGGAAAACCAGAAGGTTCAACATGGAGGGTAAAAAGGCTTGGTGACCACCCCCCGGGGTAGGCAAAAAGGACCACTAAGCCCACTTGCCAGACTTTGTCCCCTCCACCTTTACAAGTACCAGTACCATTATGTAGTAAAGGAAGTATAGTAATTCCGAAAATTTTTCGTTTTCAGATTTCAATGGAAATATACATTTTGACCATCCCTAAATCCATTTTGAATAGTTTCGTCGTGAATTCTGTACTTACGTTCGTTCGTGCGTATCTCGCACAACCCAAAATAGTTAGCCGTAGAAAATTAAAATTTTGTATTTGGGATTGTTGTAAAATCTAGTTGTGAAGCTCCCTTTTTGGTCACTACATCTCCCTTACTTATAGGTCATAATTGATTTCCCAAAAAAATTATATTATATATAATGCAAAACTTTTCAAAATTTTTTTTGCGATTTATGTACTGAATTCAATAATATACCTACTATATTTTGGTCTAAATTGGGAAACCGGAAGTTGTACGTTACTTGAAGGTCATAATAAACTTTCATCAAAAATTATATTAAAATATAATGTAAAACACCTCAAATTTGGTAAATAAGACTTTTATATCAATATAAATAATATACTAGATTAGTTAAAATTGGTGAGCCGAAAGGAATACTTTCAATAAAGGACATAATTAAAGACCGGATTCTCGTGCAATTGCAACTTTTTATTGCTTTCTCAGAATTCAATGAAAATTCGATTCTTATCAATCAAGAAAAGGAGATTAAAATAATACAAATTTTATATTGCTCGAAATTGCACATTTTGGGGGTTACTGCACAAATTTGCACATTTTAGGTTTTAAGTTCACGAAAGCGCACTTTTTGATATTTCATTAAAAATATTGAATTTGTTTTTTAATTTTTAGTGTAGAGAATAGTTGTGATTTATTTTGAAATCATAAACAATAATATTTACCTACTTAATTTTCCAAGAAAGAAAAAAATGACTCATGATTTCCAAATATTTCTTAGGACTTGTTAAGGAAATGGTATAATGTCGAACAACGTTTCCTTTGTATTAACTTTCTTAGAAGTTCTGATTTGATTTGACTTAACCTTCCAACCTACTATTTTATTTTCATTTCATTCTAAAGTTGAGTTTATTTCGGTAAACAAGTACAATAGTGAAAATGCCTAAAGTGACAGCCAGCCAATCTTCAAAAATCAAAATTTGGATAAAACCATACCCAGAATTGAAATCAGACGGGAAAACAATTTTTTGTTCTTCTTGCAATACAACAATTGGTTCCGATCGAAAATCTCAAGTGGATGCTCATTGCAACTCAAGTAAGTACATTCTATCTTTTCATTAGTAGCACACGATAGCATTTCATGCTATATAGGTGGCATGAATAGGTTGATAGGTGGGCACACACAGTTAACTGCAGCACAAATCCAAGCGAGCTCCAATTCAACAGTTACTCACACAAAACTGCTCGTCATTAGACAACAAATAAACATTTTTTACCGATTTATGTTACGCCATGGTCGTAACATAAATCGGTAATATGTCATTACCATATTTCATTTTCTTCCAATATTCCATTCAATAAACTGCAGTCCAAGCCCTTTAAGTCTTTTTTGCAAAAATACACAAAACAAAACATTCCTGTCGAGAGAACCTTAAGAAAAAATTATATCAAAAAATGTTGTGAACATTCTCTTGAGGAAATACGATAACTAATTGAAAACAATTATATTTACATCATGGTAGATGAAATAACAGACCCACGGGGGCTTTAAATTTGCAGTTTAATTGTTGGGATCCTAAACCCGGAGATTGAACCCAAACCATACCTCATTTCATGCAAGCAGTTTCCAAAAACGAACTACGAGACTCGATTTGTGAACGACAGTTTAGCAAATTTTTTCTGTCAAACATCCTACCAAGATAAAATTCTTTTGGGTACAACTTTACAAGAGGGGCGCGTTATCACTTGTTCCTCCCGATCTTACCCGAAGGTCGCCGAACTAGCACACCTAGCGCCATTTGTGCTAACTAACTGCTTTGCATTCAATTGCCACATTCGTGTTCATTGGAATTATTAAAATTATTACTGTTTTAATTATATATTATTTAAAATTATTAGTGCTATCGACTTCCCCTCATTACGTTCGCCCAAGAAATAAACAAAACAGCAACAGATCCTTTTCAGTTGAGGTTGGAGACTTACCGTAATTTCAATTATTATTGCTTTAAATAGATCACAGCTGATGACTTCCGCTCGCTACTCTCGCTCAAGAGATAAACCAACCCCAAAAGTTCATTTTCAGTTGAGGTCGGGTCCTTACCGTAATTATTATCACTCCTTTAAATTATTACTACAACTTCCCCAGATTACCGGAAGTCGACAGCAATAACAATTTTAAATAATATGTAATTAAGGCAGTAATAATTTTAATAATTGCAATGAATACGAATGTTACAATTGAATGCAAAGCAGTTAGTCAGCACAAATGGCGCTAGAGTATGCTAGTCCGGCGACCTTCGGGTAAGATAGAGAGTACCAGTGATAACGCGCCCCTCTTGTGAAGTTGTACCTTCTTTTGTTTGTTAGCAATGCCGCTCTGTATATGGTAAAAGCTGAAGAAGCATTAAAAGTTTTTTATTCAAAATGGTGCATGTAACTTGTGTAGTTTAATGGTTTAAACCGCGTAGCTGAAAAAATGAGGAAAATTTTCCCAAATGTCAACAAACTTGTTAATAATGAGAAAAAAATATCTTTAAAAGCTCCTCACCGCGTGACAGCTTATAGAAATAGTTTGGACTGTCCCCTTCTCCCAGAACCTGTGATAACTAGATGAGGAACATGGATTGAAGCAGCCCTATTTTATTCAGATCATTTTAATAATTTTAAAGAGTTTGTTTCTACTCTTGAAGATGACGCAGTATCTGTATAAAAAATAAAAACTGTTTTAAATTTAACATATGTTGCATCAGATCTAGCATTTGTAAGATCCCATTTATCGGTTCTACCTTCGCAAATAAAAAAGCTTGAAGAGCAAAAGTTAATGTTGACATCACAGATTAATATTATAGACAAAGTTGGAGATGAATTAGAAAAAATCGAAAACGAATAGTTTAATAGGCGTACAAGGAAGTCATGTGTCCACATCAGATATTTTTCTCTTCATATTTTCACAAAATTAAAACTTTCTTAGTTTCTCCCATCTAGGTTTTATCAATTAAGCAGGAGTTTGTATTGAAAATAAATTACTAACTCCTATTTAAGTGCCTACAGAAAACTTATACAGAAATAAATACAACCCAAACAGTGACCTACACGATATGGAAATTATATCGGCTTGAATCACTTATATCGACAATAATTTTTCAGTAGACAATATTTACTCATTTGTTAAGAAAAAAGTACATGAGGCACACTGAATCGTCCACAAATAATTTAATTAACTACAATTTACACGATATTTTAAATATATATTAAATAACTAAATAAAATAACAAAAACAATTAATTGTGACGTGCGCATGAAACTGGGTGTGACCTACACATCATATGCATAGTATCTACATATAAAGTTATAATTTTAAACACTGTTTCTTGTTCAGTATGTCTATCCGATGTTCCAAATACCTCATCTTTCTTCCAAGCTTGTCTTTAATTTTAGTCTATGTTTGATTTTCTTTCAGTCATCAAATCCTTTTGTCTCTCATTTCCTTTCTTCCTAAATTCTGTGAAATTTTACTTTTTCGTTTTTTCCAGTTATATACGCTTTCATTTAGCTGTTGCTTTACACATTCTCGGCAAAACAGTACAATAAATAATATTGGATTGATGCAAAAATAAAACAAGTTTTATTTGATTTTATCACAATATATATGTACTTCGTCAAAATAATTTCCATAAGAGTCTATACACTTTTCCCAAAATACAACAAGCTTATTTATCCCAGCAGGTAAGAAATTGGGATGTCTGAAGAAATTAAATCCCGAAAATCATTTTCAATTTCACCCTGGTTTTGAAAGTAGTTCGTAAAAATTTGTCCAGATGCTTGAAAAAGTGGATGTCAGTAGGGGAGAGGCCAGGCGAATTGGGTGGGTGTGTAGGAATTTCGTAGCCAACTCGTGCAGTCATCGCAGCCAATAGCGTACCTATGAATTTGTAGGCCCGTGGCAGCCAGTTTTGACGTTCCCTCTAAGCTTCTTACTCAAAATTTGAAGATGTGGCAGTGTGTTGTACGCAATAATACAGCTATTAATTGTATTACTTTATAAATACAATGTGATATTATATTTTATTATTATAAAGGCCAACTGGAGACTACCTTGGATCGAGGCCCGTGGCCTTTACCACTTGCTAGTTTTCCATGTCTAGCTAGTTACGCCCCTTGTTCGCAGCGTTGATTATGCAGCGTATGATCGGGTTTTATCGTGAGAACGCTGTTGTGGACCAATAGTAGACCATCATACTATGACCTAAACTTTTTCCGGATGCAAGTCAGGAAACCAACGCTGAATTGTGCACTCTTTACTGGTTCCCTGACCCCACACTTCACAGATATTACGAGCAGTTTAAGGCGCAGCACTAGGCCCTAGTTTAAATACTTAAAACGAAATTTGGCAAAAAACGAGGCTGAACAAAATGATTTTATTGTTCGAATTTTGGGTGAAAGAGAGGATAAAGAATAAGGTTATTATTATGATATATAAGAAATTAACGCTAGGGATTTGTATTGTGTACACAATCGGATATAAAACGCAGTAAAGGCGAAAAACTGTATTATTTTTGCATCAACCCAATAAAGGATTGTGTGACCTACACGACAATTAATCTTTAAAATTAAACATTGTTTCTAAATCAACGGAGGTTATGCCAGTGTTGCAATATTATTTTATAGAAGTTGAAAAAAGAAAATATAAATAACCATCATTGGATGTCAATCCTCTGACTAGTCACAATAAAATAACTGATTTTAATGTGACAAATGTTAGTTTTTAAATTTATCCTACAGTTCCTAGTGTTAGCTATTTAATTTATTCTAATATATATATACGATGTATATTGCAAATCAGTATTAATTATTAATAAAGTGATATTCGTCTTTAAAAATATTGTCAGTATTGTCCTATTTGGAATACAAATCTGTTATTCTAAAGTAGGATGAAACAGCATGAAAGTTAAACAAAGAAAGTAATAGAAAATGGAAACTCATGGAAGCCCATAGCTCTGATCACTCGTCAATTACTATTTGTCCGGCATATTTTGTTGATATCTCAAGTGTATTGTATTTATGTATTGTTAAAAAAAAAACTCTTTTCAAAGAGAGTTTTCCGTGAAGAGTATACAGAGTTTAGATGCTTTAACCTTTGCTAGATACCACCATATTGGATAACTAAGTGCTGACAACCAACAGTACTAACCTAAAAAAATACCATTAGTTCTTAAACTTGGAATGTTAGGGAACTGAATAATAAATGAATTATTCTGATGGCACACTTCATAAAATGGTCTTTTGGGATACATTAGCATGAAATTAGCCACTACTATTACCTATTAGGAAGGTGAATGGAAATGATATTGTAAAATTTTGTTGCCGTTAGTAAATTTTTGTTATCGTTTTGACCCTGTTCCTTGAAAATGTATACAACAAATCAGAATGGACGAAATATTATAAATTATTATTTTAAACGTTATTTTGTATTTGAGGGATTAATTCAAATTTAAAGCGGGTAAAACAGCTAGTTAATTGATAAAAGAAAAGAATGACGATGATGAGTAAAACAAATATGAATTTAACTAAGTGTAATGAAGGTAATGAGAGTAAAATTAATGATGAGGAGGAAATAATGCAACTATCTATACTATTTTTTTAACATTAAGTTTAGTGAGATAATCGCGAAAATTGTTGTTCTAAATTCTTAATATGAACATTGATATTTTTTATGTAAAAAGTTTGACTTGATTAGTCCATTTTCAGATTGTGAGCGACCTCCAACAGATAAAGAAACTATTAAAAAAATCAAGAAAGAAAATCGGCCTAGATTTTTGCGAAATTTAAATTTTCATTAATAAGTTAAATTAATGGACTTCTTTCAATTAAGACATTGGTAAGTGTAATGTACACGTTTTTCAACTATCTATCTGTTTATTCGAATTATAATTCCTTTTGATTGCACAGTTATGATTTTCTTTATTTTAAAATAATGTTTTTAAATTTTCTAAAAGACCAGACTTAAAGTCTTAAAAATAATTTTAAAAATTCAAAGTAAAAATACTTAAAAAAAAATTGAAGTCTCATAAAATAATTACCAATCTAACTTGCTTAGAAATAATTTTGAAATTATTGTATGGTTTAAACATTTTTTTACAGACATCTTTTTATGCTATGAACTTATTTAGATTTTGATATACCTATTGTATTAAAAATAGTCGCGAATACCTGAAGATAATAAAAAAATAAAATAATAAATACGTTTTCGAAAAATTACTACAATCATCAATGCTACTTCGTATGGATTTGATTTATTTTTTTTTCGTTGAATTTGGTTCAAATTAAATTAAGAATAAAGGAAAATCTCCAACCAAAGTAATATAATAATAATAATAAAAGGCTTAGCGAACCCGGAGGTTCGATGCCGATACCACTAATCGCTGTCTACAAATCTCGGTCCACCGACTACCTTCCAAACCCAAATTCATTAGATCACTCTTAATACTATCCTCCCACCTACGTTTCGGTCTACCCCTCGGACGTTTACCAGTCAGCTCAGCGTTTATTAACTTTTTAGGAATTCGTTCGTTACTGAGCCCAACAACTTTGCAAGCCCATTTCAACCGTCGCGATGATATCACTTCGATTATATTAACCAAATTAATTAAAGTAACCAAATTAATCAAAGTAATATAGAAATAAAAAAATTCAATCGAAATCATTTACCCCAAATAAATAAACATATGTAAAATAGTCATAAATAATACATTCATTTGTTAAAAAAATCTCCTACCTGAGCAATACCCGACCCCATCTGCCCACCACCGATGACGGTGACGTTCTTGATGCCGGTGAATGCAGCAGACGAAGACGAGAACCGCGCTGTGTGAAGCATGTTCAATTACAGTCCTGCCCGCAGTGCCGAGAGCTTTCTCCTACTCTAGCACAGGTGTATATGCTAAGTAACTTTAGCCGCCGATAAGTGTTTTTGCAATACAACACATAACTTTCGTTTTTTATCTGACCGCTTATTTGTGTTCAAAAGCAGGGTTTTAGGAAATTTCCTCGAAATATTGATAGTGTAGAAAGTTGGACATTTCTTTTTTCTGTTAACGCGCTTCATACATTTTTAAATAGATTTTCTCCCCGCGTCTTAACAATAAATAAATTTATATATCATGATGTAATTGCCCAAGCAAGTCTACGGTAGATGGCAAGTATCCAACTGATAATTTCCTCCAGTATCGCTGTTTTGCCAGTGTACTCAAACATCGACAGAATCATCCTCATAAACAAAAAATAAATGCAGATTTTCTTATAATTGCGGTGCATGATCACGGGATGAATACAATGTGTAGACGTCACAACGATCCACCCCAAATTGTATCCTACTATAAATAGAATAACATTAAATTCTGCGTAATATGGCCTCAAACTTTTGATTCGGTTTGACAGAAGAATCAAGATTGAAAATCGAAAAATATCGGGACTCAAGTTGAGACCAGAAAGGGATCTCGCAGAAGCATTTTGGAGATATTCTGAAAATTTGTTCATTTATATTTTATAAGATGCTGATTACGAATTTTAACTTTGTTACCTCAAATTTTTTCCAGAAGTAGAACAAAAAGCAAAAAAAATAATTTTTTTTTCCTTATGTCTGGAAACCAGTGCTTTATTCAAACAAATTCTAATATTAGTTTATACTAAATTCAAGAATAGTAAATTTTCTACAATTTTGATTATAATGATTTTTTTTATTTGGTAGCATCGTTTTGAAGTGAACGCGATTTGAAATTAAGAGGCTGAATGTTTAAATTAATTACTGAACATGAGCTCTCGGAGGAAAGTTTTGGGGAAGTCCAGAAAATTTGTTATATATTTTTAAGGGTACTGATTACGAATCCCAACTCTGTTACTTTGAATTTTTCCTGGAAGTAGAAAAAAAAAAGCAAACAATTTTTTTTTCTAATACATTGATATGTTATTCGAATAAATTAAAGTATTTATTTTACACTAAATTAAATAAGAGTAAATTACCTACAATTTTGATTCTAAGGATTTTTTAGTTTGGCTGCTGTGTTTTTAAGTGAGCACAATTCGAAATGAGGCATAATATCGAAATTCATTTTTTATGCTGTTTTTTAGTTATATTTCCGAGATATATTGGAGATAATAAATTTCAAATTCGTAATCAGAACCCGAAAAACATAAATGAACAAATTTTCAGAATTCCAAAAGCTCTTGCTCAAAGATTAATTTAGACATTCCGCCTCATAATTTCGACTCGCGTTCCCTTCAAAACGAAGCGTCAAAAGAAAAAATATTTAGAATCGAAATTGTAGATAGCTTACTCTCCTTTAATTTAGTATAAAATAATTATTAGAATTTGTTTAAATGATGCATGATTTTCAGGTATGAGCTAAGAAAAGCACATTTATTTTATTTAAAGGGAGAAGTTGGTCGGGGTAATCCATTATTAATATTCAGTTGGCGCTTGACCACACGCCTCGCTGCCCTGAAGATGGCCTAAAACTTAGGCCGAAACGTAGGCACAATTATATAAGTTAACATTATAGTAGTCTATTTCTTTGACCGCACCCCCCGACCAACTTCTCCCTTTAAATATAAATATACGGTCAACAATAACTCCCTCCACATTTATTTTATTTTCCCTTACCTATACCATATACGAAGTGTATAGTAAGGGGAAGTATTGCGATCGTGAAAATTTTCGAATTCGAGTTTTCAACGGAAATACACGTTTTAAGGTCCACAGAGTCCAAATGACCAAGCCTCGCAAAATGGTCTGTGTGTCTGTGTGTCTATGTGTCTGTGTGTATGTGAACAGACTAGCTCAAAAACGAAAAGTCGTACGAGACTCAAATTTCATATTTAAAGTAGGTATATGGCTGTGATGTTATAGCAACTTTTTCGTTAAAATCGACTAACCGGAAGTGCCACTTTATATAATCGATTTTACACTTTTTTACAATTTTCTCGAAAACGGCTCTAACGATTTTGATGAAACTTGCCTAAATTATTCTTCATAAAGGCCTTTAACTTTTCATTTATGTAGTAAATCACCGAGGAATTGCAGGAAAAGTATTTATGATGAAAAGAATATTTTATTTGCGCATAGCATAAAAAATATGAATTTTACGGTAAATTAGGTGTAGAATTGTATGAAAGGTAATTAAATTACCTAAACACCAATAAAAGAATCATGAAAATCGGACCAGTATTAGCAAAGATACAGTGCATCGGACTAACCGGAAATAGCTATTATATAATGGATTTTACACTTTTTTACTTTCCCTTACCTTTATACGAAGTATATAGTAAGGGGAAGTATTGCGGCCATGAAAATTTTCGAATTCGAGTTTTCAACGGAAATACATGTTTTAAGGTCCCCTTAGTCCAAATGACCAAGTCTCGCAAAATGGTCTGTGTGTCCGTGTGTCTGTGGGTCTGTGTGTATGTGATCAGTCTAGCTCAAAAACGGAAAGCTGTACGATACTGAAATTACATATTTAAGGTTAGCACACGCATGTGATGTTACAGCAACATTTTCGTCAAAATCGACTAACCGGAAGAGCCACTTTATATCATCGATTTTACACATTTTTACAATTTTCTCGAAAACGGCTCTAACGATTTTGATTAAACTTGCCTAAATTATTCTTCATAAAGACCTTTAACTTTTCCTATATATGGTACATCACCAAGGAATTGCAGGGAAAAAAGTTATGATGAAAAGAATATTTTATTTACGCATAACTTCAAAAGCGTGCAATTTATGGTAAATTATCTACAGAATTGTATGAAAGATAATTAAATTATCTAAAAAATAATAAAAGAATCATCAAAATCGGGCCAATAATAGCAAAGATACAGCGCATTGGACTAACCGGAAATAGCTATTATATTAGGAATATTTCACTTTTTTACAATTTTCTCGAAAACGGCTCTAACGATTTTGATGAAACTTGCCTAAATTATTCTTCATAAAGGTCTTTTAACTTTTCATTTATGAACTAAATCACCGAGGAATTGCAGGGAAAAAAGTTATGATGAAAAGGACATTTTATTTGCGCGTAGCTTAAAAAGTATGCAATTTATAGTAAATTATGTACAGAATGATATGAAAGGTTATTAAAGTATCTAAACAAATCATCAAAATCGGACCAGTATTAGCAAAGATACAGTGAATTTTATGAGGAGCATAAAATAGATGGATAACCGAGCGCATCCGAAAGGAGATAGATGCGACCGAACCTCATCCCACCAATCTGTTGTAATCAATTCGCTCTGTAACAAAGTAATTTAAGAATACAAAAACGGAAATTAACTTCATAATTTCTACTATCACATTATTTAATAGAAAGAAAATGTTTCCATAGAAACTAAACCAGCAACTTTTAAAATATATTTGCAACTTGACAAAGTTAAAATATAGAGGAAGTGTACAGAATTGTTGTACTAAAATTGTTTTAAAAACTATTTTATTATACTTAAGTGGGAGAAGAATTGAATGCTGCTGAGTTTATTTCAAGTATTGTTTATGTGAACTCTTTAGAATTATATTAAAAAGATAATTATTGTAGGGCGGTAAGGGAAAGTTGTGTAGATGCGCGCACCGCACCAGATTTTTAAAATTTTTCTCGAAAACGGCCCTAACGATTTTGATCAAACTTGCCTAAATTATTCTTCATAAAGGCCTTTAACTTTTCATTTATGTAGTAAATTACCGAAGAATTGCAGAGAAAAAATTTATGATGAAAGGAATACTTTATTTGCGTATAACTTAAAAAGTATGCATTCTAATATAAATTATGTGTAGAATTGTATGAAAGGTAATTAAATTATCTAAAAAATAATAAAAAAAAATCATCAAAATCGGACCAGTATTAGCAAAGATACAGTGTATTTTAGGAGGAGCACAAGACCTTAGATGGATAATCCGAAAGGAGACGGATGCGACCGAACCTCCTCTCACCAATCCGCCAATCTGTTGTAAACAATACGCTCTGTAATAAAGTAATTTAAGAATACAAAAGCGAAAATTAACTTAATAATTTCTACTTTCACATTATTTAATGGATAGAATATGTGTCCATGGAAACTAAACCAGAAACTTTTAAAATATATATGCAACTTGACAAAGTTAAAATATATAGGTAGTCTACAAGATTGTTGTACTAAAATTGTTTAAAAATTTTTTTTATTGGACTTACGTGGGAGATGTGTATGCTGCTGAGTTTATTAGAAGCAGTGTTTATCTGAACTCTTTAAAATTGTATTAAAAAGATAATTATTATAGAGCGGTAAGAGAAAGTTGTGTGATACGCGCACTGCACCAGATTTTTTATTTATTTTTTATACTTCTGGGAAAATTCGCAATCAGTACCCTACAAAACACAAATGAACAAATTTTTAGAATTTCTCCAAAATTTTCCTCCGAGATCCCTTTCTGGCCTCAACTGGGGTCCCAATGTTTTTCGATTATCAATTATGATTCTTCTGTCAAACCGAATCCAAAGTTTGAGGTTTAAAATACCGAACTCTTAATTTAAAATAGAAAAAAAAATTCACTACGGAGCGCCGTTTAAATGTTATAGGCCAAAAACTGAAAAAAGTCCAAAAATTTGGAGGTTTTTACCGCTCCCTCCCCTCTCCCGCCTTGACTCGCCACTAAGAACGGAGAAAACTTAGGTTACTATTATCTGTCTTCCACTGAACATATTAAAACCATTTCCCACTTTCCAACACTTACTTCCAACCGCGGTGTCCGAAAGGTCTAGAATAACTTAATAAGCGAGCCTCTTGCATTTCTTCTCCGTTTCGCTCGACCACCGCGGCTCACTTATTCTACTCTTTCTTTTCTGATTTTGCTTCGTGCCTCAACTGTCAAGAAATTAAGATAATAGCCAGTGGCTCAGTTGGTAGAGCTTCGGTAGGCTGCCAGTGCATAGGGAGTATATTGATCCCAGTTGTTGCTTCTCTTGTTTACAAAGTGAACCATGCTTTTGATGAGGGTCCGATGAAGGCGTTCCACCCGCCCGTTGGCATTGGGCCTGTACGCCGTCGTTTGAATTATCTTAATGCCTAGTTTGTGGCAGACTCTCTTCAGCACGTCTGAGCAAAAATTGGTTCCTCTATCCGTTAAAAAGACTTCGGGGGCTCCATGCCCATGCCTACAAAGGCGCATGACACTTCCTGGTATATATATATATATATATATATATATATATATATATATATATATATATATATTAATATATTACTGTTATAATATACCCCTCGGACGATCAATATATTGAAGAAATTTGATATTGAGTCAATAATATTAACCGTGTACGCCCGCCGCCAGATACAGAAAAAAAATATTTATTCGCTTTAATTAGATATTATCTAAAATTATTAGTGCTGTTGACTTCCGGTGATTTGGGGAAGTTGTACCTTAAGCAGTAATAATTAAAATTATTTATTACAGTAAGGGCCCGGCTCAACTGAAAATAATTTTAATTTAATTCATATATATATGAATGCTATAAATAGTTTCATAGTTATGGCATTTCAGGTTTTGACGGACATAATCTGTAGATTTATGGTGTGACTTCAGTTTACTCTTCAAAAACTTCTTTTTTTTAAATTTATGTACTCCTTAAGCAATACAATCATTTGTTATACACACTTATCTCTTTGGAGCATAGCTGAAGGTTCTGTTAATTATTTCAAGACGTAAGGTTATTACGTCAGGTTACTTGTTCCTGATGTCAGATAATTTAGACCTTGTTCTTTAGCTCAAGGATTCTTTAACTTGTAAAAACAAAACAAGATAGCTGATCCCTAGTGTTATTTACTAAGTTTGGTTAAAATGTTTATTTTTCGAAGCACCATATCAGTCTCCAAATTGAAATCGCTTTCCAAAACCTTTGGTTGCAGTTTTTCTTCGCTGAGATATACACTAAGATCCACTTCGAGAGAAAAGAATCTAACAAATGTGTTCCGAAATGATTTGCAGTGTGATAACAATTGCTTCCCTGGAATTAACAGATTTTTATCAACAGAAGCATCCATTAAGGAACCTTTTTATGAAATCGACATGCAATCAATCACTGATGGTGATGAAGGTTTACTAAAAAAGTTAAAAGTTCTTATGTTAGAAGTTGAAGTTATGAGGCAAGAAGGCCAGAAAGTTCCATCAGTTCTCACATATGAAAACTGGAAGGAGTTGCTTGCCTTGCCATCCAGGTCCCAAAGAGTTAAACAACTGGTTTTTTGGTGGCTTATTGAGAAAAAAAAAGAGAACAACAAGAAAAAAAAAAAACAGCTACAAAGTAATCGTGAAGCTCTTAGGGATACTGCTTTGGAAAATAAAAGGAAGACAGATCATATATATTATGGATTTGGAGGATCAAATATTTTTTTAAGAATATATGATTCTGCTATTGATCATCATATGAACCAAAACGTTATTAGAGCAATGATGTTCGGTCAAAAGCTAGTTATTGATTGTAGTTATGATGAACACATGACTCCCAAAGAAGCAGCCCTTTGTGCCAAGCAATTGACATATTTGTTTGCTGAAAACCGTTCATCTGATGATCCTTTTGATTTACATTTTTGTAATGTTAATAAGAAATCTAAGTTGATGCAAAGGTTGTCTAAATACATTCCAACACTGTATGATGAGACTTTTCCTTTGAATATAACTGAAAATAGTTACATGGACTTGTTCCCCAAAGAACAATTGGTTTACCTAACCCCTCATTGTAGACAGAATCTGAAGACTTACAGTCACGATGATATATACATAATAGGTAATATTAATTATTTAGTGTCATAAATTAATATGTTTTTATTTTCTGATTTATGCTAATCCATGGAATTACAATTGTTTTTTATGCTCTGGTTATAAGTAATTAGTTATCTCTGCTCGTTAATACAGTCTGTTCTGATTTAATAACTTGCCAGAACCTCTATTCTCGTCAAAGCTAGTATTATTTTAAGAGAGTTACAATACATGTATAAATTTATTTTTACTTTCACTTACCTATATACGAAATATATAGTAAGGGAAAGTATTGCGATCATAAAAAATTTTGAATTTGAGTTTTCTAAGGAAATATACGTTTTAAGGGTCTCTGAGTCCAAATAACCAAGTCTCTCAAAATGGTCTGTGCGTGTGTTTGTGTGAACAGTCTAGCTCAAAAATGAAAAGCTGTATCAAACTGAAATTACGCATTTAAGATAGGTAAATGCTTTATCGCTGAAATTGACTCTCCAGAAGTGCCACTTTATAACATCAATTTTACAATTTTTTTAAAAATGGCTAAAGATTTTGATGAAATGCCTGAAGTCTTCTCCTCAAATTCCTGTAACTTTTCATTTATTTAGTGCTTCATCGAGAAATTGCAGGAGAAAAAGTTATAATGAAAAGAAAATTTTATTTGCACATAACTCAAAAAGTATGGATTTCATGATAACTTATATGTAAGATACTTAAATTCTCTAAAAAACTCAAAACTAATTATCTAACTCGGACCAGTTTAAGCAAAGATACAGCGTATTGAAGAACAACAATGTATGTGAATTACTTAGCTCAAAAACGAAAAGTTGTATGAAACTGTAAGTACATATTTAAAATAAGTATATGTGTGGAATATTAGAGCAACATTTTTGCTATAATCAATTTATCGGAAGTGCCACTTTATACCATGGATTTTGCAATTTTCTCGAAAAAGGCTCATATGATTTTGATTAAACTCATTATACCAATGTACAATTAAATGTTCTTTAATATCACCTAGTTCTTATCCTCATTAAAATAGTCTGACTGGGCTTAAATGCCAAATTTTCAAAATGGCTTCTTCTAAGGTATCTTTAATTTTGTTCATTTGGAATAATTAAACATCTATAAATATTTTCCCAACTTGAAAATAAATTTCCGGGAATAAGAGTAGTAATATAGATGTATAATATACAGTTGGAAAGCTAAAGATTTTAGAAAAATTGATAAGTAACCAATAAAGTCATATTTGATGGAGGGATGGAAAAAAAATATAAACTTTGTTGTAGATTATTAATTATGCTTTTATATTATTTAATGGAAAATGAGTGTTTCCATAGAAACTAAATGGAATTTCAATAGAAATCAAATGAAAAAAAAATTTATTTTAAGCTTAACAGACCAAAATATTATAGTGCACAGAATTGTTATACTAATTATTCAAAAACTAGCCAAAAACCAGATTTTTTTTTCTAATTTCAATTTTTTATATTTAACTACCATTAGAGATTAATTTTAAGTTACATTTTCATTTGGATGTAAATAAAATTGTTTAATTTTACCAGGTGCAATGGTCGATAAAGTGAACAATGACCCACTGTCACTTGGGAAAGCAAAAGCTCTTGGATTACGGATGGCAAAACTACCGTTGGATTTATATTTAGATTGGGGAATTGGGACTAAATCACTCACCTTAAATCAAGTGCAAGCAATTCTAATAGATATGAAAAAAATTGGTGACTGGAACAAAGCATTCCAAAATGTTCCAAAGAGGAAATTAAAGAAAAATGAAGAGGAAAATTACCCAAAAAAGAATTTTTATTATTTGGAAAAAAAGAATCTTATACATTAAGTTAGTTGTATAATTATACAGGACCATTCTAAATATTAATTCCTATTCTTATGTTTGTTTCCAACTCTTTAATTGTACAGTTTAGTCTGAATCATATTTTCGCTGTATTACCATTTCTAATATAGATTATAGTTAACTCTATTTAATCCATTAATTTGCCTTTTAACTTTTAAAAGTATGTTTTTTTGCAATTTAGTTGTCACGAATTAGCTTCCACAAGCTATTTGACTTACCATTCAGCATCCATTGAATGGTATATAACTTTTTTCATTACAAGATCTGTTAGCCTGTTATTAGAAATATAGCATTCTTGTCCATATCATTTAATCCAATCTTATCCAAGTTAATTAAATTATAAGCCATAAAAAGTAGTTAAACAGCAGTTAATTAAACATATCATCTATAATAGATAGTCTAAATCTTTTTCATTATTACATTAGTATTGTGAAACCTCTCTTCATACATTGTCCCTGCTTGGAAATATGTGAATTATACTCCTATTCAAACTCCTTGGACAACCATATAAATTTATGTCACCGAGATATAAATTTAATCCTCAGAACAGATATGCAAAATATTGAACATCATGAAAACCATAATTAATAGTTTTATGCATTGATAAATATGTATGTGCACTGAAATATATACTTATTTTGAAGTAATTCTTTTTTTTTTATCAATAGATAAGATGACAACTGTTTTATTAATTAAAACTTAAAGCAATAACCCCATCAACACATCAAATAAATTATACTTTTTTATTCTTCAAAGTACTATTTATGGTCTAATAAGGGATTTATTCTTAAGAGTGAAATGGAAATGCACTTTTGAATTGGATTGTCTGATTTTCCACAAAGTGCTTACATTTTTTTTTCTCCCTTGTCTTTTGGCAGTTTTCATAGAAATAACTTTACCTCGTCTCATCATGCCTTAATCAATTTTGTTCTTTTAAGTTAGATCATTAAGAAAGGCCCTGTGTGAATTTAAATAGAAGAAAAAGTAGTGATAGCAAATTTCAGCTAACCAAAAATATTTTGGTGTGGAAAGACTCAATTTGCAAAGATTTTAAAAAATGTCATGTGAATGTCTACATTGTTTATACGTTTTGTTCATCATTATTGTCTGTTTTTTATATATGTTTGAACATATTAAGCTCAGAAAATATAATGTGTAATAGTAATATATTAACTAGTTTTGAAACATGCATGTAAGCATACATTTTTTAATCAAATTTGTACACCCCTCCTAAGCGGACACTCCTCTGCAATGGATCAATCCAGTGGATGACTCTTGTAGAGAGGTTTCACTGTATATTTTGCTTATGAGAAATGCATGCCACCTATAACTGCGAATTAAATTCCAATAATTTTTTATCATAGAAATGATATTTTTTATTAATTCGGTTCGATTTACATACAGTTAAAGTTACAATAAAGGAGTATTATTGAAATGAATAGATAATTGGAAAACATGTAAAAGTAGTAGTGTATAATGCTAATTAAAACAGCTGGCTCAATCAAGTAGTACAGCTAGGTTTGTAACTTCATATAGGGTCTGTTCCAACTCGAATTTTGACTATCATTAAACTGTCGGGAGCATGCAGGGTTCAGGTTTTGGAATAGAAAAATCATATTACGTGTACACCTGGCAGTTTGATGATAATCAAAACCCATGTTGGAACAGACCTATTGTAGGTCTAAATCTGTTTTAAGTTAGGACTTCTAGCTGGCTGCCCCTAAATCATATTATTATTATTTTTTTAATGAAGAAAACACTAATAATTGTGTGCTTATTATTTTATTGTGTGCCAACGTTTCGGCCTAAGTTTTTTGCCATCATCAGGGCAGAGAGGCGAAGGCTGAGCGCCAGTTAACGGAATAATGTTATCAGTATACTTACTTGACGAAATTCTAATTATTTAAAAGGCTATCCATGGTTGTTTATAGATAATTTTAATTAGCCTTGTATTAACATAGTTATTACAATTTTGTGAATTTTGTTTTATGAAGACCACTATTTAAATTTTAATATTGTATTTTTAATGGAATTTAGTTTTCTTTCTTTTATTTTAGTTTTGATAAGCAATTTTTCTTTTCTAATTTTGAAAAATATAGTTAAGTGTTTTGTATTGGACATTGTTTTTCATTATTTTAGGTTCTCATTGAGCACCTGCCTGTCTTCAAAAAGTTAATTATTCTTGTCTTAAACAGAGTCTTACATCAATTTAAATTAAATACAAAAGTATTGATTTTTAAATAATGCACATAATAATAATTCCGTATTAACTCTTTTTACTTTCCCTTACCTATATACGAAATATATAGTAAGGGGAAGTATTGCGATCGTGAAAATTTTAGAATTCGAGTTTTCGACGGAAATACACGTTTTAAGGTCCCCAGAATCCAAATGACCAAGTGTCGCAAAATGGTCTGTGAATAGTCTAGCTCAAAAACGAAAAGTTGTACGATACTGAAATTACGTATTTAAGGTTGGCACATGCATGTGATGTGACAGCAACATTTTCGTCAAAATCGACTAACCGGAAGTGCCACTATATATAATCGATTTTACAATTTTCTCGAAAACGGCTCTAACGATTTTGATGAAACTTGCTTAAATTATTCTTCATAAAGAACTTTCTTTAACTTTTCATATATGTGGTACATCACCGAGGAAATGCAGGGAAAAACGTTCGGAAAAAAGTTATGATGAAAAGAATATTTTATTTACGCATAACTTCATAAGCGTGCAATTTATGGTAAATTATCTATAGACTTGTATGAGAGGTAATTAAATCATCTAAAAAACAAAAAATGAATCATCAAAATGGGACCAATAATAGCAAAGATACAGGCATGGGACTAACCGGAAATGGTAATTATATCATGGATATTACAATTGTTTACAATTTTCTCGAAAACGTCAAGAACGATTTTGATGAAACTTGCCTAATGTCTTCTCTTTACAACCCTTTAACTTTTCATGTATGTCGTATATCAACGAGAAAATGGAGGGAAAAAAGTTATGATGAAAAGAATATTTTATTTGTTCATAACTTAAAAAGTATGCATTTTAATGAATTGTATGAAATATAATTAAATTATCTAAAAAAAAAAATCATCAAAATTTGACAGGTATTAGCAAAGATACAGCGCATTGGATTAACAGGAAATAGCAATTACATCTTGGATTTTATAATTTTCTCATAAACGGCTCAAGCGATTTTGATGAAACTTGCCTAATGTCTTCTCCTTACAGCCCTTTAACTTTTCATTTATGTAATACATCACCGAGGAAATGCAGCATGAAAAGAATATTTTATTTGCGCTTAACTTAAAAAGCATGCAATTTATAGTAAATTATGTATAGAATTGTATGACAGATTATTAAATTATCCAAAACAAAAAAAGAATCGTCAAAATCGGATCAGTATAAGCAAAGATAAAGCGCATCGGACTAACCGGATGTAGCTATTAGGCCTCGTACGCACTTGTAACAAACTGCCGTTTCGTTCCTCCGAACCGAAAAATCTAGGATCGGGGCGGCAAAACTTCAAATAAATAATTTTCGGAAGAACGGATCGGAGCCGATCTCTCCGCTGGCGGTTTTTCACCGTCACATCTAAGAAATGCTCGAAACGGGGTAAGACTAGTGTGGACGGGATCCAACGTAGCACCGTTCCGTTCCTCCGTTCTTCGAATTCCTTAAATACCAAAAAAATTAATAACATTTATTGGAAACTCAAAAATAATAATAACATACGATTAATAAACAATAATATGAAAAATATTAATCTCATAAATGAATAAAAAAACTTAGGTTCATGTAAAATAGATACGTGATTTCCCAACGACTTCTGTAATGATTCATTTTAATAAGATTAATTTTTTTATTTGAAGAAAAATATTAAAGTTTTCAATACATCCATAAAATCTAAAAATGTACAATGATCATCATTCCAGTCTTTAGCAAACCTTTTAAAACAGCTATTAATATTTTTATGATACGAATAACTTTTATAACAAACTTTATACGATTTTGACATTCTTGTGTTATTAAAATGGCCGAATAAATTAACTTTGGCTTCAGAGCAGTAGGCTTAAGAAAAATAAATAAAACTTTAATGCTAAATTTAAAGATTTAATGTTAAACAACATGCTAGAATGCTAATAAAATATACTTACCGGCATGTAGTCTTCAAGTAACTCTTCCACTATCACTTGACATACTTCCGGGATGATTTCATTGATTGCCTGTTTTGACATCCGGAACAGGTATTGTACAAAAGGAGTCACCCGTGACCAAAAACCGTAGGCTCACCGCGAGCCTATTTTATGAGGAGCACGAGACCCTAGATGGATAACCGACCGCATCTGAAAGGAGACGGATGCGACCGAACCTTCTCCCACCAATCTGTTATAAACAATATACTCTGTAATAAAGTAATTTAAGAATATAAAAGCGGAAATTAACTTAATAATTTCTACTTTCATATTATTTAATGGAAAGAAAATATTTCCATGAAAACTAAACCGAAACTTTTAAAATATATTTGCAACTTGACGAAGTTAAAATATATAGGTAGTGTACAGAATTGTTGTACTAAAATTGTTTAAAAAACTGTTTTATTGTACTGAAGTGGGAGAAGAAGTGAAGAAGAAATGCTGCTGAGTTTATTTCAAGCATTGTTTATGTGAACTTTTTTAAATTATATTAAAAAGATAATTATTTAGGACGGTAAGGGAAAGTTGTGTGAGGCGCGCACTGCACCAGATTTTTATATTTGCAAATATACTTGTGATGACTGTAAATAGATATTCCAGAATTGGCTGTTTGTATAAAACAATAATTTTTCAATGGTTATGTCAAAATAATTCAGACAAATTCAAATAAGCAGTAAAGTGTTATTGTTTCTTTATATTTATGTTATATCTGAAGTGCTTGGCCCATGACAGCAAAAAGTTCGCTAAGATAAGAACTAGTCTGCAAGATGATGGGCCATCAGCTCCATTGTTAATAAAGATAGAACATCATATTAAATCATTAAAATGAAAGGATGGTTCTGGAGAAGACATGCTGTTGTGGATCAGAGGTATTATTAACAAATACAGACAAACAAATAAGACTAGATACTTCCACAATGGCGCACACACAGCAACAGCCCGGGGACCCACGCTATCCTTTCAAGCCAGGTACATCTGTGCCAATGTTGCCACCAACAGTGTTGTTTCGATTAATATTAATATATTTACAACGCCATAAACAATGAGAAATAATAAATCAATTTCACCTAACAATTTCCTTCCTAAATTATTTATTATTTCTCTTAAAAGTAATTCCGGTACTAAATATATTTACTAGATACTTTATACAACACTGTAATATTTACAAAAATTTAACCAACAACTATACAATTTTTAAAGCCTTACCCACACAGCACCGATCTCTGAAAGAGATCTTTAAGATGTCTTTTTTAGGATGTCTATTAAACATCTTAAAAAAGACATCTAAAAGATATCTTTTTTGGGATGTCTATTAGAAATCTTAAAAAAGGCAACTAAAAGTTATCTTTTTTGGAATGTCTATTAGACATCTTAAAAAAGACATCTAAAAGATATCTTATACTACATCTTAAAAAGGACTTCTAAAAGATAGCTTTTTTTAGACGTTTACCTGACATCTTAAAAAAGACATCTAAAAGATATCTTATACTACATCTTAAAAAGGACATCTAAAAGATAGATTTTTTTAGACGTCTAATAGTCATTCTAAACACTTTTTTCTCTTTAAACTATAAATAACATATATATTTATAAATTAGCCTGCACTGCCAGAGTACCCTAAAAGTACATGATATGACGGCGGGCCTGTAGATATCATCCATAACTCCAGTGGTGGATTCGAGGAGTAGCGAAGAGGGCTACCGCTGAGGACCCCTCACTCTTCGGGATCCCGCGTCATACAAATATTAATTAAATGACTTGATGATTTCGATTTCGAATGATTTCGATGAAGATTGCGAAGAAGAATGTACTGATAAAGTGGAGCAACATATGCTCAGTATGATGGTACTAGTGATTGTGATGACGATTCAGAGATTAATATAGAACATTGTTATAAAGATACACACGCACAGTGAAAATTTTGATGAAGATATTGGTAATGGAAATCAATCGTACATATTTCCCTCGAAACGTGTACAGAGACAGTGAAATTAATTAAAATGCAGACAGTGAAATCAAAGAAGCAAATAAAGACGGACTCTTCTCGCTACTCCAGGCTGAATAGAAACTAGAGTTCGACCGAGAAATTATTTTCGCTATGGTTCGAGTTTAATTAAATTAATTTAGATTTCGAAGTTACTCAGTTTGTCTGTAAATGTTAAGAGGATAGTTTCATTAATTTAATAATTTCAGATACTGTTGTTAATGTCGACAAAGTCATAATGAAATTAGTGAAAATCAGGTGATCCTCCAAATGATCTCCAAAAAGCGGGTGATCGACTTCCATAAAATAAAAAATACTGTACTAAAGTTGTAAATTTTATTTTAATAAGTATTTAAATATTTTTTCTTGGATATTAATAATATGTTTCAGCTGCCTTTTAGATGACTTCGTCGTTCCCATGATAAATTAATGAATGCGAAAATCATTACTTTTTAACAGAGCAAAAAAAAACTTCTGTGTTTTAGGGGAACCTTCGATAATTTTAATTTTTTTTGTTACTGTTACATTTATTAACAGAAAAATTAAAATTATTAACGGATCCTCATACAAGCAGAAGTGTACGACCGTTTTTCTGCTTTCCTAAAAAGTAATAATTTCCACATTCGTTAGTGGAAAAGACGACTTATATCCAAAAGATCTCTATAATTCATCTAAAAGCCATCTTTTGATGTTTTCTCAAAGAAAGATCCCACAATTTCTTCTTCCTTTGTCTTGTTTACTTCTACTTCATGGTTTACTTTTTCTTTCCGATTCATTCCATCTATCTTGTTTACTTCTTGTTGCTGATTAATTTATTTTTCCTTTACCTTGTTTACTTCTACTTCAAGGTTTACTTTATCTTTCCTTTTCATTTTATCTATCTTGTTTACTTCTTGTTGCTGATTAATTTCTTCTTCCTTGTTTATTATATATTTCTGGTTAACTTCTATATTGTTTACTACATGTTGCTGCTTTATTTCTTCTTCCTGGCGTATTTCGTTTATCTGGTTTATTTCTACTTCAAGGTTTATTTCTTGTTGCTTATTTATTTCTTCTACCTTTATCTTGTTTACTTCTACTTCAAGGTTTATATCTTATTGCTGATTTATTTCTTCTACCTTTATCTTGTTTACTTCTACTTCAAAGTTTATTTCTTGTTGCTGATTTATTTCTTCTACTTTTATCTTGTTTACTTCTACTTCAAGGTTTATTTCTTATTGCTGATTTATTTCTTCTTCCTTTATCTTGTTTACTTCTACTTCATGGTTTACTTTTTCTTTCCTCTTCATTTCATCTATCTTGTTTAGTTCTTGTTGCTGATTAATTTCTTTTTCCTTTATCTTATTTACTTCTACTTTAAGGTTTACTTTATCTTTCCTATTCATTTCATCTATCTTGTTTACTTCTTGTTGCTGATTAATTTCTTCTTCCTTTATCTTGTTTACTTCTACTTTCTGGTTAATTTCAGCTATCTTGCTCACTACATCCAATTGGTTTATTTCTTCTTTTTGATTTGGTTCTTCTTCATGGTTTATTTCGTTTACTTTTTGTTGCTGCTTCATTTCTTCTTCCTGACATATATCGTTTATCTGGTTTACTTCTACTTCATCTCCTTCCTGGGAAAGTACAACTTCCTGTTTCACAGCTGTTTCTACTACTGATGGATCTTTTATTTTGTTGACTCCTTCCTTAATCAAAGAGGGGTTGATTACCTTCTCCTCAGAGACACCTTCAAATTTGTCCTTTAATTTTTCCCACACTATTTTTGCACATCTTTCCCCTTTAATTAAAAAAAAACACATTATTACTCACTGTTTTAAATATGGTTGACAAAGCCTCCTTATTTTTCCTCTGCCAGATTGCTAGCTCTGTTACTTCCCCCGGCGGCATTCCTTTTTCTATAGCATCTTCAAAGATCCCAACTAATTCCAGGTATACTTCAATCTGCATTGCCCATATTGCGTAGTTCTCCGCTGTCAGCTTCTCAATCCCAAAATTTGTTACGTCCATTGCGTTTTATAAGTTTTAGGGCGATTAGTCCGTAAAACAAAGACCTCTATATTTCTTCACGGCGGTTAGTCCGAAAAAACTATACAGCACACGATCTGTTAAAATACGTGTTTATTACATTTAACTTGGTGCTTTTATGAACTCTAAACCACGCTCTGCTACCAAATTGTTGTGGATCAGAGGTATTATTAACAAAAAACACAAACAAGTAAGACTAGATACTTCCACAATAGCGCACACACAGCAACAGCCCGGGGGCCCACGCTATCCTTTCAAGGCAGGTACGCTATCCATGTGCCAGTGTTGCCACCAACAGTGTGTTGTTTCGTTTATTATTATTATATTTACAACGCCACAAACAATGAGAAATAATAAATCAATTTCACCTAACACATGCTCAGCAGAAGTAACTAGCCATGATGACTAGTTTGCCAAATCCACATAAATTTATGGCATCCTATTCATAGTATATGCCTTATTTACTGAACTACTATTTTAGCAATTGTGAGTTGGAAGACCTAGGTTACGTTAGGCAAATTGTAATAAGCAATGACTCCGGAACTAGAAAATGGGATGGTCTTAGCACTGAACTTCTAATTTAATAATACTTTTGCTTATGCACTCATCGTCTTTGACAAAGTAATGATACTTCTTCTGTATAACGATCGAAACACCTGCACGTGCTCGTTCACTCATCTCCACTCCACTGCGATGCATTATGTATTTACCAAAGGTTTCCTCCCCTTTTTCCTTTTTTTTAGTTTCAGTCAAAACTCCTTTATGCACACCACATATCTTCAATCCTTCTCCCACCTCTGCTTTCTTTGTACTCAATCCCTGAACATTCCATGTAGAAAGTTGTATAATCCGTTTACGATGCCTTAGTCTTTTCCGATTAAATCCGTCTGGCATATTATTGTTTCTGGGTCTGAAAGCTGTTTGGTTGATTAACAAGAAGCAGGCTGCTGACCCGAATCTTAAACTCCTACCAGTTGGGCCCGGTTTTTCAAGATTTTTCACCTCCTCTAGACAGGTTGCTTCCAACATCGCTAGAAACCCTGTCTGCTCCACCGCCTCTGTTCGAGGAGGTCGAAATTTACCATTCTTGTACTTTCTGTAAACCTATTGATAGACTTGATCAATAACAATTCTGAAGTTTACCTTTGAAATAAAATATAATGCTTTAATTATTCGTTAATGTACTGAGGCTGCTTGTCATCTTGTGGATTCAAATATAATGTGGGTCTAGGTTTGGTAGATCCCAGTCTCTGATTACAAATTCTATGCTATCAGAAAATAAATAAATTATATTTTATTGAGTTTCCAACCTCAACAATTTTCTACTCCTCAACTATAGTCAAGGTGGTTTTTGAGATTTTATTTTCATGAGACAATCATTACACCAAGGTTCCTCTGTATATGGTATTACTAGATTTTGTATGTCCTTCTTGAATATGCTGATACAAATTATTCTTTCAGAGGCGAAAAGATAAGCATCTCAACAATGTAGTATCTCAAAGCCAATATCAGTAATGTAAATTGATATTGGCTACCTAGAGGCTCCCACCTTATTTTAATCGGAATGAGTGTATCAGGATTTATTACATAGGGTGTTCACGAAATGAATATTAAGTGACTCATGCAAGAATAAACACCATTCTGAACTGGGTGTTTTAGGATCCTTGTTCCCAAACACTTAACCATCACGACTTCAATAATGATAATCAACAAAAACCACAGCAAGTTATATCATATTGTATCGCCTCCTAATGAGGATGTTAAGGACAGTAGACTGAAATAGTATTGCTACTGTGTAAACAAGTGAGAAAGTATTGAACCAATCATGCTAGAATAGGAATTGTTCCAATAAATCAAGGGATATTAGAAGAAATGACTACCAAGTTTATTAGAAATGGCCAACAACTATATTTTGAAATGATAGTTTTAAAACAATAACAATTCTAATAATTAAAAGTGATTTTATTTAATTGAATTATTTACTCATGATCTTAACCTTCTTATCCATTTTTCTGCTCAATTTAAACAAAAAATCAACAAGTTTACACCTGTTTAACATTTGTTATATATTATGAATTACTAAAACACAAATCATTCAGTTGCATACAAAAACTTAAAAAATACAATATTACAAATTTATCTTAAGCTCAAGGGTTAATTTATGAACTTTCTGAATTCAAAATCATGTAATGTAGACTCTAAAACACAATGTTGGACTTATATATTGCAGTAGGAATTTTAGCCGTCTTATGTTTCACATCTGGATGTCTTGCATTAATAAATTTTTGTGGAGCTCTTTCTAATGACCTCAAGAACTACAAATCTTCTAAGTGACCAATACATTGTGAATAGAAGTGTATAGATCAATGAGCATAATAAGATTTTGATTAAATAAAGTTAGTAATCAAAAATATATTTTTATTAATCATAGCATTTCTATATAAATTTGTAATTAATTATGAGAATATATTTTATTAGCTCAGAAACTTGAATGCCACCATGGTTTACTATACAACACAGGTATTTGAATAATAGCAAATAAAAATTGCTAATGCTGAATAGTAATGATTCTTTTTAGTTGTAAGTAGACATTATCTTGGTTTTAAGAAAAAGGAATTATAGAACGATAGTGTTTGTCTATAAATTGTCAGATTTGAAGAACTCTTATTTTCAATATTGTAAAAAAAAAAAAAGCCAGCTACAATCTATCATTCCTGGTCTTTTAAATTATTTTGAGAAGTCCACAAAAGCGGAATAAACTGGGCTAGTGACCTCTGATAATCAATCAATGATAAGGTGATATAGGTAGGATGTAACTGCACTCATATTATATCTTTATGCCATAATCAAAATCAAAACACTATTGTAATGTTTTTTAATAGAAAATCAAACAAATAAGAAAAATAACAAAAAAATAGTTAAAGAAAAATGTAAAGCAACAAATATATATATTTTTCTAGCAAATTATAAGTACATAAATAGCATAATGTCAAATTTTATTCTGACTCCTTGTCAAAAGTATCAAATCTTCTACTTTTAATAACTGCTCTGGGTTTCTCATTCTGTTTTTCTTCTGGGACAGAAGAAAGTTTATTTTCAATGAGGATTCCCGCATACACTAAGCGCTGCTGATCTTCATCTGTAATATTAGTTTTTGCAACAACTCTGTTAATTCGTGAGGTTTCTGGAATTTTGTCTTCCTTGTACTTGACCTCAGCACATAAGTGAGGTTCCCCTTTGAAGATGTAATTCTTATAAACAGCTGCCACAGAAAAAATAGTTTGAAACAACAAAAAAGTCTTTATATAAATATACACACACACACACACATATATATATATATATATATATATATATATATATATATATATATATATATATATATATATATATATACACATTTTTTCAGATTTTATGTACGTAGTGAATAACTATTTTTAGATATCTTAAATTAGATTTAGTATTTGGAAAGAGGGATTATAAGCAAAATAATACATTTATTTATCCTGACTGCAATCATCAAAATTATAATCCAAAGTGTGCTAGTCATCATAAATGGAACCAAAATAGACGCCTTCATTTAAAAACATGGCGGCTCCATTTTGGACTTCAGCAGAACCACTGCCATAATGAGCGAGTGGGTAAAATTCATCAATTTTTCAATAGTTCTAAGAAAATCAAAAAGAAGTAGAAGAGATTTTCATCAAATGAAAACTTCTGCAAATAGTAAATGGTCCATTTGTATTAGATAATCAAAATGTAAGTTCGCCATTTTGAAACCTGTGGGTGATGTAACAGACAACAAAGGGAATGGTGAGATTGCTATTGTTGTGGGACCAGGGAACGGAGCAGACATCTTAAGAGCTCCCGTAATACTTCATCCACATTCAAGATCCACCACATCCAAGAAGAAAGTGTTAAATTCAAGATATATTGACGCTTCACGTTTTATTATGTTTTGTATTAGTAATAGTTTTGTGTGAGTGTTTGCCTGATTGTCTAGTAACCCGCCCTGAGAATAGAGTCAAACCTATATAAAACAAATAAATATATAAAAAAGTGAAAATAAGTTTATTTATTTATTTTCCAAAAAACTGGAACTTTACAATATATATATATATATATATATATATATATATATATATATATATATATATATATATATATATATATATATATACATATATGTTATTGCAATGGAAAAATAGCTAATATAAATTATTATAGCTTAATAATATCTGAAGAATATCTCTAAATGAGTTTAGTTTACAACGTGGTGAGGAAATCAATAGATTGTCCATTAAAGGGAAAAGGTCAAAACCTCTTCAGAAAAAAATCTGAGTGAATGGTAAGTAGTTACCACTACACCATGTATATAATCCCGTGAGGGGCTTAACATAATTTTGAACAAAATTAAAACTGAGAATTGTTGCAGAAAATATGTAAATAATATAAGGTATAAACATCAATGGCTCACCTTCTGGGATCAATGGAAGTCTTTCCATACTAGGGCCAGTAACTTCTATTATATCTTCCTTATACTGATCTATCTCAACTTTAGATGCTTCTTTAGATACTTCTGTAATTGCTTTCTTTCCTTTCTGTAGTGTATCAAACAGGTCGAATACTCTACAATGAGAAAAAAAAGTATATGCTATATGCTTCTTCAAAGAATTTTCATTTTACCATGGCAACATTTTTTTCTTTTTCATATAAAATTTTAGTAATCAGAAGTTACCTACACTAGATATAAAAGAAAAAAAAAATCATTATCAGAGGAATTCGATAACACAAGCAATGTTGGACTGAAATTGCTTGGCAATATGGATGTTATCACTTAAAATTGTCAGCTTCATTTGGACTTTTGGTAGAAAATGTCAACCTCTAAGAGTTGCTGATAAAAATATTAGAGGTAATAATATATAAATATCTAGTAGTTACAAAGTGGTAATGTAGTGATATTTTTTAAATTTATTTTATACCTAAATGATTAGAATGATAATATTTTTTTTTAGATTAACCTGTCCTAATAAGCAGTTTATAAAACCACCAGGAAAATATATTTAAATACAAAAGAAACATGGCTGAACAATTCTTGAAAGGAATAACATCTATGTTCCAGTGAATCATTTCCTCCTTTGATGGTGGTTAGTGTACCAGAGTGTATGCTGATAAAGGGATAGGGGAGGAGTGCTATATAGTGAATTATAGAATAATATTGACAGGATTGATGGGATCCTTTCGGCCCTGCCATCTGGCAGAAAAGATGGATGCGATGACGGAGCGGAATAGTAGGTTGAATGAAGCAGAGAGGTTATCGAACTTAATGAGTATTTGAACGTGGTGGAGCTATAATTCGGTGTAAATTTGTTTCATTTTCGTCTATCCAGTGACGTCCATTTGCTGATCTTCTGTAGAATCTTGTTCTGATATGATTGAAGTGACTTCCGGATGGCTGTTACTAGTAAAGGAGGAGGGATGCACCGTGAAGCAGTGTGGCAAAGGATGGCCTAGTACATGAGAGGTGTAGCAATGTCTCATCTCTTGCCTTGTCTAGATCCGAACTTGATGCACTAATAGTAAACATTGATGTCAAAAGGTGTGCTTACAAGATACTTACTTAGATTCGTCCTGAACATCTCTGTACATATAGCTTAATTGAAAATAAGTACAATAATTTAATATTATGGAATAATGTAAATATTAAATTATTGTACATATAGGACATTCCCTCTGTCAGTAAGGGACTGTGCTCTTATCTTCTGAGCCTGGCTGTGGCAAATGATGATTTATTCTGTAATATTAACTCTGGAGTCGGGATACCTCTTGGGGCTCACCTAGCCTCTATAAAGGGGGCTCTAGCTATAGCTTAGCCTCTTATTTGGAGAGAAACCTGGTGGTTGAGCGTAATCCTGGCCAAATCAATTCCTTGCACAACTGCTGTTCTAGAAATAGTGTGGTCCTTACTAAGTACTGAACCCAAGACCTTTCCTGGATAGTAGTGGTACAGGTTTTTTAAATTATTATGTAACTAGTTTTTAAATTACATATAAGTACACAGAAATCATACAATGGTTGTGGAGATCACACATATGAAGGTTTCTTGAATCAAACACTGTTTTCGACCATTTTATATTTCATGCATAAGGTCTTCTCCTCTTATTTTTAACCTTAAGCCTCCATCTTTAACTTCCATCACCAATTTCAAAATTCTTCCTGCATCTATTTTTATATGCAGATACCATCTTAACCTCCTTTTGTTAATCACCTCCAAAATATTTGCTTTTCCTTTCCCTTGAACACCTCTATTGATGTAGTTGCGGTTTCTTCACTTAGCTAAATCTGTTAAAAACAAAAAATTCGATTTGGCATGCCTTATATGCAAATTCAAACGTGGATGGAATGTGAAAAAGAAGACTTGAACTGGTATTGGATGGAAGAAGGATATTGGTTGTCTAACTTCAGTGCCAATGAATAAAGAACCAGTCCACTGGCATTGCTGAATATGATTTCATACCAATGCAAAAAGGCTTGTGGCAACAAATGTAGCTACAAAAAAAATCAGAACTTCAATGGTCTATTGTATGTCTTGATTGTGGATTCGAATCCTTCGAATACACCAGAGGTTGAATTCAACATGGTAGAAAACGTGTTTGACAATATATCGCCTTTAGGTAAAAGTGATGCATTGTATACATCAACCACATCTGACCCAAAAAAAAAAGAAAAGGATAAATTTTTAACTTAATATATTTTATATATCATTAAAATCTATTTTCAAATAATATTTTGTGAAATATAAGTATTTGTAAGTGTGTTGAAAATTTGTGTTTTTATTTTTCAATCTATTTTTATTCCCTCAGAATTTACATGATTCTCATAAACTACACGTATATATTACACAAACAACTAAAGATGATATTAAATTCAGGAATACTAATTTGAATTGACAGTGGTATTTTCAGTCACCAGTCCACTTTCACCCAAATTATTTCAATATTTCTCGGTCTCTGTTGAGAGTAAATGTGAATTTACATGAATCTCATGAACTACTTCAATATTAGAGTAATTAGAAATATTTTTTATGAATCTTGTAGGAAATTTAATCCTCTATAAGATTGGTTATTATGCATTCAACACTAAACTGAACTGAAAAATATTTATTAAGATGAAACTACTAACATAGCTAACTTTTTAGATAGAGCCCCCGTAGCTCAGTAGTTGTTGCAAATTTTCCGGCATGTTATGTACAAAACGTGTAGGAAATTTAATGCTCTTTAAAATTAGTAATGCCAATATTTTGCCTAAAATGCACTGGAAGCGAGTAACTGAGAAAAACTAAAAAAATGCTTTTTCTTAGCAGTTTTTTTTTAAGATGGCGGAAAACGCACAAGGAGTGGGAGGCTGAAAACTTAAATTTTTATGAGGGGTCAATACATACAACCCTACGCGAGAATCAAAATTACTCCACCTTTTGTAAGCCAACCTCTTTTTTTGAGCTATCTCTACTGGGCTAAAAAGTGATGAATTGTTATATTCACTATTAAATTCATTCCTGAATCCAAGAAGAAACTTGGTTTTCTGGATAATTATTATTATACATCTGGCGTAGTTTTTAAATATTTAACGCATCTGGTAATAAATCTTATCGGACCTTCATCGTTTTTTTCCCATGGTGTGCATCTTTGAATGCATTTTAAACTAGATCCTCAGTTTCATACATGAATACTATATTCAATACTATACAAGCTAAAAAATTATATTCTGAACTAATTTTATACAAAAAATGGACTTTCGTTTTTCTCTTGACCCTTCATATATAATGGCATTTCTTAAGCATAGCAATAGATGTTAACTCAGATTAATTTGTCAATTCATTTATTCCACTTTCTTGACTTCATTAATATCATATTTCATGTCAAACAACAAGTTGAATTTATTTCCTAAGCCTTTATCTCGATAATTTATTTATTTTTACCTCGAATACCCAAAAACAACATCTCACCCTTGGAATGCAAAACTGAATTCTCCCATCTCCTCCAGAAACATTCTTAATCTATATAGATGGATCTTCGAATCTACAGCATCTTCTTTTATTTTCCATAGCTCAACCCACAAAATAAAACTACTTAAATTATGCGTAGTATATTAATACTACCGAACTCCATTTCTCCAATGCCAAAAACCTCAACAACCATCGCAATAAACAATAAACAAAATCAAGAGTGCATGGCCAAGAAAGTTATATTATAGAAAAGGAAATGCTGCCATTAAATTAACATAAAACTAAATAATTTTATAATTAAAATGTTGAAAACTATAGTCAAAAGGCTGATTCAACAGGTAAACCTTTTTTCAGCTTCACCAAGAATTGTATCTAACCATGGTACTAAATTTTTTCTTAAACCATCTTCAGATATTTCATCACTAAAATTCAATAATGCTTTTGAAACTATTCTGTAAGCTTGCATCAAGGTCTCAGCACATGCTTCATTTAATGATATTTCTCCAGTATCCTATACAAATAAAGAATAATTCAATGGTTTATAAGTAATAAATATATAAATTTACTAATAATTATATTTGTACCTCGGAGGCATAGGACACTATTTCCATTTTTTACCACATGTCCATTTATTAATTTAGCATTACTACACATCTGTATATAATTTTTTTTTGCTTTACCCAGAGCAGTGATGTCCAACCTTTTTATTGTTGGAAATAAATCAAATTTATATGCTTTGTATATAAACTTGTTTGTAAAGATCATAAGATCGAGATGGCATTGTATCCCCCTCCACTTTATGTACTCTGTTCTTTGTTCTGTAGTGATAATAGCCGCCTGTATGATGCTTAGATGTACTGTTTATCATTATAAATGAATAAACTTGTTTATGCCAAACTTGGCTTTGATATTTCATTATATTTATAACCCCAACATTTATAACGTGACCACAACCAAGGGTTTCCTATATTGAAGCGTGCCACAACCATACCCCAAAGGTAAGGCTGTAATTCGGCTTTTATTGGAATAGCACCCTATGCAATATTGCGTCTGTTTTTTTAATTTCAGCAGTTATTAAAGAATCTAACTATATCGAATATAGATCTAACTAACCCCAATCTCATATAAGATCTATATTCTTTGAGATCTTTGATTCCAAATTTCCCTTCACAGAGTTGCAATTCCTCATCAGCAATTTTATATAAATTACTCTTTCAGACCAGAAAGAGAACTTGATTTATTTATTTTTTTTTTTAAATAATAACATTAAGAATATTTCTTAATTCTGAACCTCTATTTATTTATTTTAGATATAAAAGTGACCTTCAAGATTTGTTGCCAAATCCTATTTGGTCAATATTTGAAAAAAAATTTGACGAATTGTAAAAGAAAAATAATAAAAAAATATCTGATGTGGACAACACATGACTTCCTTGTACGCCTACTATAAATCGGTGGCTCGAAAAGTGATCCTGAATTTGGTTACTAGTTTCTGAAGATTGCAGTATCTCAAAAACGATACTCGGCATCGTGACATCCATCTATTGACATACACACACAAATGGGGATAAAAACCAGTATTTTACACTCAATTTTAACACTTAAAACAAGTAATAAAAATGTTTAATTGGATTGGAAACCAAATTGCGTTTGTAACCTTTATTACCGAAACATATGATTTATGTATTTAATTTAAATATAATTTTTGATGTAAGCTTACCATTAAGTAAAGTGCCCTTTTCGGCTCACCAATTTTAACCAAAATATAGTAAATGCATTCATATCGATATAAAAGTCCTATTTACCAAATTTGAGATGTTTTACATTATATTTTAATATAATTTTTGATGTAAATCTATTATGACCTTCAAGTAAAGTACCACTTCCGGTGATCAAGCAGTGACCAAAAAGGGAAGTTCACAACGAGATTTTACAACAATCTTAAATACAAAATTTCAACTTTCTACAGCTAACCGTTTTTTAGTTATGCGAGATACGAACATACGTACCTACAGGTGCCTACAGCCACGACGAAACTAGTCAAAATGGATTCAGGGATGGTCAAAATCGTTATTTCTATTGAAATCTGAAAACCGAAAATTTTCGCGATTACAATACTTCCTTTACTTCGTACAAGGAAGTAAAAAGAAATAAAAATAACATAAATAAATAATTGAAATCTAATTTTGAAAAAATTGTTTAGAGTTGCACTTCAATAAATTCTGCATTGAGTGTTTGCGAAAAAAATTCTGATCCTATTGATCTTTTGATTATCCATTTTTTTAAGAAATGTAATCTCCTCTTCTGGTGCTAATTCTTTTTCTCTTTCTTTTCTGTATTTACATCTGAACAGGATATGGCCTGGTTCTTCTGAATACCTAGCCTATCACATTGTGGCAGTGTGCCTTGGGTTGAGCACCTTAACCCAGAGAAATAGATAACTATTTCCTAGACCAATTTTAAGGGAAATTACATGCATTTAAAAGAACACTAAATCCACTGTTATTCAGGGGAAAACATTTGTTCAAACAGCTCTCTTGTAAAGTTTGAGAAATGTGGCACAGTGCTCTATTTTCGAGGTACAGATATGTAACATTATAATACAAATCATTATAAATAACCCCGAACAAGCAAGGGTAACTATGATTCAAGAATTTTAGTTCTTAGATATTGTTTTAACAGGTGCAGCAATCATTCTAAAAATTATTTACTTAAAATTCTTCTAAATGAGAGGAATGTTAATAATAAGTAGTTATTATTTAATATTAATTACATTTTAACAATATAAAGATAATTTAGGGCTGAAAAAATTAATGAACTAATCAACAAAACAATAAATCCACCACATGAAAATATTTTTGTGATTCATAGAAGTTAAACATTTAAATTTGTCAAACGGGACAAAATCAGGATCACCCAAGACAATTATAACCTTCAAAAGTCTGTTTTGAAAATTATAAATTAGTCAGGGAGCACATTAGACAAATGTGCTAAAGCTGATTTGTCCATCTATATCCAGCAAACACTTTTTGGAGAACTTCATAATATAATAGTCCAGGAGCCAGTGACATAAAAAGTGACTCATTTCATATAAAGGTTTGGACATATTAAATTAACATACCTTTATGAATAATGAAATGAAATGAAAAATGCATGCTTCCCAACTTAAAGCCAATGGATTACAAAATGGCGTTAAAAAAACTCGACATTTTAGGTTTTTCACCTATAATTTCCTATCGGTGCATTCTATTTAAAAAGCTATTGTATATTAAATTAAATAACATCAAATTTTATTGCTCATTTGTAATCTAGTGAATACCACAAGATAATAATTTGGTTAACTGGTGTGGTCAAAAATGACAATTCTGTCAAAAACAGTGACAGAATACTATATATGATTCTGCAACTTGGAAATGAATACTCTAAGAGATTAACTCATAAAATAAAAGTTGTAGAGCATCAAATTCTGTGTCCATTGAGCCCAAAACTTTTTGTTATGATTGTTTCAATTATATTTCATTTTTTTAAATAGTTTAATAAGAAACATAATTTATGAATATTCCTTTTTCATCAATCAGCATGGAGGTGAACCAAGCACACTGGATCATTTTTGTAAGTTTAAGTAAGCTCAATTGATGCAATTTGAGGAATACATTTTTACGACCAAGCAAATTGTGACTAGACCTTTGCTGATTGTGAGAATAGATGGTAAACATTCTTATGAAGGTTGCTCACGTAGGTGGTTCCAAAACAGATAATTATAGCAAGATTAAAATGTTCCATTTGAGAATAGTCAATGTTCAATTTTCAGTGCATAATATTTTAATTTTCAATTAATTAATTATATTTGATGATACTAATCACTTTATCTATAAATTTATTACAATATGGTAATTTTTACTATTTTATTTGATTTCATTTATCACTGTCAACTTTTGAGTACTGAATATTTTATTGTAAAAAATACAAGTAAATAACAAATAAATAATAACCATAGAAAAGGGGGTCGGGGTGGCCGAGCAGGTTAACAAACTTACTCACAAACCCAAAGGTTGTGAGTTCGAATCCCGGCACCGGCATGAATTTAATTTAATTAAATTAAATAATTCAAGCAATTTATACTGCCCACCCCTCGGGTATGTGAGGCCCGCCAGTCTACTTGGAGGCAACTCACAAAGGCCAGGCGTAGGAGTGATGACCCTATCCCGTGTACCTAAAATTGAGAATCGCAGTGTGGTCTCCACATCGCGCAGCCAAGGATCTCCACGGTCTACAGTGCCAACAGAAAAGAAAAAAAAATAGAAAAAAGCTTAATTGAATAAATTTTCATTTATATTAATTTAAATTAAAACAAAAAAATAATGAATCATTATTTAATCATTTATAATTATCAGTGATATAAAAAAATATTGAAAGAATAAAAAAAAATATTAAAATATCGGGGGTTCGAACTATAGATCTCTAGCACTGTAACCAGACACCAAACCGTGACGACACTGTCACTAATGAACTATTGGTAGAGCCACATCACACGCCTGCTTACATAACACCAAGAACTTCAAATTGATATTTCTAGAGAATGAAAGCGAATTGCATCTTACCACTTTACATAAGCACTGAGGGGTCTTCCCTTTTTATTGTGTAATACCTTCAAAAAGACCCTTAATTTTATGTCATTAACAATTAATATGTAATATCTTGTAAAAGAACTCTTTATTTTAATTAAATATTGTAAATCAAAATAGTTCAATAAATTATTAAAACACGCGGAACAGCTGTATGGCTAGTCATCACTGGGACAACCGTTCTGAATGAAGGCCAGGACAGAAATGAAAGGTCCAGTGAACCTTCGGAACCGGAAGACAGCGTCACCTAGGAACGACTAGGCGAACTAACCCACCCGCTTCATACCCGGTTCCAGCTTATTTGCTTATGCGGTCGATAACTAATGTATTTATCAACATTTGATGTTTTAAAAAATTATACAATAATATGTATTGGAATTATAACAATAAACATTCGACTGCAAAATGCTCTGATCTGGCCAGGAAAAGTATTTAGTTGTTGAGCTTCTCAGGGTAAGGATTATCCAGCCATACATAAATCAAAATATCTTAAGAGACACAACCAAGACTCGAAATCAAAATCTCTTAAGAGACTCAACACTCACTACGCGGAAGGTGTTATCACACCAATGCGTAAAATTACAGTAAAACCCAGGCCAAAACACGCCGCGATCACTCCCACTGAAACACCCAACTCTCTACTAGCATGGCCAATAATACACCACTAACAACGGCCAACACCACAAACAACAAAACATACAAACCCCCCCCCATTATAATCAGGCCAGCCATTTCAGCGGTTGAGCTTAAAAACTCATTCCTTAATAACGGAATTGAGAATTTTTCCATACGGTCCACCAAGGTCGAGACAAAAATATTCGTCTCAACCAAGACTGAATATGACAATATTATCGAATTGCTAAACGATAACAAAGACATTGACTATCACTCATATGCTCCTCGGGGCACAAAACCACTGAAAAAATTTATAATTAAAGGGTTTGATTTAGATCACTCCCTAACATCATTACACAACGCATTCCAGACCCGTCTTCCTGGGTTTAAGTCCATATGGAGAATGCGAAAGACAAGTCCAACCGGTGTTAAAACTGAGTTATCTTTTCTTATCCTAACAACGGAACATAATGTCACGCTCAAAGACATAGAGAAAGTGGGTGCTATAGACCACATGATCTATTCAGTAGAAAAAATGAAGAACATTGCTGGCCACAGGCAGTGCCATAACTGCCAGGAAATCGGCCATACCAAAAATTTCTGCGGGCGCATCATCAAATGCGTACGCTGTGGTGATAACCACGAAACAGCAGAGTGTCCCCGAAACATTCCCCCAAAGTGTGCAAACTGCGGTGGCCCGCATGTGGCCTCTTATCGCGAATGCCCTGCTAGGGTCAAACTTATTAAGACCAAGGCGCAAACAAAGGTCATCAGACCTAACATAACTCAGCAGACCGCATCTAGCGCTGCTACCACCACCTCTGACCCACGCTCTTATGCAGGGGTTGTTTTTAACGGACCACCGGCCCCATCGGCCCCACCCCAACCCACCCAATCGTCCAGGGAACAACCCCCATGGGTTGATGGCCTGGTCTCCATGTTCAGCGACATGAAGACGATGATGCACACCCTGATGAGCACGTTGAACATTGTGCTTCAACAAGTTTTCTCAGGAAAAAAAAAATGGATAGACATTCTATCATTAATTATAACATAACAGGGCTCGCAAAGCGTAAGCTGGAGCTAGAATTCCTTCTGGCTTCTCACAGGCCATCAGTTGTCGCACTCACAGACACAAAACTCAACAGACAAACACACATACACTTTCGCGGTTATCACACATACAGACTTGACTCACAAACCGCCGGACACGGTGGCGTCGCACTCCTGGTGCGTTATGACGTCCCATCACGACTGGTAAACAACAACACACTCAATGACGAAAAACATACAGCAATTACCATACAAGTCAAACTCAAACACACATACAAAATTACATGCATATACAGGCGCCCAGGAGGAACACTTGACACCACCAAGACACTGCTACAAGAAACTGAAACCGACAGACAACATATCATTGTAGGAGACCTCAATGCCAAACATCACACCTGGAACTGTAGTCGACCAAATGTATTAGGAAATCATCTGACAAAAACAAAGTACACTATTATTCATCCTAATGCATACACATTCAGACATCACTCAAACCCGGCATACACATCCACACTGGATCTTCTACTCACGCAACAATCACACAGATTCACACACTGTACAACATTGGAATTCAGTGACAACGACCACATTCCCGTATTATACAAACTCGGCAGGGACACAACAAGTACCCCATCCACTCACCACAAATACAATTTCCAACAAGCAGACTGGAAACAATACAAAAATACAGTATACACTAGCATAACCAACATAACACCACTCACAAAAACCCAAGACATATACACTGCCATAGGCACACTACAAAACATCATAAACGAGGCAGCCACTACAGCCATACCCACATTCACTCCCACTCCTATACACCTGCGCAAACCACCGGCACACATACTTACACTCATCAAACAACGAAATAACATTAAAAACTGTTGGTACAGGACCAAAGACCCCACATACCGACCGATCATAAACAATCTCACTAGACAAATCACTTCCCTAATGTCACAGTGGAAAACCTCCTTATGGCATGAACAACTCCGCCGTACCCACAGCGATCCCAAAAACTTCTGGAAATTAGTCAGAAGCCATAACACCAAATCCAAATCGGTGAAAATACAGCGTGACGATGAGCTTCTTACTCCCGCAGATCAGGCCGACATACTTGCCGACTACTATGTAGAACGTGACAAAGCACGAACAGTCACAACATATCATCATATCCCACTGGCTGATACTGCACATAACAGTATCTTCTCCACATATAAAGAACTGACTGCAACCATGAGAAAAACGAGGGGAAACAAGTCAACAGGAGAGGACAATATCTCTTATGTCCTACTCAAACAACTCCCCAGAAAAGCCCATATGTTTCTCCTCAACATCTTCAATTCTTGCTCACGCCTCAGATACTACCCCACTGAGTGGAAACATGCTATCGTCGTTCCACTCCTCAAACCCCGAAAACGAGGAGCGGTACCAGAAGAATACCGGCCCATCAGTCTCCTCAACCATATCTCAAAAATATATGAGAAACTTATTCTTACCCACATCCGCAAACACTGAGAATCACATGATATCATTCCCCCGGAACAAACCGAGTTTACCCGCGGCGTTAGCTGCTATCACCATGTAGCCAAACTACAGTATGATGCAGCCAATAACCTTAATCGAAACCTGGCCACGGCAATGATCTCTCTAGATTGCACGCAGGCTTTTGACTCTGTATCTCACTCCACCCTAATTGATATACTCAGGCTTCACCTCTTCCCGAACCAGCTGGTCGACATTATTGGATCCTATATCAGTGGCCGAACTTTCTCTGTACGTGTCAATTCTGATGTCTCTGCCCCCCGCCCAGACACCTGCGGTGTTCCACAGGACTCGGTCCTTGCGCCTGTCCTATTTAACAGATATACAGCCCAGATAGTAGGGCAAAAGATTGACGATGTTCAAATCGCTGCGTATGCTGATGATATTGCTATATACACAGCAAGCATGAATGCAGACCACGCTATGCGCAAGGCCCAAACTGTAGCCCAACTGATTACAGAACAACTACAAAACATAAACATACACATCAACACGCAAAAAACTGACGCCATTCAGTTCGTCTCTTACAAGAAAACACTCACTAAACAAGCTAAACTAAACGGTCAAACAATACAGAACAAAAGACACCTCACATACCTCGGTATGAAACTCGAAACCCACTTATCATTCACAGCACACATAAAACATAGAACACATATAGCCAGAGCCACAGCACACCAACTCAAACACCTACTCTACTCCCCAGGGCTGTCACTCAGACTCAAAATCCTAATATACAAGGCCGTACTCAGACCCACATTATTACACGGTGCACCCCTCCTTCATCACCTATACCCCACAGCCCTGAAGTCCCTCCAAACATTTCAAAACAGCATGCTACAGAAGATCACAAAACGTACGTCACTCGAAAGACGAAACATGAAACTCATACATAACGAACTACAATTGGATACTATACAACAACACATCACAAGGCGACACGTCAAATTCTTTGTCAATCTCCCCGCTTCCTTCAATCCACTCTTCCGAGCCATCACACCATCCCCCCTTCCTGCCAGATGGCAGGGTCGTAAGGGTCCAATCAACCCGATCAACATCATCCAACAACCCATTTAAATAGTCTTCTCCCCCTCCCTTTTCTCTCACCTACCCCAACTCCCACAATCTCCCCTCCCACATCCCATCCTCTCCTATATCCCACCACTTAGTTATTATTATTATTATTATTATTATTAATTTTATTAATTTCTTTTACACTACGATTCACGAGGAGGCCCCTCACCTCCGATTCATTAGAGAAATCCTAATAGGAAAAGATAATCCCTGGTATGTATATAGATGATCCACCTTCAAATACTCACAGATAGAATAAGGTAATGTATGTATTCTGAATCATAGTTTTTATTTGCATGATGTTATAATGTTACTAATTTTATGTTTTTTCTTTTGTTTGGGGGATCCGGAAAAAAAAAAAAAAACCCAAGACTCGTACGCACCACTGAAGGTAAAACGACCCACCAGGATATGGAAAAAGTTGGTCCAAACGACCACATGGGTTATTCAGTTGAAAAACTGAAAAATATAAGCGGTCCCAGGCAGTTTCACAACTGTCAGGAGTTTGGCCACACATAAAACTTATGTGGGCGTATCATAAATCATTTTTCCATACGATCCACCAAGGTCGAGACAAAAATATTCGTCTCAACCAAGACTGAATATGATAATATTATCGAATTACTAAACGATAACAAGGACATTGACGGTAGTCATGTCATGAGTGGTAACTCATATGCTCCCCAGTGCACAAAACCATTCAAAAAATTTATAATTAAAGGGTTTGATTTAGATCACTCCCTAACATCATTACAAAACCCATTCCCGACTCGTCTTCCTGGGTTTAAGTCCATATGGAGAATGCGAAAGACGAGTCCAACCGGTGTTAAAACCGAATTATCTTTTCTTTTCCTAACAACTGAACATTTTTATTTTTTTTTTATTATTCCCCCTTCCTAGCCATTTCTGGCATACGGGGTTCAGGAGCAGTGGGGTAGTGCGCTGGGATAGCGCATGCCACTGCTCCCATAAATCAACACTTTATTTTAAAAGTTCTTATTTTACAATTGTTTAATTATGAGAAAACGTTTAATTGTGGACACAATTTTTTTTTTATTTATTTTTTTTCTTTTATCTTTTTCTTTCCCGCTACTGTGATGCAGTCCGGTGCGTGCTTGCGCACATTAGGGCTGCACCTTATCCTCTGCCGTGCGGCGTGGCCAGCCCTTCCGGCGCTCTGCATCCGTCCGGTTCCAGTCCGGATCCGCCCGGTGCCGTCCAGCCCTCCTGGTCAGCCGCATCCGTCCGGATATTGGTCCAGCCCTCCTGGTCCACTGCATCCGTCCGGATCCCATCTCCTCCAGTCTGCATCCATTCGGTATCATACCTCTTGAGGCTCACCGCCGTCGGGTGGTCTGACCCTTCCCAGGGTGAAGTGCTCAGGGCCGACCACCTCCTTCCACCCGTATATGAAGTCCTTGAAGAAGGGGTATGCCTCCTCCTCCATCAGACGGGGGAAGTCCGACTCGGCGAGGGCGATGATCCCGGTACTTCTCGACAACCTGGCTCGGTGTCCTACTGCGGTGCAGTACACGATCACGTGCTCTGCAGTTTCAGGGACTCCACAGGTGGGGCACCGAGGGTCTATGTCCTTTCCGTGTTCCTGTAGTTTCCCTCGGAAACCTCCATACCCTGTCAGCATCTGCGAGACCCAGTAATCAGGGAGGACCCATCTCGCCTTCAGCCTTTCTTGGACGGTGGGGAAGAACTTCCTTAGGGTAGATCCCTTCTGACTCCCTATCCACCGTCCATTCCACTCTTCGATAATGTCCTCCCTCAATATCCTCTTCCATTCATTAGGGGTCTCGCGAACTCTGTCCCGGAGTCCCCCCGGTAGCGCGTCAAGCCCCTGCCTCTTCACATCGTACTTTATCCTGTCCTCCTTGAGGACGAGGTCCAGGAGCATCGCTCCAGTTAGCACCTGCACCGCCTCATGCGACACCGTTCTATAGGCCTTAGTGACCCTAAGCAGAGCCAGTCTCTGAATTGTGGCCAATCTCCTTCTCTGCAGCTGCGTGAGGTGTTGGCTCCACGCTGGGGATGCGTATCTCAGGATACCCATGACCACGCCTTTGTAAATGGTCATCGTGGCGGGATATCTGATGCCCCAGAACGCACCCCAATCCTGTATAAGCCATTGATAGACCGGGTCACCCTATCCTTCAGGTAGTCTAGGTGAGGGGTGACGTCGAATCTTCTCCTCATCTTCACTCCTAAGTAGGTCACCTCCTCACCCATCCTCACTCTCTGGCCATCTATGTCCAGTATGATAGGGTGAGCCCTGTCTGTAGAGCCTCTTACGAGCATGGCCTGGGTCTTGGATGCGACCATGCTCAGCTTCCTCCTCACGCACCATTCCAACACGAGACTGGCGCACCTCTCTGCCTGTGTCTTCAATCTGGCTCTGCTGTTCTCGGCCACTATGACCGCCAGGTCGTCGACGTAGGCCGTGGCAAGGAATCCTCTCTCCTCTAATTCCCCCAGCAGCTGGTCGAAGACAAGCTTCCACAGGACCGGACCCAGGACAGAGCCCTGCGGACAACCTCTTTCAATCCTTCGCTCTACCTCGTAGTAGCTACCTCTGATCTTAGAACCTAACAACTGAACATAATGTCACGCTCAAAGACATAGAGAAAGTGGGTGCTATAGACCACATGATCTATTCAGTCGAAAAAATGAAAAATATTGCTGGCCCCAGACAGTGCCATAACTGCCAGGAATTCGGCCATACCAAAAATTTCTGCGGGCTCATCATCAAATGCGTACGCTGTGGTGATAACCACGAAACAGCAGAGTGTCCCCGAAACATTCCCCCAAAGTGTGCAAACTGCGGTGGCCCACATGTGGCCTCTTATCGCGAATGCCCTGCTAGGGTCAAACTTATTAAGACCATGGCGCAAACAAAGGTCATCAGACCTAACATAACTCAGCAGACCGCATCTAGCGTTGCTACCACCACCTCTGACCCACACTCTTATGCAGGGGTTGTTTTTAACGGACCATCGGCCCCACCCCAACCCTCCCAATCGTCCACGGAACAACCCCCATGGGTTGATGGCCTGGTCTCCATGTTCAGCGACATGAAGACGATGATGCACATCCTGATGAGCACGTTGAACATTGTGCTTCAACAAGTTTTCTCAGGAACAAAAAATGGATAGACATTCTATCATTAATTATAACATAACAGGGCTCGCAAAGCGTAAGCTAGAGCTAGAATCCCTCCTGGCCTCTCACAGGCCATCAGTTGTCGCACTCACAGACACAAAACTCAACAGACAAACACACATACACTTTCGCGGTTACCACACATACAGACTTGACTCACAAACCCCTGGACACGGTGGCGTCGCACTCCTGGTGCGTTATGACGTCCCATCACGACTGGTAAACAACAACACACTCAATGACGAAAAACATACAGCAATCACCATACAAGTCAAACTCAACCACACATACAAAATCACATGCATAACAATAAAAAATCAAATACATTCCCTAATGTCACAGTGGAAAACCTCCTTATGGCATGAACAACTCCGCCGTACCCACAGCGATCCCAAAAACTTCTGGAAATTAGTCAGAAGCCATAACACCAAATCCAAATCGGTGAAAATACAGCGTGACGATGAGCTTCTTACTCCCGCAGATCAGGCCGACATACTTGCCGACTACTATGTAGAACGTGACAAAGCACGAACAGTCACAACATATCATCATATCCCACTGGCTGATACTGCACATAACAGTATCTTCTCCACATATAAAGAACTGACTGCAACCATGAGAAAAACGAGGGGAAACAAGTCAACAGGAGAGGACAATATCTCTTATGTCCTACTCAAACAACTCCCCAGAAAAGCCCATATGTTTCTCCTCAACATCTTCAATTCTTGCTCACGCCTCAGATACTACCCCACTGAGTGGAAACATGCTATCGTCGTTCCACTCCTCAAACCCCGAAAACGAGGAGCGGTACCAGAAGAATACCGGCCCATCAGTCTCCTCAACCATATCTCAAAAATATATGAGAAACTTATTCTTACCCACATCCGCAAACACTGAGAATCACATGATATCATTCCCCCGGAACAAACCGAGTTTACCCGCGGCGTTAGCTGCTATCACCATGTAGCCAAACTACAGTATGATGCAGCCAATAACCTTAATCGAAACCTGGCCACGGATATGATCTCTCTAGATTGCACGCAGGCTTTTGACTCTGTATCTCACTCCACCCTAATTGATAAACTCAGGCTTCACCACTTCCCGGACCAGCTGGTCGATATTATTGGATCCTATATCAGTGGCCGGACTTTCTCTGTACGTGTCAATTCTGATATCTCTGCCCCCCGCCTAGTCACCTGCGGTATCCCTCAGGGCTCGGTCCTTGCGCCTGTCCTATTTAACATATCTACAGCCCATATAGTAGGGCAAAAGATTGACGATGTTCAAATCGCTGCGTATGCTGATGATATTGCTATATACACAGCAAGCATGAATGCAGACCACGCTATGCGCATGGCCCAAACTGTAGCCCAACTGATTACAGAACAACTACAAAACATAAACATAGACAAAAACACGCAGAAAACTGACGCCATTGTATTCTCTTACAAGAAAACACTCACTAAACAACCTAAAATAAACGGTCAAACAATACAGAACAAAAGACACCTCACATACCTCGGTATGAAACTCGAAACACATTTATCATTCACAGCTCACATAAAACACAGAACACATATAGCCAGAGCCACAGCACACCAACTCAAACACCTACTCTACTCACCAGGGCTGTCACTCAGACTCAAAATCCTAATATACAAGGCCATACTCAGACTACTACACGGTGCACCCCTCCTTCATCACCTATATCCCACAGCCCTGAAGTCCCTCCAAACATTTCAAAACAGCGTGCTACAGAAGATCACAAAACGTACGTCACTCGAAAGACGAAACATGAAACTCATACATAACGAACTACAATTGGATACTATACAACAACACATCACAAGGCGACACGTCAAATTCTTTGACAACCTCCCCGCTTCCTTCAACCCACTCTTCCGAGCCATCACTCCATCCCCCCTTCCTGCCAGATGGCAGGGTCGTAAGGGCCCAATCAACCCTATCAACATCATCCAACAACCCACTTAAATAGTCTTCTCCCCCTCCCTTTCTCTCACGTATCCCAACTCCCACAATCTCCCCTTCCACCTCCCATCCTCTCCTATCCACCACTTATTTTTATTATTATTATTATTATTATTAATGTTTTATGTTTTTTTGCACTATTACGAGTCACGAGGAGGCCCCTCACCTCTGATTCATTAGATAAATCCTAATAGGAAAAGATGATCCCAGGTATGTATATAGATGATCCACCTTCAAATACTCACAAGTAGAATAAGGTAATATATGTATTATGAGTCATAGTTTTTACTTTCATGATGTTATAATGTTACTAATTCTATGTTTTTCTTTTGTTTGAGGGATCCGGAAAAAAAAGAGCACCTGCTTTTCGCTGGTTTCGAGAGAGCATTCTGGGGTCAGGATAGACCCCAGTGTTCTCATTCCTCCTTCCACCTCACCACTCTCTCTCTCTCTTTGAGTGGGCGGGCTCATACCCCGTTCCTCGTTCTCTCTCTCTCTTCCTTGAGTGGTCGGGCTCATACCACGACCCTGGTCCTACCCCTCCCCCTGACTTAGTGAGCGCCCTAGTGCTGTTGGGGTCCATGCATATAGCTTGGGCCTAACCCCAACAACCACCCAATTGGGTAAGAGCAGCGTTGCACTAGCAAGGTTCCTTGAGTGGTCGGGCTCCTACCCCTGTTCTCTGCTTACCTTTCCCCTTGCTTAATTAGCGCCCTGGTGCTGTTGGGGTTCACACTATCACGTGGTTCTAACCTCCATAGCCACCCAACTGGGTAAGGTAGCACTGGCAAGTCTCCTGCAGTAGTCGGGCTCGACCCCCGAGTAGTCGGGCTCGACCCCCGAGTAGTCGGGCTCGACCCCTGGCTCTCAGGTTACCTTTTTTTTTTTTTTTTCTCAGCATATATGCACCGCGGCCTATTAAGCCTAAACCGTTTAAAGCAAGCCAGTAGCCTTTGCAAATCTGAGTAGACTCATCGGGTCCATCATTTCGCAGAGCTTAGGGTCAGTGATCCGGTCACAACCAAAGTGGAGGTACCGCACCCTTGCCAAAGCATCGCATCCACAGATTATGTGGAAAGCCGTTTCGTCCTCCATCCCACATAGTCTACATGTCGGTGACTCAGTTAGTCCCATGTTGTGGAGGTGCTTGTTCAGTTGACAGTGTCCTGTATATAGTCCCGTCACTCTCCTAAGGTTACACCTATCCATAAACAGAATCTCACTTCTTTTGGGGAGGGTCCATCTAAAAACAGTTTGGAGTGTATCTGTTTCCTAGTATTTTCTCAGTAGTTCTTAACATTATTGCCTACAGCCATTCTAATATGCCTTTTGGCATAGCTAAGGCTTATGCCACATATGGGCTCTGGTGTACAAGGTTTCATCTCAGAGCCTCTCCTTGCAAGGTGATCAGCCTTTTCATTCCCCAGAATTCCTGAGTGTCCAGGGACCCATTCAACCCTTACCCTGTTGGTTTCAGAAAGTTTGTTAAGATTACCTTTGCATTCTTCCACCAACTTTGACCGGGTCGCATAACCACTTAAAGCCCAATAGCAGCTTGGCTATCTGTGTGGACTGTAATTAGTCTATTTCGAACGCCCTCCTCAATAAGGAACTGGGCACAGACATTGATTGCTAATACCTCTGCTTGAAAGAAAGAGGTATGCCTACCTGAGGATATGAATATTCCCTCTCTAGGCTTACCCGCCAGATATCCGCCCCTGAATCTTGTACCGTCAGGGATCTGTCTGTATAAAAGTTGACTCCGTTGCATGGGACATGGGAGTCAGTTTTGCTGATCTTAGTACTATAGTGTCCCTCCCTCTACCTTGGTACTTGAATGTCAGAGTGCATTGCCAACACCTCATCCTGATCAATCCTGTTAAACAGAGTCCCATGTCCCTGGTAGACCAGGGATTTGGATCTTGTCCTTAATTTCGTAAATCTACACGCAGTGCTGAATGCCTGCGCCTCAATCTTCAGGTGCAATGGTGTTAGGCACAAAAGAACCTCTATTGCAGGAGTAGTTGTGCTCATGGTGCCAGTTGTCATAAGACACGCCAGCCTTTGTAGTCTGCCCAGTATGGCTCGAGGCCTACTAGTGTTAACCCTATGCCACCACACAATTGCAGCATATAGTACAATAGGTCTGATCGCCACCTTATATAGCCATTATGCCATTTTAGGTTTCAGACCCCAAGATTTGCCCACAGCTCCCTTGCATGCCCATAGGCTTCGTGCTAACTTTACTAATATGACTAAGCCCTTTTAGCTTACTAACAAGGGTAATTCCTAGATATTTAACTTCACTGCAGATGTTTATCAGAGTGCCATTAAGCCGTGGCGGTCTGATTATCACGTTCCTTCTGTTAGTGAAGATACAAAGGTTAACCTTCTGTGGGTTGATGCCAAGACCATTGTCTTTCCACCATTCTTTCAGAAGGTCCCTTACTATTATGAGCAATCCGGAGATAGTCTCCGGGAATTTGCACCATATCAGAACAGCAATATCGTCTGCATATTCCTGAGTATAAAATCCTGCAGAGCTTAGTTTGGTCAACAGAGTGTCCACAACCAGACACCACAAGAATGGGGACAGTATTCCTCCCTGTGGACAGCCCCCATGGGTCTAATCCATAGCTTTGCATGTCCTAATTCAGATTTGAGTAGCCTTCCCTTCAGAAATGAGTTGATCCATTCAGAAGCTAATAGTCCTACCCCTTTCCTCTCTAAGGCTTTTGCCATAGTATCATAAGGGGTGCGATCAAAGGCACCCTCGATATCTACAAAGATGCCTGCCATAATTTCTTTTTCGGCTAGACTTTTCTCTATTTTGGAGACCAGATGATGTAGTGCGGTCTCACATGATTTGCCAGCCTGATAAGCAAATTGTCCACTATGTAGTGGCTTTTCAACTAAAACCGTGTCTCTAATGTGTCTGTCAAAAATCTTTTCAAGAGCCTTCATCAAGAAGGATGTCAGACAAATAGGTCTATATGCTTTGGGATTGTCATAAGACTCATTCCCAAGCTTTGGAATATAACACACCTTTGCCACCCTCCAATTATCGGGAATGTGTGCAAGTGCCAAGCTTCCCCTATATAATTCCATTATATAGGGTTTTAGTACAGGTAAGCCTTTTTGAAGTAAGGCAACGAAAATCCCGTCAATACCCGCAGATTTAAACGGTGCAAAAGTGTTAATTGCCCATTCCACTCTCATATAATTAATTATTCTATTGGCTTCAACCCAATTCGTCCTGCCACCAAAGTGTTCATCTACAGTGGGATTAGTTAAGTTCTCATCCAGTAGTTCACAGTCAGGAAAGTGCGAACGCACCAGGGCTTCCAGGGTCTCTTTATCAGTGTAAGTGTAACCCCCTTCAACTCTGACCGTCCCCATTACTCCACTATCAAACTGCTTAAACAGAATTCTATTGACCCTGAGAGTGGATGCTGTATCATTTATATTGTTACAGAAACTTCTCCACGCTCCCCTTTTAGCCCTGCAAACAGTCTTATTATAGTCAGTGAGTGCTTGTTTGTAAGCATCCCATCTGCCTGATTTTTTGGCAGCATTAAAGAGTCTTCCTGTAAGAGCTCTTAGCTTGCCAAGCTCATCATTCCACCAGGATGTATTCCTGTTGGACTTAACCTTACGCACACAATTACCTTACGCACTTAACCTCTTCCTCCAGGTTACCTTTACTCCTGAGTGGTCGGGCTTGTACCCTGACCCTCATCCTACCTTTCCTCGAGTGGTCGGGCTTGTACCCCGACCCTCGGCCTTGTACCCCAACCCTCGGCCTCCCTCCTCCAGCAGTTAGGCTCGCTCGTAACCCGTACCCCGATCCTTGGGCTACCTCATCCTCATCCTCAGATAGTCGGGCTCGTACCCCAGCCCCCATCCTACCTTTAGCCCCCTGAGGATAAGTAGTATTACAATATATATACATTCACAAAGTAACAACTTTCTGATTATTAAAGAGTAATATTTATTTTTTTTACTTTAAATTTTAACCTATGGTGTACTTGAGTAGCTAGAACTAAGTCTAAGGACCCTAGTTCCCAGGATAGTTGGTTTATTAAGGAAAGCCTACAAGCTAAATAATTGTAGAAATGAAACTTAAAAATAATAAAATATTATATAAACCTTAGTTATTTCTTGAACTTTTTTTGCAATAATATTGGCTCTAGTCATTATTTGTTCCAGGAGTTTTTGAGCCATTTTTACAAGAAATTTTTTTTTCTCTTCTTCTTCCTAGAAAAATATAAAAGAAAGAAAAATCAATAAAATATAATACAGTTTACAGGAAGCTTACATATTTGTGAATTGAGAACTTGATTACAACTGCTGACCAATTGTGTAAGTAATTTTGATCTCAACATTTTTACAATTGCATTCAGAGAATGTATTGAAACATTACTGTTAAAATTTACATAACATAAATCGGTTATCAGCATATAATGCAACCATTCGTGATAACTTGTCACCAATTTTGGAATAAAATATTATTATATTATATGTAAGAAGCGTAACGGCTTTGTTCCTTATTTATTGTTTAAAAATATAATGTTTTGTTAGGTGAAATTGATTCATTATTTCTCATTGTTTGAAACATTATAAATATAATAATAATAAATAAAAAAACACTATTGGTGGCAACACTGGCACAGGTAGTACCCTGGCTAGAAAGGATAACATGGGTTCAGTAAGTTAGTTTTTCAGAAGCATCACCTCTTACTTGCTTGTGTATATTATTTAAATAAAACCTCTGATCCACAACATGTTTTTACTGAAAAAGAAATTTAATAGTTTATGAAATATAAAGTATTTCATAGAATATCATTTTTCAGAATTTATTTATTTAATTTTTTAAAGTTTAAGTTTACTCTGTTAGATTGCCTGTGACTGTAAATTCCTCTGAATAGATTATAAACCTCAATCTCTAAAAAATGCATTGGTGCATGATACATAATATTTTATAATAACTAGGTTGAGTAATAATAATAACTGATTGAGTAATATAATTAATTAATGATACACAAATAAATATATAAATATTAATTAACAATGCTTACACAAATTCTCCTTCTTTTTTCAGCCAATTCCAAAGCTGAAAAAATACAATGTTATATTTGCATACTTATCTCGCAAAAGCTTTACAAATAATTATTTAGAATAGCATTATCATATCTTAATATGAACAAGCCTGAACAAAACTCCTTCAAATATTCAGCTTAGTGTTACATTCTCCCTATACCTCCTCAGTTTATAAAAGGATTTTTAATTCTTTAAAACTAGAAGTTGTTAACAAATACATATTAATAAAAGATATTTTACCTCTTAAACTGATTTCTTTTTCTGAAGATTCGTACGTATCAACAGATGATATAATTTCTTCAGATGAAACTGGACACTTAATAAATTTATTAATGCATTCAACATCCTCTGGGTCCATTGTGTTATAATTAGTTGGTTGCTTACAAGATTCTTCAGATTGTTCCGAATCGTTTTTCTTGGATGAACTAAAACTAGAATGTGAATCGCCAGAATATTTCTTTTCTTCCGAATCTTGATCAGAATCACTTGCTTTTACCTCTTCTTCAGGTTTCATTGATTTTTCAGATTCCCTTTCCAATGATTCTTTCTCCTTACTTTCAATATCAATTTTAGCTGACTCTACCTTCTCCAGTTCCTCTTTGTTGCCGAAAAGTGTTTTAACGAGTGATGGATCTTCGTAAAGAGGAATATTATCTACATTATCTGTTAGTATCTGCCTGACTTCAGGTGTTGTATCCAATACTTCATCATAAAAGTCTTCCCATTCTTTTCCTTCTTTTTCAACAGGGCATAGTTTTCTCATAATACTATTTGCACTATAATTAGAGGAACTTTCCACTTCAACTAATTCATTTTCTTTGTCATAAATTACAGTTTCAGCATACTTTCGTAGCATAGCTGTTTTAGTTTTTAACTCGGCTCGAATTTGATTTTTTTCTAATTGATCAAGTAGAAACTGATTTGTCTAAAACAATAACAAACTGATAGATAAAGTTAAATCGTAAAAATTTAAAAGTAGATTGATAAAGTAATTCCTTTTGACAAAAAATATAAAGTTATAATTAGAGATGGGATTTTTTATGTTTTCACATACTCTCTTCTACGGCATATATATACATGCTGTGATATTTTAAACCGTATTTTATTATACATATTTTTAAATATTTCAGTTTTTGCCTGTTTTACTTCCTTGTATGCAGTAAATAGCCCAGTAGAATTAACTAAAAAAAAGGATTTGGCTTACAAAAGATGGAGCAATTTTGATTTTCAAGTATGGTTATATGTACTGATCCCCTCATAAAAAATCCAAGTTTTCGACCTCCCATCCCTTGTACGTTTTCAGCCGTATTGAAAGAAACCGGTTAAGTTCAGTTTTTCCTCAGTAACTCGCTTCCAGTGCATTTCAAGCCGAATGTTGTTGTTACCAATTTTAAAGGCCATTAAATTTTCTACAAGTTTTATACATAACATATTTGAAAATCCGGAACTGCTACTGGACAGTCAAAATTTTCGAAAATATCAAAAAGTTATATATGTCAGTGGTTTCGCCTGAATAAATTTTTTTCAACGCATTTTAGTGTTAAATGCATAATAACCAATCTTGTAGAGTATTTAATTTTCTACAAGTTTTATACAAAATATTTTTAATTACTCCAAACAGACGCCAAGAAATATTGAAATAGCAATTTTAGTGAAAGTGGACTGGTAACTGAAAATATCACACTGTTAAAATTAGTATTCCTGAATTTACCCTGTCCAAACCGAGCAGAGGAGGTATCGCATGTAGAGTTGTACTTTACCTTTCGCGCCGAATAGAATTTGGTGAAAAAATATGTCTAAATTTAATTTGAATTCTTTTCAAATTTAGTATTAGAGACTTTTTATCATTGGGAATGATATTCAGTAACCCGAAGTGGCACTTTCCTTGAAATTCCAAACTGCTTTTTAATATTGAATTGGCAGGTCATGCACTGGTCACATCAGATTTTTTAAATGGATCTCTATCTATTTTAGAAATAAAAGCATCAAAAAAATGTTTTAGAAAATAAAATTCTGAGTCTACCACATCCAGGATTAAGGCTCAGGGTACTGTCAAGAGTAACGGATGGTGAGTGTCGTTTTTGAGATACTGATATCTTTGGAAACTAGTAACCAAATACAGATACAAATACAAACAAATACAAATACATCACTTTTTGAGCCATAGATTTATAGTTTGGTGTCAGATATTTTTTACATATTTTTCTTTTCCATATTCAGTCCATATTTGCACATTTTTGTAATTGAAATTAAATTTGTTGTTAATTTAAAAAAAAAATTAAACCATAGATACAGAGCTGTCTACAAGACCCTAATGCCCATCAACTTTCGGGAGGCCTGACAGTCGATGCCCGGCTTTTAATGAGATATTGATAAGTCTATGTTATTATTAATTAATAATTAATATATCAATATCATCAATTAATGATTTATTGATAGTGGAAACTTTTGAAATAACTAAAGTCATTTTTAGGCGGGAGTATTGGTACTTGGAGGCTTGAGAAAAACCTGAAAAAAAAACCTGACGGGGTCCCAACATATCTATGGATGGGTAGTTCTTAACCTGATAGTTCTTAGTTATTTTCTGGAAAGCCAATAAAAAACACGTATTGTGAAGGAAACAATTTTAATTTTTTTCTGAGTCTTTTTACTTTTATGGGAATTCTATAATTTTATAATAGTTTCTTTTAACAAGTAGATTTAAGTTCCAACAACAATGTCACCCTACTCCTGTATTTCCTTTTAAAATTTTTAATATTGCCTCAGTTGTTTGTAAGATTATATTCCACATACCTAAAATAGTGCAAAAAAAAAAACGGCTAAATTTGATGGGGATTTAGCAAATGAACCGTTTAAATATTAATAGTTTTATATTGTTTGTGTTGTGAAAAAGCAATTTCAACAGCTCAATGTTCTTTTATTCTACAATATATAAAAACAATGAAACACACAGAGAATAAGGCAAAAATTCTGCAAAAAAACAAAAACCTTTTTGACATCTGATACAGCAAGTTCAAATAAGAGTTGCGAAAACAGTCAGGATTCAATTTATCCTTGTTGGCGCTTTAATATCAACTGTGAAACAATATTCCTTATAGCCCCAGGTAGAATTAATCTATTTAAAGAAATGTATCCTCAGCTTTCTTTACTGCCACAACCAATTATTTCATGATGGGGAACGTGGTTAGAGACAACGCAGTGCACTTTGATGAAATTAAACATATAGTTTCTAGCCTCAAGGTTAATTCAGCGGCACTTAAAGAAGCGATTTTTTTTTTCAGTAAGATTGATTAAAGCAAAAGCTTGTTTACGAAATCACCAACATCACATATTTAGTCCATATCTTAAAAACTAAAATATCAAAATTTGGCTGTTGTTGAAAGTTTAAAACTTGTTGATGAGACAATTGAAAAAATTAATGATGTTAGAGCAGCTATGGGTAGTAGGACTAAAAAAAACTACATGATTTGTTGAACAAAAATCCTAGTGACTAACATAAAAATTTTTATTAGCATGTATGCTGGACAAGCAGAATATGTAAACATTGCTTAACTTAGTCCTAGGGTTTCCAGTGCTTTCAAGTATGCACCTATATTTTACTTCTGTGGATGTTGAACGATCATTTAGTCGATACAAATCGATTTTATGACCCCATCGTTTCTTTTAATAAATTAAAAAGTTATAATTTTTTTTTATTTTTAGCCTTTTTTAAATTGAATTTTTAATTTTTTAAAATAAAATATTACTATGTTTTTATTACATATTTTGACTTTTTTATCATCTTAAAGTCCCATCCATAGTTATAATAATACTTAGACATATACTTACTTACTTAGACATATCACTAACTAAACAGCCCATGGTAAAATAATAATGGCACAGTATTATTTGTTTTCATGCCTTATATATAGTAATGCATATTTACCAGTTAAATGCTATCAAATTAATTATAAATTTAAATTAAAAAATATCATAGGGAATCTTGAAGGCTGGGAATTAATTATAATTATAAATTAAATAGAAAAAGATAGATAAAAGGTTTATAAAAGATAGATAAAATAAAATTAAATGATTCTTTTTCTAATACTATTTTTACTTATTAACTCAAATATATTAGTAATACAATTCACCAGTTTAGTGATATGTTCCATTTTTTCAAATTCTTCAAGCTGAGACAAATCTAAAATTTTATCCACTTCTTTAGCATGTTTCTCAGCCCAAAGTGTTGCCAAAGCTTTCGAAGTATCCTTAACTTGCTCTTCTATAGTTTGTTCCAATAAAACATCAGAAGTGATCTCATGCATTTTAAGAATCTAAAAAAAAAAATTAAATAAAAGTGAAATCAGTCGAACTGGGTCTGTCCTCTAACATTGATATGAAATGATGATAAAAAACAGTTCACTCTTGAGAACACTGCAATGAAGATGGTGAACCTTACCAAGATTACTTTTAATCTTCATAGATAACTTAAAAATTAAATTATAGAATTCAACAAAATTACTTGGTTCTTAAATTCAGGCTTCATATGCATAGTTCATCCATCTATGAATGCTTATGCAATATTGTTATATAAATAATTTTTATTGCCATATTGCAGTAAGATATTTTTAGAAAAAAAACAAAAATACACCTTAGAATAGGGGAGTACACTGAAACGTTGGTGAAACTATATAAAAGATACCAATAAAGGAATACTGAGATATATGGAATAAATTATTCCACTAATGCATTATAGGAGTGTTGATATAAGCCTTCGAAACGTAAATGGGAAATCAAGCAAATATGGGAATGCTCCATGATTTAGTTTATAAATACTTAAGAAGAATGGTATCTAATGGCCTGAAATGGTAAAGGCTTCAAATATAGAATTGGGACTAAACAAAGGCTTATAGATATAAACATTAAAAGAAATAATTAGGTTCAAAATGTTTATGTTTCATTTTTAACAATTTACTGAACTAATCATAGATAATCCTAAAAAGATAAAAAAATTAAGGCATACAAAATCAGTGTAAAAAGACAAAATAAAAACACCTATTTATATTCGATCATTAGAAGAAAGAAAAAGAAAATTAAAATAAGTTACTTGTTTATAAATTTCTTCATGCTGTCGTTGCCTTATTTCTTCTTGTTGCCTCCTACCAGCTTCAGCTGATTCCCGAGCCCATCTGCAAAAAATTGTAAATGAATGTCAATTTTTTAGATAAATTTAATACTTGCAGGGAGCCATAACACAAATTACATAAAAGCATTATAAAGGACACAATTAAAGAATTAGTGAAAAATATATACTAAATTGGGAAATGACATACAATATCTCCCCTTGATTTTCTGTTCTTTTTATATAATTTTTTGTTGGTAATGAATGCATTTCATTTAACTGATGTTTTTGTTATGTGATGTCTTTTTATACATGGAATTGTTTTCATAGTCACATTATTATTTGGGCTGAGATATGCATTCTACTGGCATTAGTTTCTATAATTAGCTATTAATAGGTATGAATACATGGTCCTACTTAGATTTCAGTCTGTCTATTGTGCTTACTATTTCTCTTCCATTAATTATTTTTGCTATCTAAACAATAGTGTACTAATGCAATGTGATGGAACCTAGTTGACTGCTTCATGGGATCGGTGTTACCACAAGATTGTCTTTTGAGAAGATTAACAATAGACTAGCTAACAGTAACTGAGTGAGAGCAACATCTTGATATAGCTACTAGCCAAGAACAGTAAACCCATTTAGGCAATGCTTGGTAGCATACATTTTCTTTCTATATTAAAAAAAAAAATAATTTACTGATATCTTAATACTTATTTTTATAATTTAATATTATTATTACCATCATAATGGTTAAATATCTTTTGTTTTTTTAGTTTAGAAGTATTATGGATTTGTTTTCTAAATCTTAGAACTAGTACCTAAACTTTTGTGTTCCTAAAACAGATGTTTTGAGATATTTATAATCATGTGAAAATAGTGTTCAAGATTTTAAATAATTTTATAAATATTAAAGTAATAAAAAAACAACATTAAGAAAAAACACAAAATAACACTACCTTTCTTTTTCAGCGGCTAGAGCATACAAATGAGCCCTTTTTTCATCTTCTAAACGAACCATGGCAGAAGATGTATAGTCGAGCATTGCACATATTGCATGGCCCTCAAGCTTCTCTATAAGTCCAATCATTTTGCCTTTCTGTACAAAATACAAATAATATATTTAGTAACTATGTACTGTATTTTTAAAATAAAAAATTATGAACACAAATAATTCGAGATACTGCATTATTTAAAACAAAACTGAATGACTCAGTGCAATTAAGCATAAAATTGTATTCCCAGAAAGAACTTTTTCATTTTGTAAACCTTTTGTGTCTGAATATTTTTAATCATCTCCTGTTCTATCTTTTCAAATTTTCTCTGGTCGACTCTTTCATTTTTCAAGGGCTCCTCCCCTATCTCATTCACTACAATACCAAAAAATGTTAACCTTATTTATTAGGTGAAGGATGCTATCTCAAAATCTTATGATAAATTTCAGGACTTTCTTAAACATACAATACCCTTGCAATCCCTTCAATAATCCATATCAAGTGATTCACAGCAGTTTTTTATTTTTTCTTAATTGCCCATGATTCACCCAAATACAAAATTATACTATGTAGTTATGAGAGCCTTATTAATATTCCTTTTAACCTTGAGTAATATATTCCACTTTGTGACACTGAATTCCAGGTATCAATTATCACCTTGCCAAAGTTACTTTTAATCTCCAGAGATCACTGAGAGTTCAACGAAATTACTGGATTCTTAAATTCAGGCTTCTTATGCATCGATCATCAACCTATGAATACTTAGTGAGATCACAAAAATAAAATTATGCATCTTCTTCTAAGCCAAAATCAAAGCTATGGCCATAATTATTATTAGCAAAATCAGAATTTTTCAAGATTCTTATTCATTCATTCGACGGCTCAACAACTCATTTCTGAGTCTAGGCCTTCCGGATCAGTCTTAGCCATGTATACCGGTCCAGCGCTGCTACCCTCCAGTTCTGGACTCCAAGAAGTGCATATGTATCATGTCCAACCCCGTCCTGCCAGCGCAATCTTGGTCGTCCTCTGCATCTCGTCCCGTGTATGACCTCAGAGATGGTTTTCAGGAGAATAGCACCATCTTCCATACTGGCCAGGTGTCCAGCCCATCTCAATCTTCCCAGACGAACATACTTCACAATATCTGGCTCCTGATACAAGGCGTAGACCTCTGTGGTGATTTTTTCTCCTGCACCACTCCTGACCATGTAGGATTCCACCGTAGATACATCGGAGTATCCTTCTCTCGTGGATTAGAAATGCCCGTTCATCTGCCTTAGACACTGTCTCCAGGCCAGATTAAGATTTTATATAACTGGACCTTTGTTGCTCGAGATAAAAATTTGCTCCTGAGGTGATGCCGCCAGCCCAAAGAACGCTCGGTTTGATTTTGAGATGCGTCATTTAATTTCTTCGGACAGGTTATTATGCATATTAGCTTGACATCTCAGATAAGTAATTCTGTTTATCCTCTCGAACTTATGCTCTCCAATTTGCACTTCTTCTCCAGGTTCCACCACCTGTCCCATGGCCATGTACTTCGTTTTGGAGGCATTAACAGCCAGTCCCATTCGTTTTGCAGCTCTCTCTAAGGCAAGGAAAGCATCTCTTACAGCCTGGAATGACTTTCCAACAACACCCAGATCATCAGCATAACCGAGCAGCAATACAGAACGATTAAATATGGTACCAGAAGTTTGTATGGAGGCAAGCCAGAGCATTGATTCAGATCTCCTTAATGTAAGGCAATGGTTGTTATAATATGGGGAATACAGCTGTACTGCAAATGTTATTAGACACAACTTTATCAACAGGTTGGAACTAATATTTTTACAACTTGTTATACTTCACCTTGGTGAATTTTCGTGGTTGATTTCTGATATATTGGTGTTTAGGCTTCATGCTTCGTAAAGGGAAGCTCTTACCAGTTGAGGGTTTGGATTTAATGAGATAGTTGCCCACTTACCCCACATCATCCTACAAAAAATTATTGGGGGGGAGGGGCAAAATGATATTCTCCTCCGCTCTCATTTATTATTGGAGGGAGGAGAGGGCGATGACCCTCTTTTGCTCTCTCCCCCTAAGGAATATGGTGGATGAAATTAGTAAGAATAAATGTGTTAAAGTTCGTAGCATACGTTTGTGGATGTATTTGTGTCATACTTACAGAACTGTCAATAAATAATGGCGTAATCAACTCATGCTACATGAATAAGAAATGGATTACTACTTAAGTTTCTCTTTTGAAAGATATCGTTGCATATCATGAACATATTATTTATTATTTTTTGTAGAGTTAATATTTTGAGTGAAATCAAAAATTTATTTTTATAATTACAATAAATGTATTTTTATTAATGCAGCTTACATCTAGGCTAGATAATGAAATTCCATTGATATTAATAATAAAGTGATTATTATTCTTTAAAGCAGAGATTCCCAGACGAACAAGAAAACAAAAGTCATGGATAAAATAATCTTTTTAATACCTCCAAAGATTATTATTAAACATATCAATGATAAGATGAATAAAGATGATCCACAATTAATAAAAATAATTCAGAATAGTTGGCTATGTAAAGGCAAAAGCAGTCAGTTTTGAAGAAGGCAGTCAAGTTGAGTTCCACCAAGCTTAACATTGGAGCTCTGATTATAAATAAATAACATGCTTCCAACTAAAAAATATCGAAATCGATGCTTTTCTTCACAATCTCCAAATTTATTACTTCTGATGAATAGACTGTTATTAGCAAAATTTTATTAGAAAAATACATGAATCTTAGTGCCAGGGAAGTTGCTATGAGAGGAGTGGGGCAGTGTCACCCTTCTCTCCCCCCCTCCCAATAGTTTGAAAATCCAAGAAGTTGGGAAATTTGGGTTTTGAGAACCTGCTTCAAATTACAAAAATTGTGTTAAACATTTTACTCAAAGAGTAACTAAAATTTAAAACTAATATCATTACCTTTTATGTTAAGAATTTGGGATTTTATCGATACTTTATTATTAATATCAATGGAATTTCATTATCTAGCCTAGATGTAAGCTGAATTAATAAAAATACATTTATTGTAATTATAAAAATAAATTTTTGATTTCACTCAAAATATTAACTCTACAAAAAATAATAAATAATATGTTCATGATATAATATGTTTTAAATTTTAGTTACTCTTTGAGAAAAATGTTTAACACAATTTTTGTAATTTGAAGCAGGTTCTCAAAACCCAAATTTCCCAACTTCTTGGATTTTCAAACTATTGGGAGGGGGGAGAGAAGGGTGACACTGCCCCACTCCTCTCATAGCAACTTCCCTGGCACTAAGATTCATGTATTTTTCTAATAAAATTTTGCTAATAACAGTCTATTCATCAAAAGTAATAAATTTGGAGATTGTGAAGAAAAGCATCGATTTCGATATTTTTTAGTTGGAAGCATGTTATTTATTTATAATCAGAGCTCCAATGTTAAGCTTGGTGGAACTCAACTTGACTGCCTTCTTCAAAACTGACTGCTTTTGCCTTTACATAGCCAACTATTCTGAATTATTTTTATTAATTGTGGATCATCTTTATTCATCTTATCATTGATATGTTTAATAATAATCTTTGGAGGTATTAAAAAGATTATTTTATCCATGACTTTTGTTTTCTTGTTCGTCTGGGAATCTCTGCTTTAAAGAATAATAATCACTTTATTATTAATATCAATGGAATTTCATTATCTAGCCTAGATGTAAGCTGCATTAATAAAAATACATTTATTGTAATTATAAAAATAAATTTTTGATTTCACTCAAAATATTAACTCTACAAAAAATAATAAATAATATGTTCATGATATGCAACGATATCTTTCAAAAGAGAAACTTAAGTAGTAATCCATTTCTTATTCATGTAGCATGAGTTGATTACGCCATTATTTATTGACAGTTCTGTAAGTATGACACAAATACACCCACAAACGTATGCTACGAACTTTAACACATTTATTCTTACTAATTTCATCCACCATATTCCTTAGGGGGAGAGAGCAAAAGAGGGCCATCGCCCTCTCCTCCCTCCAATAATAAATGAGAGCGGAGGAGAATATAATTTTGCCCCTCCCCCCCAATAATTTTTTGTAGGATGATGTGGGGTAAGTGGGCAACTATCTCATTAAATCCAAACCCTCAACTGGTAAGAGCTTCCCTTTACGAAGCATGAAGCCTAAACACCAATATATCAGAAATCAACCACGAAAATTCACCAAGGTGAAGTATAACAAGTTGTAAAAATATTAGTTCCAACCTGTTGATAAAGTTGTGTCTAATAACATTTGCAGTACAGCTGTATTTGTGTTTATCTATCAGTAGACCTTTTACTTGTTTCTTTTTTTTTTGCCATAAGCGGGACCTACAGAAACTGTTCTTCAAAATACTTTGTGATTAGCATTTCTCCTTAAAAGTTACCCAGCAAAATATGATAGCAGAGGCAAATGCAGACCTCTGCTATGTGTCAAGCATACGTGGTGTACACTCACCCTTTGTCGAGGAAACTATGGACTAGCGAATTAAAACAAAAATTATTTTTTTCAGTACATTTATTCAATTATATTCCACATCCCACTTTCATAACTCACTCAAGATTGTAAAATGTAAATTTCAGACAAGCTTTAACATTTGTCGATGATTACATCAGTATAACAATCCTTCAGAAATCTAACTATTTTGCACTTGCCCCAAAATCGCTCCTGCTTGAATAATAGTTCTTCCAGATACCTGGTTCACACTTGCCCCTTAAAGCAGGGGCAAGTGTGTCCTAGTATTGAAACATAACCGTCTAAGGAACATTTTAAAAAAAAAGAGGAAAAATCTAGCTTCAAAAATGAAAATTTTACAGGCCTATAAAGTAGAACTTTGTAAAATTTAGTGTGTACTTAGCCCACATTACTCTACAAAAATTTAAAAAAAGTAAATTAAAAATCAATAGAAAATAATCTATGTGAACCAATAACATATGTAAGCTAAAATCAGTTAAGAAAATAGAAAAAGTCGAATAGCTGGTTATGCTAAGACCTAGAAGTAAGATTAAATCTGAAGTAGAATCAAATTATATCTAGATTAGCCCGTCGTTCATTACTTCATGTAAGCAGTAAATGATGCCAAGAATAAATATGGGCTGGATGGGCCAGAAGAATGAAATGAAATGAAAAATAACTTTATTATTCTGGAGCTGAAGTCCCTTAAAAAAAAATTTCAATTTGTTTTGATTAGGCTAGTGTGGCTCAACCAAACTTATAATATGATTTATATAAATATTTACATGTTTATATAGTAGATAATAACAGGAAATACAGAGTGGCGAGTAAGCTCAACTCAACGGTTCCAGTTTGCTAATGAAGCTTACTGAAACCAAGGGAAGAGGGTTATCGCTATCCATCTTCCCCTCCCCCCCCCCAATCAAAATGGAAAGTCAGCTCCTATATCCTATTCAGTATTGAATACAAAAAAAAAATTCATCTAATTTGAATTAATTTCATCAAATCATTTACCTTTTGTAAGGCAATATTGAAGTTCCGAATTCCCTTTAATATATCTTTTCTCCTATCCAATTTTTGTTGCTTATCTCTAGGATTTAATCCTACAGTAGATTTAAGTTCTTGAACTAGATCTCGATGAGATTTCATGTGACGCAGCATCTATTTACATAATTATAAATTAACATGAATAAGCATAATTAAAATGACAAAACTAGAAGTAGCTCCAGAATAACTTCATCCATACCATACTCTGAATAGCTCGCCCCTTAATAACACTTTGAAGGAGGATGACATGTTTTAAAGTTTCTTCTTCTTCTTCATCTCTTTCACCCAATGCACAAGCAAGAGGCCCAGTCATCACTTTTTCAATGTTCTTATGCAATCTTTGAAAATGGTTTATTTGCCCAACTAGAACAAGGAAGAACATTAAATATCTTAAACAAATGTAAACGTATACTTAGTTATTTTAACAGTATTTTGTTTCCTTCTAAAAGACTCCTGGCAAAAATTAAAATAAAAAAATTACAGTTGAGTATCAATTAGTTAAATAAGTGAGACCAAGAGACTCAAATAGTCCTATAACTATCCCTATCCATATTTGAAGAATTAGCACGCACAGCTGACTACATAACTTAATTACCCATTAATGAATTCTATACCTATAAAAATAATGAGAAACGCAGTGCAGCAAATGCAGAAGAGAGACTAAGAAAGAATCTTCGCATAATTATTCTATTATTACAAAAAAAAAATTATTATTTTGCTTTCGGACTGATTGTATATTTGTGTATATGATTGTAATAGCTGATTTTGATTGTTCATTGAGTAAGAAAAAATAATATAACAGACAAAAATTTGTCTTAGCTCCTATTTTATTGATATACGGATTTTAGTATATACGCAATTACAATATCCTGAATAAGAAATAGCATTTAGATATTTACCTTTATTTAATACAGATAAACAAATTCAAATCAGAATAGAATACAAAATATTTACATTGCTAAATAAAAGAAAATCAATAATTGAAATAGTTCTTATTGTCAGTAAAAGTGTTTATTCACTGCCCCCTTGCTTGGTGCTTGTGCATTTGGTCTGGAACATCTCTCATTAAGATGCTCATTAAGATGCAGTCGTAATCTGCAAGCATGGACACGTGCCATTTACCCTGATACCTTTTCTCCATTTGGCGGCAATATCTTGATGAAACCTTTCACCATGTTCATCACTGACGTCTCCACAATTGTCAGGAAAGAAATCCAGGTGTGAGTGGAGAAAATGAATGTTTAAAGACATATTGCATCCTAACTTATAGAATTTTTCTAACAGTTCATTTATGTTTTGGATATAATTTTCATATAATTTCTTACCTAAAATGCCCTAGACAACTTTTTCAAATGCCTCTCAAGCTTCTTTCTCATTGATGTTAAGTACAGTTCTAAAGTTATCATCTCTTATCAGCTTTCTAATTTGAGGGCCAACAAAAACTATTGTTTTCATTCTTAAAATACGGCATCAGACATTTTGGTCGATCTCTATAAAAACTTACTTTAATATCAGTTGACAAAAGCTTCTAGATCCTAAGTGTTCGGCTTTGTCTTTCGTGAGGTTTAATTCTCGTTTCACAACGTTTAACTCATCCTGTGTAATTCTGTGTGGGTCATTCAAGTCATCTGCCGGATCAAAGTCGGAATCTTGTGACATAGAGGGTTCACTTATAACGTCTGTTGATACAACTTCATCATGATCAGTCAACAGTTGATAGTCTTTTGGAGGGTGAGGCACCAGAATCCCTTCACCATGTAGAGTGGGTCGAAGAGCTGATGGAATATTACGATATTTTACAATCCATTTTTTTTTCTTTGATATTCTCTGTTGTCAATGTGGTCTAATACAAAAATAACAGTCATTTGCATGCTTTGTTGGCTCATGCCATATGATCAGTACACTAAAGTTCATCGAATGTTTCTTTCCAGCTACGAAGGCAAAAGTGAAGTGCCATGACTTATCTTGATCACCTACCTAGACTCCAAAGTAATGAAAGTAGGCTGTTTTTACTGTCTGAGATAAAGGTCTTTTTTGAGCAAAGAATGTCCCTTCACCACATAACATATAAAGCATAAGTTGTCAGTACTATTAACGCATTTGCGAGGCATTTTCACAATTTTTGTACACAAAAAGTTAAAAAGTATCACTGGCTTTTAAAAATTCACTGTGTTGTCAGCCAAAACATAATCTGAATTGATAATTACAGTTGTTGCAGGCAGGTTTGCCAACTGCAGAAAAAAATTACCAATTCAACACTAAAAGTCCTATAAATACACTTAAATTGTATTATATCTTCAAAATAAGAGCTAACTAAACTTTTAAAATGTTAAATTAGCTTTTTGTAACCAAAATGAAATACAAATTTGCTACTTTCAATCAGGAAGCTTTTTTGCTGTTGGCTAGTATAATTTAATAGGTTACACGATAGCGTGTGGTAGATTGTGTGGAGCAGAGAATGGGAGAAAGATGACATTTTTCAGTTGAATGAATAACATAAATTTAGAATTAGTTTTAAAGAGTAATTTTCCCAACAATGGGTCACACAATGGGCAATTAATAAACAGGTAGGTGGATAAAAAAAATGTGAATCAAATAATTTTATTTTATACTAAATAAATAAAGAAGCTAATCTTTGCTGTCTCATTACACCCATTTTATGTTTACCCACTGAGGAATTCACCTTAAATCACCTTGCATTACCCAAAAGAATACACTGAAACGGTACACAAGAACCACTAAAGATATATAAATAATTTTTCTTAAGAAAGTAAAGAAATTATTAAGTAACATTAATAAATATTTTTTGATGTCGGTGCCAAGGCGATCTACAACTTGAGAATTTTGAAAAGAAGAACTTAATTGAAACCAACAGGCTGTGGCTGCACTCTTGATGGCTTGGCACCGACATCAAAGAATATTAACTTATTGTACTGTTTAGGCTGATTTGGAAAAGTTGCTAATGTTACTTAATAATTTCCTTACTTTTGTAAGAAAAATTATTTATATATCTTTAGTGGTTCTTGTGTACAATTTTGAAGTTGGTTTTTTATTTTTCTAAAAAGTTTTTATTTATTATCAATTATATATTTTACATTGGAATTGTAAAATATAAATAATTAATAAATTTATTTTTTTTAAATTCAGAAGATTGTTCGATGTGGAACATTTTGTGAGACAGTTTTCAATGTGGGACATCTGGACCCTATTTCATAATAAAGTAGAAGAGTACAAGGGCAAACAGACCTATGATTTATTTCACAGTGTGTCATATGCGTAGTAAGTCATAGGTGGTTCCTTGCCACGGCCTACGTCGACGACTTGGCAGTCATAGTGGCTAGTCTTGTGTCGGAATGATGCATGAGGAAGAAGCTGAGCATGGCCGCAGCAAAGACCCAGGCCATGCTTGTAAGAGGCTCCACAGACAGTGCTCACCCTATCAAACCACCCTATCAACCACCTTGTTCACTGGAAGATTCATTAATGAGCGTATATACAGTCTCCAGTATATTAATGAAAATTTGCTTCTTAAATTCACTGAAGCAGTAGCATTGGACAAGTTGATTCCAATAACACTTTTTGGTAACACTTCTGGACGGTAACACACCTGGAATTTTAGCTTCAATATGGCATCAGAAAAGTTAAGAAGGCCAGAAAAATGTACATTTGTTATGACTACAACTGTGCCTGATATTTTGTGACAATATGAAGGTATTTATGAAATGCATGTTGATAAGTTGATGGTAACACTCAAGGTAAATAATTAAAATGCTTACCATGATTTTGAGGATTAAAATATTGGAATCCTCTTCTCTTTATAAAAACTGTCTCAAACTGTAGACTGCTACCTTCCCAAGGGTAATCATGGGCCCTTCTCTGCCTTGAAAAACCCTACCTTCTTGATGATAAGGTGTGTGACACTCATGGAGAACCTCAAAGAAGATCTGCTGGGGACCAAAGTTTAAACATGGATCCTGACGATAGTAAGCTCTCTAAAAATAAATATTCTGATCCAAAACTTTTTATCAAAACAATCTAAACAGTTTATATTTTTTCCAAACACATGCCTGTGTTTTTTTAATAGAAACTGCATATATGTCTATCCATTTTTCTTCCAAACCAAGTATCATAAAAGGTCGAATAGTTGGATTAACATCTTCAGGAAACTAAACTTTAAAGCACTAATTAAATATATATATATATATATATATATCTTTCAAAAATGGCACTTTTAAACCCTAAAATAAAACTGTGATAGCGAAATTGGACATTTAAAGTGAAATGACCCAAAACCAAATTATGTAAAGAACTTTTTTTGTCTTTCTTATCACTTCTGATATTTCAATGGTTTTGGACTCAGATATAAAAATGAATTACTAATATTAATAATTTCCTTATTATTATTTTTCCATAATAGAAGAATAGTAATAGGTTTGATTATAATTGATTCAGTAGGTTACGGTCCAATATAGGCAACTTTCTCATGCACAAAGGTTATATAAATTCAAACTGAAAAAATATATACATACCAGGTATTTCTTCAGGCATAGAATAAAACTGAATTCTTTTGCAACAGTGTTTTTTTAGATGCCTTTCATTCATTTGAGGTAATGGCGTTGATATTCCTTTCCAGAGGGCATTATAAATATCTAAAATTTGATAAATACTTAAAAATAATGTAATTTCTCAAAATATATTAGAAAGATAATTAAATAATTTTAACACACGAAAGATTAATTAATTAATGTTTAAAGCCAAGTATTGTTTACATAACCTAATATTTTTAAGCATCATTATTATAATTATTGAATATAACTTTACTAAAGTGTACTTTTATTACTATTGGGCAAGATCTTCAATAATTTATTCCAAATTTTATAATTTTTCACTGTATACAGCTAAAGTAAATTAACTGGCACACTTTGTTAATATTACTCTATACACTAATTACTCTAATGCCTATGTTATTTTCTGATAAAATATCATTTGTAATTATTTTTCTGGTTACAGTTGTACCAATATTTCAATACATGAATAATTAAAAATGTGAAATTATAGAAAAAAAAATATTGCCGATATATAATGTTAACTTGGATGAAAGGTTGTTCAATTTATCAAAATGCTGAATTACACAGAAAATAATGCACCTTTATTATCTATTAGACAATGTTTCATAACAAAAAATAAAAAAAATTGACAAATTTAACAATCATTGAGTAAGGTGGAGAGGTAGTGACAGAAAGTGTTCTGAGCTACCTATAACAAGAAAGGCAAACTTCTGTCCAACTGTAAGCTGGAGGGGTCGCTTTCTGAGCTACATGACCAGCTTCAGATTATTTGGCTCTAGCCTACCTATTAGTCTCAAGCAGGCTGGAAGCTATTTCCTGTCAGCAAAATGAGGAGCTACCCATGTGAGACACGATTTGGCATGTTATTCTTGTGCAAGGTTCACGCTAATCTCTATATTATTACAATTTTAATAAATGATGGACTACCATGGTCCTCAATCTGAATGAACTGGTATTCTTCTCTCCAACATGATCAGGTCAAAGCGTAATACGCTCATTCTCCATTGAATTTTCATTCATATGCAGGAGTGTACTCCATCTTGACCCAGGTGCAGTTTGAGAATTTCATGTACCATGAACAGCACCCTTAAATAGATCATCATTGGATGCTGATTGAGGGATATCAGAGATACGCATTTCCAGCCAGTCAATGGTTAAGTCAAGCGATTCCTAAATGTGAAACCAGCCAAGAACTTACTGGTTTATGAGACCTTCCGTATGATGAAAGTGGCTGAAGAAATCATCTCCATCAGCAACATGGACTTAAGAACCCTGGCACTCAGGCTATCTCATGCTTAATCCTCTCAATGATACACATGTAAAGTACCTAAGACATTGGCTCCAATCACATCAGAGGTGAAATAAAGTCAGCCAAAGCCTGAAATTTTTGAAAAAAATAAAAATCTGTGTATCCAGAGTGACCTGCGATCAGAGCTTAAAATATATAGAGGAGAAACATAAGGACTTGCTTAACAAAAATCACCTATCAATATCTCAGATGGATTAGTCATACAGTAGTGCAGTGCATCAGCAATAATTGGCAAGAGACAACAAAGTAGAACAAAATCAGAGGGATAGGCAAATAAACAATGACATCACAGAGCTATAAGCAGCAAATTGGAAAACAGGTGTGGAGACGGTTATTCACGACAGCATGACATTTACAAGATCAAGAATGTAAGCAGAAAAATAATAATAATTTATATTAAGCAAAATACTGTAAAATTTATAAATATTGGACAACTCTATCCAGGAGGCTTTACCAGCATATGCCTGAGAAGCTACAAAGTGAGCGGATGTCCATACATTTCTTTTTTATTTTTTTTTTTGTCCATTGTTTATTTATTTATTTATTGGTTACGAGCAGGTCCATCCTGGGAGTTGGGATTTGAGTAGTGGCAGGATTCGAAAAATATGACTATCGGACTAAGAAGCCTTAGTTCCTTCTGAATAGTTGTTCTGGTACAGAAGTTGTAATAGGTGGTAATACTTACACAAATAATGAATCATGTATTTTATTAGAAAATTTTAGTTTACAACAGATAAGGTAACACATTAAAATGCTTTCTACACTGCATTGGTTAAGAAGACAAAGGGATTGAGATGATACAAGCTGCGACAGCTTTTTTGTTCAATATGTCAACCACTAATAATCATAAAATACAATTAACCTTGTAATGATGCCATCATTTAATTTATTCATAATTATTATTATTGCTGTTTATTTCAATAATAAACTAATATTATGCTACTAAGCAATATATTTAGAAAAAAAACATGATCCTCTCTTGGATATATATATATATATATATATATATATATATATATATATATATATATATATATATATATATATATATGTATATATATATATATATATGTATATATATATACTTGTGGCCTAAATGCTGCCAAAGTTAAGAATAAATTGTTATAAAATAAACCAATCCACACTAATCACCATTTAATAACAAGAAGTATGTGCATTATAATTGTGAAGATAAAAATTATTTTATTTCAAAGATAAATGTTAATAAAATGAATTAACAGTTACATATGTGTTCCTTACCTCCAATTATTTTGGGGCGCGGATCGATACAAAGCTTTTCATGTGCATAGGCAGGATTCTTTCCAAACATAGCCAATGGTGCATTTAAGTCAGAAGACAAATAATGAAATTTCTCAATTATATTAAGCTTTTTCAATCTGTTTTGTCCTAATGGCCTTTGATATGTTTTCCGAAGAGCTAAATTATAAAAAATAGATAAATCAGGGTATATATATGTATAATTTTACACAACAGAAATGGACTTTAAACAATTTTATTTTAAAGAGAAAAAACTATTGACATTAAAATTATTATAGTGCTAAAATCAAATGAGCTGTGGACCGATAAAGACCAAGTTAAGTTATTACTTCCTCTAGCTGTGAAATATTGTTACTTAAGATCATGAAAAAAGATGAATATTAAGCATGAGTTAAGAAGACATGTAATAATTTATCATAAAAATATTTATTATTTTTTAGATAAAATACCTATACATTTGTTTTTATTACTTTAAGAATATTCCACATTATTAAACCGATCCACCTACATTTTCAAAAATACTAAAACTTATCATTTTAATTCTTTTTTATAGTTTATTTTTTTATAGAAAATTTAAGTTTTCTGAACATTAAATTTTCATTATTTATAATTTTATTATTAATAAATTGATTTTTACTTTCTTGTACGCAGTAAAGGAAGTATTGTAATCGCGAAAATTTTCGGTTTTCAGATTTTAACGGAAATATCCATTTTGACCATCCCTGAATCCATTTTGACTAGTTTTGTTCTGATGTCTATACCTAGTTCGTATCGTGCGTATCTCGCATAACTCAAAAACGGTTAGCCATAGAAAGTTAAAATTTTGTATTTAGGATTATTGTAAAATCTAGGTGTGAACCTCCCTTTTTGGTCATTAGATGATAATCGGAAGTGGTACTTTACTTCAAGATCATTATTGATTTTCATAAAAAATTATATTAAAATATAACACAAAACTTTTCAAATTTGATATATAAGACTTACATATTAATATTGTTACGTTAAAATTTCGTGATACTTATTATTTTATTATTTTTTCTTATTTTTTTTAATTTTTATATTAATACAACTTTTGAGAGACTTAGTGAGGGCGTAATATTAGAAATAGTTTTAAGTTACGTGATAAATTTAATTACGATCCCAAAACAGCTGAGCGAGAGGCAGTGATGAGAGAGACCTAGCCAGCTGGGAGGAGAGACAAGTGACGAGAGAAGTCGCGACTTTGATCGAAGTGCACGAGGTGCGGGATTTGTTTTCTCTATCCTGTACGGTTTAATGAGATTTTTTTGTTGTGGTGTGCGTCCAAGGCGTTAGAACTTCGCGCCATACGAAAGTTTACAGCGAATTTCTCGAGAAGAATACGAAAAAAGGACATCACCGGAGAACAAGAAGAACCGAGAAAATAGGACTGGCTGCCCCATCTAATTCTTCGGATTTGTAATTTTATTTCTTTTGTTATTATTATAATTTTATACATTAAACTAAGGATAGTAATTTTGTTTTTGTTTGAGTCCGGCTGGAATAGTTTCTTTTGTTTGTTTTAAATGTTTTTTTTTGGTTAATAAAAGTTTATGTATATTTTTTTTTTCTCTCAAACAAGTTGTTTTATGTCATTTATTATATTATCCTGGTATTATTGTATTTTACCATAGAAAATTTAGGAATGTCCATGTAAACTACGTCTCTCAAAGGGTTTAGTGCTTATATCAATATAGAGTCACACTGAGGCCCTGAGTTCGAAGCTACCTCCGGCAGGTATCTTTTTTTTTGTTAATAATGAAATTAATCTTTTTTTTTATCATTATTTTTTTTAAGTGACTTAAGGGTCTTTTTAAGAATTTTTAATTAAATTATTTTGTTGAGCAAGACGATTAAATAATTATTTCTTTTTTTTTTGTTAAATTTATTTTATCATTGTTTTAATTTATTTATATTGGTATATGTTTCCTTGGTTTTTTTCTTATATTTTTTTTCTTTTAGGGTTTCACTATTTTCCTTAAAATAGTGTGGCGTCCGAATTTCAATTATTTTTTTTTTGACAGGAGATATACTTGTATTTCACTTTTGATGGTTTGGTGAAAGTAGAAGGGTTGTGGATTAATATTTTTTTCGACCCTTGGCGTCGCGACTGGGTTATCGGCACAATATTGCCCACTCCCGTCGGGGGACGGAGTGTGGTAGCAATATAAATAACTTAATAAATTTTGGTTAAAATTGGCAAACCGGAAGTGGTACTTTACTTTAAGGTCATATTTGACTTTCATCAAAAATTATATTAAAATATAATGTAAAATATTTCAAATTTGGTAAATATGATTTTTATGTCAATCTGAATGTATTTACTAGATTTGGGTTAAAATTAGTGAGCAGAAAAGGGTACTTTACTTGAAGGCCATAATAAACAATTAAATTATATTAAAATTAAATTCAGGAATAATATGTTTCGGCAATAAAGGTTACTACAAATTAAATATTTTTATTACTTTATGTTAGTGTTAAAATTTAGTGTAAAATACGGGTTTTCCTCCCCATTTGTGAGGTGAACAAGTCTGCAGCAGGAGAATAAGACATAAGTTAAGTGGGTTCTTCCGCATAAAATGTCGAAACTGTCAATTTCCAATGTTTCATCTAGTAATATTGACAGTTCTAGTGTTGTCACGGAACACGAAGAAACTCTTCGAAACTAGTTACCTACTGACAGAAAATGGCGTATAATAACGGAATGAGACCTCCTGAAAGAAGAGTACCTATGTGTGTGTGTTAATAGATGGACGCCGAGTGTCGTTTTTGAGATACAGTTATCATGGGAAACTAGTAAACAAATTCAGGATCACTTTTTGAGCCACCGATTAATAGTTTAATAGGCGTGACAGGAAGTCATGTGCTGTCCACATCAGATATTTTCTTATTGGATTTTCTATCAGTTAATTTAGAACCAGAAATCAACCAAATTAATCTTTATTTAAAACCCTCATTGATAACAGACTGCAGTAAAATATTTAAAAATGAACTTTTCAAACAAAGTAAATATTTTAACTATATATATTTGTTCTGGTTTCTTTAATTTTTAAAAAAAAATATTCTAATATAAAATTTTAACCATTTTGGCCGTGGCCGTCTACTGTTATAGATCGTCTCTGTGTCTAAGTGGTATTTCAAAAGTTAAACTAGATCAATAAAAGTGATTTTTGACATAGTGGTGTAATTTATATTATTTGATACGTTTACAAAGTATGATCAAGTTAGGGCAAGAATTGAAGGAGTTACGAAGAAACAAAGAAGTAGCACTTCGCAGTGAGTTACCAATCTCTTATCTCTTAAAATCAGCAGGCAATTTTTTGTCACTCCCCACCGCTGTATACCTTATTTCACGGTCAGTGTTAATCTCAAGCAGCTGTTACGAAGCTGTAATAACGAAGATTTAATGGAAGTAATAAAGAAATAATGAAGAGTCGAAAAGTTCGTTGAATAAAACAACGGTAATATTGGACTCACTAATGGCAGAAATTTCGGACCTCAGGAGAAAAAACTCCGAACAAGATAAAAAAATTACTTCATTAGAAAACGAAATAAGGTTTTTAAAGAGAGAAGGGAGAAAGAATAACATCATATTTTTTAGTGTGCTCTATTCGGAAAACGAAGATATATCGTCAAAAGTGACTAATGTGTGTCAAGAAGTTGATGTGGAACTCCGAAAATATTCTATAAATAATTGTTTTCGAATTGGAAAAGGGCGAGAACCAAGACCAATCTTGATATCTCTCAACAATAATAATGTCAAACAGGCAATAATGAAAAGAAGAGACACCTTAGCAAGAAACAACTATAGGTTAAGCCACGATAGGTTACCGGAAGATAGGGAAGTGGGCAGGCGAATTTTCGCTTGTATGAATAAATTAAAACATATAGACAAAAATGCGACTTACAGAAGGAGGCTCTTAAAAGTTAGAGGCAATCTATATTGCCTAAAGGAGGCTGAAAGTTTGCTGGAAACGTCTCTCATGATTGATCAAGAAGACGAAAATCAAACAAATACTGAAAAAAAGAAAGACAAGCGAAAAATTAAAAGAATTTGAGTTCCGACCGAGATCTCGTTCTCTGAGCGGCCAACCAACAGAAAATGACTCCTTACCTGAAAGGCTGTCACAAAGGCTCTTAGATCGTCAAAACAACCACAGTAACTATAAGTTTTCAAATAACCATACTAACATAATATATAATATAATATTTAACAATGTTAAGGGATACCAAAATTTGTCAAACATTAGTGATTTTTCATGCTCTAATATACTGGCAATACGTATTGTAGAAACCTGGCTGACGAATGATAATTTTACCATACCACCTTGGTTAAAAAATCATCCTTAGAAAATCTTCTAAATATTGATAGTGTGAATAAACTAAATAAGATTTATTTCTTTTTGTTAAAAACTATATATATTTAAAGTAACTATGAATCCACATAATTCGTGTAACAAACCGGTTAAAACTTAATAAAAAAAAAAAAAAAAAAAAAAAAATCTGATGTGGACAACACATGACTTCCTTGCACGCTTATTAAACTATAAATCGGTGGCTCAAAAAGTGATCCTGAATTTGGTTACTAGTTTACGAAGATCGCAGTATCTCAAAAACAACACTCGGCGTCCCAACAGGGGCATGGTCAAGTTGAGGCTTGAAACGTTAATGCATTATATTTTTAAATTATATTAAGATGTTTAACTATTCAATTATATATACAGCTTTAGAAATAACTATCTAATTATTTATGTAGCATTAAGAACTATTAGGAATAAAAATTTAATTTGTTATGTTATTAAATCATTAAATTATATTAAGATATACACTTTTTTACTTCCTTGTACGAAGTAAAGGAAGTATTGTATTCGCGAAAATTTTCGGTTTTCAGATTTCAACGGAAAGATCCATTTTGACTATCCCTGATTCCATTTTGACTAGTTTCGTCGTGGCGTCTGTACGTACGTACGTTCGTTCGTTCGTATTTCACATAATTCAAAAACGGTTAGCCGTAGAAAGTTGAAATTTTGTATTTGGGGTTGTTATAAAATCTAGTTGTGAACCTCCTTTTTTTGTCACTGCTTGATCACCGGAAGTGGTACTTTACTTGAAGGTCATAATTGATTTCCATAAAAAAATATATTAAAATACTATGCAAAACTTCTCAAATTTAGTATTTATAACTTATATATTGATTTAAATAACATACTAGATTTTGGTCTAAATTGGAAATCCGGAAGTGGTACTTTACTTGAAGGTTATATTAGACTTTCGTCAAAAAATATATTAAAATATAATGTAAAACATCTCAAATTTGGTAAATAGGACTTTTATATCAATACTAATGTATTTACTAGATTTTGGTAAGATTCGTGAGCGGAAAAGGGTACTTTACTTGAAGGTCATAATAAGCTTACATCAAAAATTATATTTAAATTAAAAGACAAATCATATGTTTCGGTAATAAAGGTTACAAACGCAATTTGGTTTCCAATCCAATTTAACATTTTTATTATTGTTTTAAGTGTTAAAATTGAGTCTAAAATACTAGTTTTCCTCCCTGTTTGTGAGATTAACAAATCTTCATCATGAGAATAAGATATTAGTTAAGTGGGTTTTTCCGCTTAAAATGTCGAAACTGTGGATTTCCAATGCTTTATGCAGTGATATTGACAGTTTTGTTGTTGTCATGGAACATGAAGAAATATCTTGGAAACTAGTTACCTACTGAAGGAAAACGACATATAATAACGGAATGAGACCTCCAGTGACAAGAGTGTGTGTGTCAATAGATGGATGTCGGGACGCGGAGTGTCGTTTTTACTTCGAAAATTCAGTATCACATTTTGAGCCACGGATTTATAATTTAATAGGCGTACACGGAAGTCACACATCAGATATTTTTTAAAGGTAAAGTTCTTTATACAGAACAAAATATAACTTCAACCAATTGTAGAAAAAAAAAATGACTTGTACCTCTTTACCCAAACACAACAGAATTTTGTAAGTAATTAGTTTAAATGATTAACAAAAAAATATAAGAATACAAACAAAATTTATTAATAAAAAATTATACATTAACATATGAAAATTAACTATTAAATTGTTTTCAAAATTAAAATTAATTTTAACATTTACTAAGAAAAAGAAAAAAGGTTGGATTGATTTAGTTATGTGGAATGCTCTTGAATAATATTCATATATCTATACATTAGTTTATCTTAAATAAACATTTTACTATATCATTAAAAATAAACAAAAATCAAATTTTCATTTCTCCTTCATGTCTCCTTCTTCCTTGGGCCCACCTTTTTTTCAGAATCCTAATTTTCAAAAATTTTCTAGCATTAACAAATCTAGGGATTTGAAGCAATTTGAAACAATGAATGAATGAATGAAAATAAATTTTATTCTGGGACTTTTGGTCCCCTTAGAATAACAGAAATGTTCAGTACTAGTACTATTTGTCTAGCTTACTTACAGTAAATAATTAAGAAAAGTAAAATAGTAAAATGAAATAAAGGAGATTTTAATAATTAAAGACATTTAAATCATAATTAAGTATATATGTAAACCTATTTACACTAACAAACAATAGACATAATAAACAAAACTATAAACAGTTACTATAAACATAAAATGAAGATATATATATATATATATATATATATATATATATAAATAAAACTATAGTACTTACATCAATGCGGAAGATTGATAGTTAAGGAGGTGGAGAAATAATTGATACTTGAGGGAGTTTAAGGATGAGGATTTGCGAATGGAGTTGGGTAAGAAATTCCAAAATGAAGTAGCTCAAAAGGTAAAGGATCTTTTGAAAGAGGCAGTGCTATGAAAGGGCATATACAAGTTTGTAGGTTGGGATCTGGTGTTTAAAAAGTGTACAGAGGAACACGGGGTGAACAAATCAAGAATATAAGGAGGCTTTTTGATTTTGAAGGTTCGGAAAAGATAGATACCTAGGAAGTATTGCCGTCGGAAAAAGGTTATAGGAATAGGAAGAGGATCAACAAAATAGGAATTAAGTTCATCAGGAGCAACCGGGTAATAAGTGCAGGATTTGGAGTTTACAACGGATAGGTTTTTAAGGATTTTCCATCTGGACGTAGGATCAGTGGCGTGCGATAAGGTAATTTGGAAATATTGTGCCTTGGCACGGCGTAAGGAAGATTGGGTGAGGTTTATTAGGAACTTAAAAGAGGACTAGTCATCGGTAGCACGTGTTCGTCAAAAGCGTCTCCTGGCAGCATCTCTTCTCCTCATCAACTCTCTAATTTCTGTATTAATCCAAGGAGCCGCAGGATGTCTGAAGGTGGAGGTCTTTAGGAGTGTGTGATGGTTTAGGAAAATAGAGAGATTTGAGGAAAGGCATTCCACCATTTCATCAATGGAGGAAGAGGAATAGATAGGTTCTAGGGATTGGGAAAGTGAATCGAGGAAAGGTTTTAGTTTTTCAGAGGTAAATGAGTCGAGGTCCCGCCAGGAAATTTGTTTGGGAATGAGCTTAGGAGTTGGAATATTATAGGAGATCTTGATAAGATCATGACATGAAAGGAAGGGTACTGGATTCTGTGAGGAAGATAATAAGTTTTGGGAGGAATCTATTACAAAAATGTCCAGCCATATACTAGTAAACTGAGTGTGATGGATGGGTTGAAAGGGTACTATGAAGAGGTCTAAGGAGTGGATGATGTCTATAAGATATGTTTTGTCATGAGAGTCGGAGCACAGATTAATGTTGAAGTCGCCAGTTATTATCACTTTGTTGTATAAAGGCACGTAGGTGAAGAGAGAGGATTCGAATGTAGAATCAAATCGGACGTGAGGAGGGTGGTATACTGTCACATAGAGGAGGGAAGATGAATTAAAGGAAATTTCCAAGAAAAGATATCTAAATGAGGTGTGTCAGGGGAAGGGGATTTGGAAAAGATTTTCACCCTCAAACTATCATGAACGTAGATACCTACACGTCCACCAGTTCGGTCTCCGATTTCAACTAAATATTTTGTGGTGATCCTACATCCAAAAATATCGGAGACTTCTTTCAGCGTTCGTTCCAATAGGCTCTAGGAATCGAGAAAAAAAAATACAACATGCTGAAACTGCTTTATTTTCCAAAAACATTAATGTTCAGTGTAAAATGATTGATTTTTGGTCAAATAAATTGAAAAAAATGTTTAACTATTGGGTCAACAAGCCTTATAGATTTTTCACATCCAAAATTATGGCAGATTTTGATTCAGCATAGCAAAAAACCTTAATGGTGAATATATCATTTTTTTTTTTTCAGTTTTGAGAGGGTTCAAGATTTGTTAGCCACAAAATTATGTTTCGATTTGATTACTATTTTCTTGAGCTCGTTGGAAAGAGGAACGTTTCATCTAAAAAGCTATTGCATTATCTAGAAGGTCTGCGTAAAAAAAAAGTTATTACAAAATAAAAACAAAATTGAGATCTTTTGCAGATAATATAGGTTCTAAAACTCATAGGAAGACCACAGTTAAAGCAAACTGTGTAAATTAAGAACCTTTGCCGGCGACCCAAATTTGGTGTGAATCATTCAAAGAGTTCCTGATCCATGGACAATTTTTTAAATCTTTAAAAAAATTTTGAAGACCCTTGGCAAAATTTTTAGTCAAACAATTTTTATTTTTAGATTCACCTGGAAATTTGAATTCAGGGTGTTAAAACCAAATCTGATGAACCATAAAATTCTGTTAATATACTTCACTAACTATAAAATTTAATTATTTCATTTAAAAAATTTACTGTTTTTGGAACACAAATAATGTTTTTGTCGTATTTATAACACTTTAAATGTGACCTTAAATTTTCAAATTAAATTTCAATTTGCTATGACATCCAATGTAAGGACTTGTACACATTACAAGAATAATAACAAGGAAGGCACATACCTGTCAGTAGAGGGAAAACAGGCGAGCTGGCACACTCCTGTGCGCGCCCACGTGACCAGTCACGTGACCTATGGCGGGAAATTTGAATTTGAATTTTCATCTCGACCTAACCTTAACTGCCACGTGGTCTTGTCTCGACCCTACCTTAACCACCACGTGGTCTCACCTCGACCTAACCTTAACTATTAGGCCACGCCCCTTTTTAGTCATGTGACCGTTAGGCCCCGCCCCTTTTACCCTTATCGCTCTCCAACCAGCCAATCATATTGCTTCACCCTGATTACTCCCACCCTAAGCCGCCATTTTGTTTACAATGACGTGGTCAGCATCCACGCTTAACCACCATGTTTATCCCCTCCACCAATTGAAGGGCCAGGTACCCACTTTATAGTATGTAACCTCTCCTACGGTTATATAATCATAACCTATACGACGAAGGGTCAGGTATCCACTTTATAGTCTGTAACCTCCCCTACGGTTATATAATCATAACCTATACGACGAAGGGTCAGGTATCCACTTTATAGTCTGTAACCTCCCCTACGGTTATATAATCATAACCTATACGATGAAGGGTCAGGTATCCACTTTATTGTCTGTAACCTCCCCTACGGTTATATAATCATAACCTATACGACGAAGGGTCAGGTATCCACTTTATAGTATGTAACCTCCCCTACGGTTATTTAATCATAACCTATATGATGAAGGGTTAGGTACCCTCTTCATACTCTGTAACCTTCCCAAAGGTTACATAACCTTTACATTGTTTTCGTGTTTGTGCAACCTTCTCAATGTTCACGTAATCTTTACAATATTTAACTTTACCAACATTTAAACAGGTTGGATCATGTATAGACAAGTTGGATGATGTCTAGGTGAAATACAAATATGGACTTTGAACTGTTTATCTTTAAAACCAAAAAGAAATAGTAGGGCTTCTTAATCCTATAACAACTGTTGGACTTTGAACTCTTAATCCCCAACCATTCTTATCTCGCTGAAACATAATCAAAACAACTTTTCAATGTACTACGTATTTTTAATATCTGATAGTATAAATAATGGTCCTTAGAGGATTAACTTTTAATCCCTAAAATATATTGACAAATCGAAACGACACGCTGACCAAAGAGGTTATACCTTTTCATAGCTTTGAAATATTTTCAAAGTACACGAGTCGGTATTAATAGCCAAGAACATATCGCAGTAAATTTTAATTGATGAATATAAATTAATCATTAATTCATATTCGAACTTTAAATAACTTTTCAATGTTCTACGTATTCTTAATAGCTGATAGTATAAATAATAGTCTTAAAAGGATTAACTTGTCAATGTTCTACGTATTTTTATTCTCTCATAGTTATTAATGGTCTTAAAAGGATTAACTTTTAATCCACTAAGTTCCTATCGAACTTTTAATCTCTAAAATATATTAACAAATCGAAACGATGGTATCACGCTGGCCAAAGAGGTTGCACCTTTTCATAGCTTTGAAATATTTTCAAAGTACACGAGTCGGTATTAATAACTGCGAACATGTCGCAATAAATTTTAATTAATGAATATTAATTAATACTATTTCTTAATCCCTTAAGAGCTTTTGGACTTTGAGCTGTTAATACCAAAACATAAAGAATGATTTAGGACTTCCGCTAAAAAGTAAACAAATTTAGCTTTCGCAATAATGCTCTATCTCTTAATCCTTCCTTTAAAGGAAACAATGGAAACAATAATACCATGCTTAATGTTTAACCGAATCCATCATTTTCTTTCAATTCATTGATAATATCTTTTGAGTAGGCCTTTTACTGCTTTACTGGTCTTTTACCTCTAATTTTTAACATAGCTTTATATTTTTTTAGTATATTTTAACCAATTTTAGATATTATTTTTTGTTTTTATAATTGATTTTGCCTATTACTTTATTGATTTTAGTAAATTTTAATGATTTTGGAAATAAAATAAAACATTTTATTAGCAAATAATTATATATAAAACTGTTTTGAGATGATTTATTATCTGTAGTTGATATTATTTGAGAATGTTGGCGTAAGATGTGCTATATTTGGTCCCCATTTGTATGATACTATGTTTTTTTCATTCCTAATGATGCTCGAATTGGCGAAACGTTGACTGGTCAGATATTTACTGCTGTTTAAGAGACTCAAATCTTTATTCAGGATTCTTCCAGAAATATACTAATAGTTTAGAAATATTCATATTAACCCTTCTCCATACTCGCTTCATAATTCAAATTGTTTGATTTCTTTAATGAAACGATAACTATTTATTAGATATTTCTATATCGTTTCCGGGTCAAAATGTCTTGTTTTGTGCAGGTGACTGTCAATATTAGAATGTTTGGCATGATAGGATTATAGATAATACTAAAATTAACTCATATGAGCACAATCGTGGTAGTTATAGCACAATTATGACCACACTTTTTCCTAAAAATACCATGTTTATCGATTAATCAACAATCAGTTCAATCAATCTTAACGAGTCCATCTTGCTTTTGCACACTAACTTTCCGTTGGACAGAACATTTATGGACTTCACCAGGATGAGAACCATTGTCACTGGACCAATTGGATGAGAATCATAGCACCCTAGGATTTTAAAATGAGTAGCCGATAGAGGGAAAATGAGGTAGTTCGAGCACAATGCTGATCACACTTTCTACGAAGAATAGCATCAGGTCTCGTCTATGAGACATTTTTCCCAGTTACTTTCGCCTTGCCGAGGTGTGTTTATTGGTAAACACAGCAATCACATACTAGATTTTATTTGTTTTTATTAGATTGATATTTATTTTTTATTAAGAGGCGGAAGCTGGGCCTCATTAAGACTCCAATATCTTTAGGTAATCAACTCCAATCAATCCAAAATGTTAAATATTTCCTCGATATATCGTCTCCGGATCAAAATGTCTTGTTTTGTGTAGGTGACTGTATATTATATATATTAGAATGTTTGCCATCATCAAATTACAGATAATATGAACAGTGACTAATATGAACAAAATCGTGGTTGTTAGATTCTTATCACAGTTTCCTCCAAAAATACCATAAGTTCGTCTGTGAGGCACCTCTACTAGTATCTGTTCCCTCATCGAAGTTTGTTTATCAATAAATCAACATTCAGTTCAATCAATTTTAACCACTCCATCGTACTTTTACATTTATTTGTTTATCAAGAGGCGGAAGCTGGGTGGCTTTAAGACTCCAATATCTTTTGGTAATCGACTCCAATCCACTCAGAATATTAAATTTTAACCGGAAAGGATAGAAATTTAACAGAAGGCATTGATCACTTTCTGAAAAGTTAGACGAGCTGCGGACATTACAAGTGACTAGAATCCAAGAGTCATGCCCTGGATCAATTCTACTGTCATAATATTAATCATGGATGGGTGACCTTAGTAGTTGAGCTCCTCTAAATACCTACACTCTTAATACGAATATAAAATTTTTAATCCAATTTATCACTTTTGCAGTGGAAGTACTGCAGGATATCGATGATTATTTGAGAATGTTGGCGTAAGATGTGCTATATTTGGTCCCCATTTGTATGATACTATGTTTTTTTCATTCCTAATGATGCTCGAATTGGCGAAACGTTGACTGGTCAGATATTTACTGCTGTTTAAGAGACTCAAATCTTTATTCAGGATTCTTCCAGAAATATACTAATAGTTTAGAAATATTCATATTAACCCTTCTCCATACTCGCTTCATAATTCAAATTGTTTGATTTCTTTAATGAAACGATAACTATTTATTAGATATTTCTATATCGTTTCCGGGTCAAAATGTCTTGTTTTGTGCAGGTGACTGTCAATATTAGAATGTTTGGCATGATAGGATTATAGATAATACTAAAATTAACTCATATGAGCACAATCGTGGTAGTTATAGCACAATTATGACCACACTTTTTCCTAAAAATACCATGTTTATCGATTAATCAACAATCAGTTCAATCAATCTTAACGAGTCCATCTTGCTTTTGCACACTAACTTTCCGTTGGACAGAACATTTATGGACTTCACCAGGATGAGAACCATTGTCACTGGACCAATTGGATGAGAATCATAGCACCCTAGGATTTTAAAATGAGTAGCCGATAGAGGGAAAATGAGGTAGTTCGAGCACAATGCTGATCACACTTTCTACGAAGAATAGCATCAGGTCTCGTCTATGAGACATTTTTCCCAGTTACTTTCGCCTTGCCGAGGTGTGTTTATTGGTAAACACAGCAATCACATACTAGATTTTATTTGTTTTTATTAGATTGATATTTATTTTTTATTAAGAGGCGGAAGCTGGGCCTCATTAAGACTCCAATATCTTTAGGTAATCAACTCCAATCAATCCAAAATGTTAAATATTTCCTCGATATATCGTCTCCGGATCAAAATGTCTTGTTTTGTGTAGGTGACTGTATATTATATATATTAGAATGTTTGCCATCATCAAATTACAGATAATATGAACAGTGACTAATATGAACAAAATCGTGGTTGTTAGATTCTTATCACAGTTTCCTCCAAAAATACCATAAGTTCGTCTGTGAGGCACCTCTACTAGTATCTGTTCCCTCATCGAAGTTTGTTTATCAATAAATCAACATTCAGTTCAATCAATTTTAACCACTCCATCGTACTTTTACATTTATTTGTTTATCAAGAGGCGGAAGCTGGGTGGCTTTAAGACTCCAATATCTTTTGGTAATCGACTCCAATCCACTCAGAATATTAAATTTTAACCGGAAAGGATAGAAATTTAACAGAAGGCATTGATCACTTTCTGAAAAGTTAGACGAGCTGCGGACATTACAAGTGACTAGAATCCAAGAGTCATGCCCTGGATCAATTCTACTGTCATAATATTAATCATGGATGGGTGACCTTAGTAGTTGAGCTCCTCTAAATACCTACACTCTTAATACGAATATAAAATTTTTAATCCAATTTATCACTTTTGCAGTGGAAGTACTGCAGGATATCGATGATTATTTGAGAATGTTGGCGTAAGATGTGCTATATTTGGTCCCCATTTGTATGATACTATGTTTTTTTCATTCCTAATGATGCTCGAATTGGCGAAACGTTGACTGGTCAGATATTTACTGCTGTTTAAGAGACTCAAATCTTTATTCAGGATTCTTCCAGAAATATACTAATAGTTTAGAAATATTCATATTAACCCTTCTCCATACTCGCTTCATAATTCAAATTGTTTGATTTCTTTAATGAAACGATAACTATTTATTAGATATTTCTATATCGTTTCCGGGTCAAAATGTCTTGTTTTGTGCAGGTGACTGTCAATATTAGAATGTTTGGCATGATAGGATTATAGATAATACTAAAATTAACTCATATGAGCACAATCGTGGTAGTTATAGCACAATTATGACCACACTTTTTCCTAAAAATACCATGTTTATCGATTAATCAACAATCAGTTCAATCAATCTTAACGAGTCCATCTTGCTTTTGCACACTAACTTTCCGTTGGACAGAACATTTATGGACTTCACCAGGATGAGAACCATTGTCACTGGACCAATTGGATGAGAATCATAGCACCCTAGGATTTTAAAATGAGTAGCCGATAGAGGGAAAATGAGGTAGTTCGAGCACAATGCTGATCACACTTTCTACGAAGAATAGCATCAGGTCTCGTCTATGAGACATTTTTCCCAGTTACTTTCGCCTTGCCGAGGTGTGTTTATTGGTAAACACAGCAATCACATACTAGATTTTATTTGTTTTTATTAGATTGATATTTATTTTTTATTAAGAGGCGGAAGCTGGGCCTCATTAAGACTCCAATATCTTTAGGTAATCAACTCCAATCAATCCAAAATGTTAAATATTTCCTCGATATATCGTCTCCGGATCAAAATGTCTTGTTTTGTGTAGGTGACTGTATATTATATATATTAGAATGTTTGCCATCATCAAATTACAGATAATATGAACAGTGACTAATATGAACAAAATCGTGGTTGTTAGATTCTTATCACAGTTTCCTCCAAAAATACCATAAGTTCGTCTGTGAGGCACCTCTACTAGTATCTGTTCCCTCATCGAAGTTTGTTTATCAATAAATCAACATTCAGTTCAATCAATTTTAACCACTCCATCGTACTTTTACATTTATTTGTTTATCAAGAGGCGGAAGCTGGGTGGCTTTAAGACTCCAATATCTTTTGGTAATCGACTCCAATCCACTCAGAATATTAAATTTTAACCGGAAAGGATAGAAATTTAACAGAAGGCATTGATCACTTTCTGAAAAGTTAGACGAGCTGCGGACATTACAAGTGACTAGAATCCAAGAGTCATGCCCTGGATCAATTCTACTGTCATAATATTAATCATGGATGGGTGACCTTAGTAGTTGAGCTCCTCTAAATACCTACACTCTTAATACGAATATAAAATTTTTAATCCAATTTATCACTTTTGCAGTGGAAGTACTGCAGGATATCGATGATTATTAAAACTATCAACACAACTCCATGCGAATCTGCTGACCTCTATTGTCTGTTTTAAGAGCTATTATTCAGTTTTCATGTCACACGAGGGGGTGTAGATCGGTATGGTCAAGGTATGGTTTGAGGTAGTGATGGTGGGTATGGAGATGGTTTAAAATTATCTCCAACCATGTCTGACCACCCCATACCACTCTTAACCATCTCAAACCATCTCTGACCATCCCATACCATCGCTAAACATCTCAAACCATGTCTGAACATCCCTAAATCATCCTATACCACATTCCTGATCATCCGTCACTACCTCAAGCCATACCTTGACCATACCGATCTACACCCCTTCGTGTGACATGAAAACTGAATAATATCTCTTAAAAGAGACAATAGAGGTCAGCAGATTCGCATGCAGTTGTGTTGATAGTTTTAATAATCATCGATATACTGCATTACTTCCACTGCAAAAGTGATAAATTGGATTAAAAATTTTATATTCTTATTAAGAGTGTAGGTATTTAGAGGAGCTCAACTACTAAGGTCACCCATCCATGATTAATATTATGACAGTAGAATTGATCCAGGGCATGACTCTTGGATTATAGTCACATGTAATGTCCGCAGCTCGTCTAACTTTTCAGAAAGTGATCAATGCCTTCTGTTAAATTTCTGTCCTTTCGGGGTAATATTAATTATTCTGAGTGGATTGGAGTCGATTACCAAAAGATATTGGAGCCATCCAGCTTCCGCCTCTTGATAAACAAATGAATGTAAAAGTACGATGGAGTGGTTAAAATTGATTGAACTGAATGTTGATTTATTGATAAACAAACTTCGATGAGGGAACAGTTACTAGTAGAGGTGCCTCACAGACGAACTTATGGTATATTTGGAGGAAACTGTGATCAGAATCTAACTACCACGATTTTGTTCATATTAGTCACTGTTCATATTATCTGTCATTTGATGATGGCAAACATTCAAATATTTACAGTCACCTACACAAAACAAGACATTTTGATCCGGAGACGATATAGAAATATCTAATAAATAGTTATCATTTCATGAAAGATATCAAACAATTTGAGTTATGAAGTGAGGACGGAGCTAATGCCTTCCGTTAAATTTATGTTTTTTCGAGGAACATTTAACATTTTGGATTGATTGGAGTTGATTACCTAAAGATATTGGAGTCTTAATGAGGCCCAGCTTCCGCCTCTTAATAAAAAATAAATATCAATCTAATAAAAACAAATAAAATCTAGTATGTGATTGCTATGTTTACCAATAAACACACCTCGGCAAGGCGAAAGTAACTGGGAAAAATGTCTCATAGACGAGACCTGATGCTATTCTTCGTAGAAAGTGTGATCAGCATTGTGCTCGAACTACCTCATTTTTCCTCTATCGGCTACTCATTTTAAAATCCTAGGGTGCTATGAAACACCTCTTAACAATGGTTCTCATCCTGGTGAAGTCCATAAATGTTCTGTCCAACGGAAAGTTAGTGTGCAAAAGCAAGATGGACTCGTTAAGATTGATTGAACTGATTGTTGATTAATCGATAAACATGGTATTTTTAGGAAAAAGTGTGGTCATAATTGTGCTATAACTACCACGATTGTGCTCATATGAGTTAATTTTAGTATTATCTATAATCCTATCATGCCAAACATTCTAATATTGACAGTTGCTACCACACTCCGTCCCCCGACGGGAGTGGGCAATATTGTGCCGATAACCCAGTCGCGACGCTAAGGTTCAAAAAAAAATTTAATCCACAACCCTTCTACTTTCACCAAACCATCAAAAATAAAATACAATTATATCTCCTGTCAAAAAAAAATATAAGTTCGGACGCCACACTATTTTAAGGAAAACAGTGAAACCCTAAAAGAAAAAAATTATAGAAACAAAAAAAACCAAGGAAACATGTACCAATATAAATAAATTAAAACAATGATAAAATAAATTTAACAAATAAATTTAAAAAAGAAATAATTATTTAATCGTCTTGATCAACAAAATAATTTAATTAAAAATTCTTAAAAAGACCCTTAAGTCACTTAGAAAAAATGATGATAAAAAAAATTAATTTAATTATTAACAAAAAAAAAAGATACCTGCCGGAGGTAGCTTCGAACTCAGGGCCTCAATGTGACTCTATATTGATATAAGCACTAAACCCTTTGAGAGACGTAGTTTACATGGACATTCCTAAATGTTCTATGGTAAAATATAATAATACGAGGATAATATAATAAATGACATAAAACAACTTGTTTGAAAAAAAAATATACATAAACTTTTATTAACCAAAAAAAAAATAAAAACATTTAAAACAAACAAAAGAAACTATTCCAGCCGGACTCAAACAAAAACAAAATTACTATCCTTAGTTTAATATATATAAATATAATAATAACAAAAGAAATAAAATTACAAATCCGAAGAATTAGATGGGGCAGCCAGTCCTATTTTCTCGGTTCTTCTTGTTCTCCGGCGATGTCCTTTTTTCGTCTTCTTCTCGAGAAATTCGCTATAAACTCTCGTCTGGCGCGAAGTTCTAACGCCTTGGACGCACACCACAACAAAAAAATCTCGTTAAACCGTACAGGATAGAGAAAACAAATCCCGCACCTCGTGCACTTCGATCAAAGTCCCGACTTCTCTCGTCGCTTGTCTCTCCTCCCAGCTGGCGCGGTCTCTCTCATCACTGCCTCTCGCTCAGATGTTTTGGGATCGTAATTAAATTTATCACCTAACTTAAAACTATTTCTAATATTACGCCCTCACTAGGTCTCTCAAAAGTTGTATTAATATAAAAATTAAAAAAAATAAAATAAAATAATAAGTATCACGAAATTTTAACGTAACACAGTCACCTGCACAAAACAAGACATTTTGACCCGGAAACGATATAGAAATATCTAATAAATAGTTATCGTTTCATTAAAGAAATCAAACAATTTGAATTATGAAGCGAGTATGGAGAAGGGTTAATATGAATATTTCTAAACTATTAGTATATTTCTGGAAGAATCCTGAATAAAGATTTGAGTCTCTTAAACAGCAGTAAATATCTGACCAGTCAACGTTTCGCCAATTCGAGCATCATTAGGAATGAAAAAAACATAGTATCATACAAATGGGGACCAAATATAGCACATCTTACGCCAACATTCTCAAATAATATCAACTACAGATAATAAATCATCTCAAAACAGTTTTATATATAAATATTTGCTAATAAAATGTTTTATTTTATTTCCAAAATCATTAAAATTTACTAAAATCAATAAAGTAATAGGCAAAATCAATTATAAAAACAAAAAATAATATCTAAAATTGGTACAAAGGTACAAAACTTTAGCTAATAATAATGACGTCATCTATCCAGATATTATGAAATGATTAAAAGGCTCTTTATTATTGTTTGTAAATGATAAAAAAACTTCAAGGATTTAATATTTAATTCTTTTACGGCGTTTAATTATAGAGGATTAATAGTTCAAAGTCCATTGTTTCCTTTAAAGGAAGGATTAAGAGATAGAGCATTATTGCGAAAGCTAAATTTGTTTACTTTTTAGCGGAAGTCCTAAATCATTCTTTATGTTTTGGTATTAACAGCTCAAAGTCCAAAAGCTCTTAAGGGATTAAGAAATAGTATTAATTAATATTCATTAATTAAAATTTATTGCGACATGTTCGCAGTTATTAATACCGACTCGTGTACTTTGAAAATATTTCAAAGCTATGAAAAGGTGCAACCTCTTTGGCCAGCGTGATACCATCGTTTCGATTTGTTAATATATTTTAGAGATTAAAAGTTCGATAGGAACTTAGTGGATTAAAAGTTAATCCTTTTAAGACCATTAATAACTATGAGAGAATAAAAATACGTAGAACATTGACAAGTTAATCCTTTTAAGACTATTATTTATACTATCAGCTATTAAGAATACGTAGAACATTGAAAAGTTATTTAAAGTTCGAATATGAATTAATGATTAATTTATATTCATCAATTAAAATTTACTGCGATATGTTCTTGGCTATTAATACCGACTCGTGTACTTTGAAAATATTTCAAAGCTATGAAAAGGTATAACCTCTTTGGTCAGCGTGTCGTTTCGATTTGTCAATATATTTTAGGGATTAAAAGTTAATCCTCTAAGGACCATTATTTATACTATCAGATATTAAAAATACGTAGTACATTGAAAAGTTGTTTTGATTATGTTTCAGCGAGATAAGAATGGTTGGGGATTAAGAGTTCAAAGTCCAACAGTTGTTATAGGATTAAGAAGCCCTACTATTTCTTTTTGGTTTTAAAGATAAACAGTTCAAAGTCCATATTTGTATTTCACCTAGACATCATCCAACTTGTCTATACATGATCCAACCTGTTTAAATGTTGGTAAAGTTAAATATTGTAAAGATTACGTGAACATTGAGAAGGTTGCACAAACACGAAAACAATGTAAAGGTTATGTAACCTTTGGGAAGGTTACAGAGTATAAAGTGGATGCCTGACCCTTCGTCGTATAGGTTATGATTATATAACCGTAGGGGAGGTTACAGACAATATAGTGGATACTGACCCTTCATCGTATAGGTTATGATTATATAACCACAGAGGAGGTTACAGACTATAAAGTGGATACCTGACCCTTCGTCGTATAGGTTATGATTATATAACCGATGGGGAGGTTACAGACTATAAAGTGGATACCTGACCCTTCGTCGTATAGGTTATGATTATATAACCGTAGGGGAGGTCACATACTATAAAGTGGGTACCTGGCCCTTCAATTGGTGGAGGGGATAAACCTGGTGGTTAAGCGTGGATGCTGACCACGTCATTGTAAACAAAATGGCGGTTTAGGGTTAGAGTAATCAGGGTGAAGCAATATGATTGGCTGGTTGGAGAGCGATAAGGGTAAAAGGGGCGGGGCCTAACGGTCACATGACTAAAAAGGGGCGTGGCCTAATAGTTAAGGTTAGGTCGAGATGAAAATTCAAATTCAAATTTCCCGCCATAGGTCACGTGACTGGTCACGTGGGCGCGCACAGTAGTGTGCCAGCTCGCCTGTTTTCCCTCTACTCCTGTCCAACAAGGCCAAGACAGTAAGCACAGCACTTGTAATAAATCAAATCTCCAGATGTAGACCTCAAACCCCCAGATGAAGAAGAAATAGTGGAAGCCATCAACTTCTTCTTCTTCCTCTACCTTCTTTGTGCCGTGAAGCGTGCAGTTGCAGTCTCGGTCCATCTAGCCCACTGGTCTCCTCTGTCCCTCGCTAATCTCATCTCCGGGATGGTGCGTCCTCTAGCAGCCTCCAGTTTTCTAATGTAATCAGAGTACATGCCTCTGGGTCTGCCACGAGGCCGTCTTCCTTCCGGCCTAGCTTCCAAATACCACCTGGCTTTTCTGGTATCGTCCATTCTACAGACGTGTCCATACCATTTTAGTTGCCGCTCTTGCATGGTGTCGCGCACTGATCTAATACCCAGATCCTCCCGAATTCTTTCATTTCTGACGCAGTCTCTCCTGGTCTTGCCAACTATTCTACGGAGGAATCTCATTTCTGCAGATGCTATCCCACTTACTTGCTTGTCGAGGGCCGTCCAACTTTCTGATCCATACAGGAGAACCGGGAGGAACACGGATTTAAAAATTCGTATTTTGGCATCTCTATTTACTTCTTGCTTGCCTATAACTGTTTTGGAGATCTGATGGTACACTCCATTGGCCTTCTTTACTCGATTCAGAACTTCCTGGTCTATTTTACCATCTTTACTTATTATGGTTCCTAGATACGTATAAGTATTCGTAAGTTCAATGGGTTCACCATTACACACAATCCTAGCCTCTGTGTTTTCTCTTCCGACATACACGATTTTACTTTTGTTAGGGTTTATTTGTAAACCCCTAATCTTCAGCTCCTCATTCCATTCCTCCAAGGATGCCTGAAGATCCTCTTCAGAGTCAGCTATGAGTACGATATCATCGCTTGAGCCAGAACTGGAGTTAGGTTCCAAAAACCTACTAGTGCTCTTGGGCATCTCCTTTTACACACCTTCCATATCTCATCCATAAGGAGGACAAATAGTAGTGGGCTTAGGCTGTCTCCCTGCTTTACTCCCTTATAAAAGTGGAAAGGCCGCGATGTCTGACCATTAAGTCTTACAATGCCCTTTGGGTCTTGGTACACTGATTTTATTGCACTCACCAAGTTTGCTGGCACTCTTCTTGTAGTTAGTGTGTCCCATATCTCCTGCCTCTGGACTGAGTCAAAAGCCGCCCTCAGATCCAGGAATACCAAGTAGACTGCCTTTCCCCTGTCCCACGCTTTCTCTACTATCATTCTTAAGGAAAAATAAAGCCATCAACAAATTAAACAATTAAATTTTATAGCTATTTAAAAAATGGCCCATAAATTAGGAACCCATTGAATGATTCATATCAAGTTTGGGTCATCGGTAAAGGTTCTTAATCTACGCGGTTTGTTTTAACTTTGGTCTTCCTGCGTGTTTTAGAATCAACCTTATCCGCAAAAAACCTCAATTTTGTTTTTATTTTGCAATCACATTTTTTTTCCACAGATCTTCCAGATAATGCAAAAGTTGTTTATATTTGTGGAAAGAAGAAAATTCTCTCTTTCCAACTAGCTCAAGAAAATCGAAATCGGATAAAATGAAGACGAGATACAAAGCATCAAATCGAAACATAATTTTATGGCTTACAAATTTTGAACTAAAATTATTTTTTATTTTCGATGATATTTTTAACATATAGGTTTTTTGGTGCACTGAATCAAAATCTACAATAATTTTGGATGTGAAAAATCTATTAGTTTGCCTAATAATATAAAAAAAAAATTTCAATTTATTTGACCAAAAATCAATCATTTTTTAAAGTTTGTATTTTTCCTTTAATATACACTGAAAAACAAATTTTTTGGTAGAAAAACAACGTTAATATTATTTTCCGAACTCAAGAAAAAAATAAAGCAGTTTCAGCATGTTTTATTTATTTTTCTTGGTTCCTAGAGCCCATTGGAATGAACGTGTCCAATATATTTGGATGTAGAATCATCACAAAAATTTGATTGAAATCAGGGATCTATTGACTGTGCTCTCTCCTTCTCTGTGACCTTGATTCAGTGATTTACTAAGCTGGACTTCCAAGTACATCTGCTCAACTCACTTGCTCCTTGAAGATTGGCCATTGTTTTGCCACCAATCAAATACAACGCATATTCCATTTTTAATTTATTTTTTCTTATTTTATAGCCATTCATTTTAAATGCCCACACTTTTATTCTATTCTTTGTTTCAAACAAAACTTATTTCAACTTTGAAGATCCAATTTTATTTAGTTTTTTTTAAATTTAATTTTCTTTTTAATTCTATTCTATTGATTCTAAAATTATTTAAGCTCACTCTTTATACTTAAAACAATAAATATAAATTTTAAATTATTGTTAACTTCATTCTAATAACATATCACTTTCACATAAACTTATTAGACATAATTTTGAAGTATTGTATTACTTTTCTCTAATAAATGTCACCTTCTCACGAAATTACCAAATATTATTTAATTAAACTTTGGCTAAAATTATACCTTTACCGAACCACTACATTCAATAACACATTATAAAATTTATTTAGGGGTTGATAAATTATTTGCCACTTCTATAATTTTGTTTTTATTGAAAACTAGTTTGGAATGTTATACATTCATCTTCAGTTCAAGGTTTAAGTAGATTATATCAAACAGAAAAGTTTGTATTGGTTTGTTCTCACACTGAACTAGCAATATTGCATATTTTAATGTGCAGTGCATATTTTGACAAATTTTTTGTTTGACAGTCCGGAATTCTTTCATATAGTACGTTTTATGGTTTTGTAAATAAGCAATTTTAAAATAATAAACTGTAATTTGTATAAAGCAGTTTTCATATTCTATTTTGTTAAAAAATATATATAATTCATATAATTCTTTTTTCCTGCAAGGTGCCATACCTTTTTCGCACACAAATGAATAATACCACACGCCAACCCTGTATACATCTTTATACGAGTACATATATATATATATATATATATATATATATATATATATATATATATATATATATATATATATATATACTTCTAACAGATTCCTTATTTTTACTTAAACTGAAGATAAAATTTCATTAGTAAACTTTACCTCTGTCACATTTGGCATTAATTTTGGGCAGCTTGATTTTCTTCTCGATGGCACATCTTTCTTTCACTCTTTTTATTCGTTTGTTCATGCGCTCTTGAATGATTATTCTCTGTTCCAAAATTTGTTTCCGTGCCAGCTGCATTCGTAGCTTATTTATATCTTCAATTTCCTGAATTATTGCATGCATTAAAATGTATTTAAAACAAATAAAAAAATGTAGTTCTTGAGTCATTGTAACATATTAAAAAATAAAATAAAACTAATCCTAAATAAAAAAATCTGTACACATTATTAAATATGTAGTAGGATGATATTTACAGCCCACATTAATATGTTGGCACAAGCATTTAGAAAGCATTTATTCTATTACTGCTAAGCTAAATTGCAACAAAGCCAAATTATGAAAAAAATAGGAGCTACTAAAGCATTAATTAAACATAGTAAGATAATATAGAGGCATAAACAGGAAAGGTTAAAAAAAACTTTTTTGTCATATTAAAATTGAAACCTCCAAAAGTTGTCTTGAAAAGTCTAACAGTATGTAAATTAATACAGTCAAATTCAACGTAATTATAATTATAGGTAAAGAGGTAAAAGAGGACTAGAAATATTTAAAATACTTTTTTTGGTTTCCATTGAATTTAGTTCATATATCTTCAGGGAAAATCACAAAAAAAATATGTGAATAAAGTAATAGAAAGTTTTCAAAACAAAAACAGTGAAAATAAGAAATATTTTATGTATGTATTTGTGAGTATATATATATATATATATATATATATATATATATATATATATATATATATATATATATATATATATATATATTTATTTATTTATCATGATACAGGCCTACTTAGGACCAGGCAGATACCATTTCTAGGTTTTTTTGCAGATATTCTTCTCATTTTTTCTTCCATCCCCCTCCTTATTCCATCTGTCCATTTCTTACCTTCTTGTTTCTTCTTCTCTATTAAAAGAACCTTTATGTTTCACTATGTTTCCAAATTTTTCTCTAACTTGGTAGTCTTCTTCTTTGATACCCATTTTTTCTACTTCTTCTTTTATTTTATCCGAATATCCTTTTGTGTTCTTCAGTCCCATCACTTTATCAAATATTAGCTTGTTCAACCTATTCTGATTCATCCTCTTCATATGCCCGAAGAATCTCAGTGTCCTTTTCCTCATTGATGTTTCCAAGCTTTTCATATGCTCAAAAAGCTCACTTTTCTTTTTTAATCGGTATTCTTCTCCCACCTTTCTTGGCCCATATATTATTCTTATTATCTTTCATTCTATTCTTAGTAACGATTCCATGTTGGTAAATATATACATTTATACATACATACATTTCTTTAAAAAACAATTCACAGTAGCAAGAAAATACATTAGCTGTAGCTAGAAAAAGCTTTTGTTGACAAAGGACAAAGAGTGTCCCTTACTTTAGGTAGCTGGTCTGTCTATTACAAAACAATCACTGCAGTGGCTAGAAGATTACCTACACATGAGGAAATTCAGGATTCACACAGAAGAGACAAAAAGCGATCATGAAGATGAAGAATAAAACACCTGTTTCACATGAAGTGGTCTGTTGACATTCAACTAGTGAAGACAAATGCAGATTTTGTTCATCCCTTGGCTATGTGTGAAGTGGTAAATGCGATTCGTACTTAGAAGCATACTAGTTCCAATCCTGACAACTACCGAAGAAACTATTTGAATCAACTAAACCGCCTCATGTGAAACAGGCCTAAGTGTGCTTCCAGACAGACTTCGTACAGCTATAAAATGAAATACAATAATCAATCGATAAATATAACATTCAACCTATTTTTTACCTTTTCTCTTGCATCCCACTCATGTTTTTCTATTTCATTGATAATTTTTAGTTGATATCCTTTATTTTCAGGAGAATAATTACGAGTTATATATTTTTCCCATTCTCTTTTTTTTCTAAGTCTATGAAGAATTTCAACATCATGTTTGGTAACTAAAAATCCATTATCTGAAACAAGGGTTTAGGTACAACTGATTGATTGCAGCAATAACCATGAATAAAAAAATATCTTTTCAAGATTATCAATCGTGATTCAGTCATTTTTATGATAATAAAATAATTAATGTTAATACTTGATCAGTCAAAATAATTGAAATGAAATATATTTAAAAAATGAATTATAGAATATTTTATTTTAATATACTATGTTGGCACTTTCAACAACTTCAAATAATTACAATAATTAAATAATGTTCTAAAGAGAAATTTGGAATAATAAGAAAACCTGAAATTTCACTATTTAAATAATCACATTAATATGAAACTTTTAAATCAAATTTCATGATTGATAAGGAGATCAATAATTAACTAATATTCATATTTAGTAAAAAGCAGGATCAACCTGAAATTGTTTACCTAAAGAATGAAAAAATAATTTACCAAAAGAAAGGCAAGCAAGTGTAAGAACTTCAGGTGTTTTGCATTGTAAGACTCTGTATGGAGGAGTCCATGGCACTGTTTGTGCTTCAGAATCACGGAACACAGTTTGACAAGCACAGTTATGGGGTAAAAATTGGCTGAAAAAATGTTTAAAATATATATATTAGCCAACTTCAAAATTAATATCAATACACAAAAGTCAAATAGAGAACCCCTAATTTAATGTTACGTTATAGCTTCTTAATTGCTGAGCATTTGTGAGAGAAAACTGAACAACATGCTCAATCAAGTTTCATATGTGTACTTGGTTTAATCCAGAAAAAAAGTAAGTATGGAACAGTTGGACAAGTGTTAGAAATAAGTATGAACTAGGTGAGTATGAATGATATTCGCCAGGCTGTTCCATAGACCTAGGATGAAGTATGTCAGATGGATCAGCCACTGACTTTAGCACCAACCAGAAAAGAGATAGCCAAAGGGAACAAGCCCTCAGACGTTACCGCAACCGAAGGGGACAAGCATTCTGATGTTGTATAGGTATAGATACGGTATGAGCGGAAAAAACTGTTGGAGATACATTTAAATGATTTATATTTATTTTAAAGTTTAAAAAGATAATTAACATATGTTTTTTTAAAAAGTTTACACTGACTTAATGAAACTTATAGTAAAGATCGTTAAATAATAATAAAATGTTTTCAAGACAATTTAAAAGATTGTAACTCTTTATTTTGCCTCTATTCAAATATTTTAACTGGTTATGGGCCCAGATAAGCTGTTTTCCTAACACTCAGAGGAACCAAAAATAATTCCGAGTGAGATGGAAGGACTGCAAATTAAAATAGCTCACCTCGAAGGAAAGTCGAATTGGTCTTCATGGAAATACAATATAAGTATTCTCCTCCAGAGTATAGAGGGAGGTATGGAGGTTGTTGAAGGAACCTTATTGAAGCCAACAACCTTGGAAGACTGCGACTCCAGATAAGGTAGCTATATATAATAATAATTTGGAAACCTTTAAGAAAGCTGACAGTAATGCATTACTTTTACTGGTTACCCATATGTCTGAAGAGACTTTGGAAAAAGTAATACGTTACACAACATCTCGTGAAGTATGGTTAGAACTTCATAGACTATTTGATAGACCAGATGAAGATAAAGTCTATGACTGTTGCATGGAGTTTTTTAAGTGTAATAAATTAGATAGGGACGATATTGGGACTCACATATCAAAGTTAAAGAATATGTGGTCTTCCATTTGTAAGGAGCTAAAACGAACTAACACCTGCACCTGTGATCCATCTGAGCTATAATTAGGTACTTTGCCTCTTGGATATTTTGCATTTAGACCCAGTTGGCTGTTAATAAACAAGACAGAGAGAAATATTGAAAATTTAACAACCCAGCTTTATGCCTTCGAAAAAACTCTTTTCAGCTTAAATGGTGGAAATATGCACGAAACATTCCTTTCGTCATCTAAGCTAGATGTAAAGAAAGAGTCTTGGAAGGAGTCCACAGTAAGTAAGAGTCAGGGGCAAAAGCTGATTTCCTGTCACTATTGTGGTGAGGTTGGACACATTGTACGGAGGTGTCCTAAGTGGTTGGCAGATGGGAAGCCTCATAAAGGCAATAGTGATAGTTCTGGTAACTCAGCTGTTGGTGTTAACATGTCCGTTATGCCAGCATTTACAATCAATGACCAGGTAACGGATAAAGACAGTTGGTTTGTAGATAATGGTGCAACCAACCACGTGACATTCAGAGAAGATACTTTTGAAACCTTTAAGGGCTTCTCTATTCCACATTCCGTCACAACTGCAAATGGCGATTCCATTGAAGCTGTAGGGAAAGGTAGTGTTATTATAGAATCCATGGTTCAAGGCAAATGGGAAAAAAATATATTAAATGATGTTTGATTAGTGCCAAAAAAATTTAAGAATTGGTTTTCTGTCTTAGCAGCTCAAGATAGAAATCCGAAAAGTGAATTCGTTTCAAAGCCAGACATATGTTTTTTCAGAATAAAAGGGCAATTGAAATTATTGGAAATGAGAAAAAACTTTGGAGGCCTTTACAACCTTTGTGTAAGAACGTGTGTCACGAAAGAAAATTTAGTAAATTTGGTAATTTGGGAAAATTTACTACAGTTATATCATGAACGATTTGGTCATAAAAATAAATGACACGTTAGGGAAAAATTTTTAGACGCGTTGGGAATTAAGGTTGAATTAGAGAGTGAACTCTGTGAGGGCTGTATATTTGGAAAAGCCATCGACTGAAATTCTGTACATGTCCTAGGACTCAAGTTCCCAGAGAACTTATGCATTCAGATGTCTGTGGACCTTTCGGTAATTCAGGAAATAGATATTTTGTGATATTCAAAGACGATTTCAGTAGTATTTGCCAAGTCTATTTCATGAAGCAAAAATCGCAAGTTCCAGAAAAAATAAAACAGTTCATCCATGAGGGACAAGTTACGGGTTATGTTTTGAAGGAACTGAGAGTGACAACAGCGGGGAGTTTGATAGTAAGGAAGTACGAGATATCTTTAAAGATTATGGCACTAAACAGAGACTTAAAATGCTGTATACTCCCGACCGAAATGGTTGTTCTGAAAGGGAGAACAGAACACTCCTTGAAACTGCACATTCTATCATGCATGCTCAAGAGAATATTCCAAAAGCTCTGTGGGCTGAAATAGTAACATCATACATACTTAACAGAACAGGACCATCTAGCATACCAAAGAAATCACCCAATGAGTAGTGAATGAACAAGAAACCACGTCTAAAACATCTGAAGATTATTGGTTGTACATGTTATATTCACATTCCAGCTCAATGGAGGCGAAAGATGGACAAAAAAGCCATCAAAGGAATTTTGATAGGGTATGATGACGGCTATCATATATGGTGTCACAATATAATAATCACCAATCACCAAATAATAAGATCAAGAGATGTTTTATTTTAAAAGGCACCTCCGGATATTTATTAAAATAAATATCCTCTGATAAAAGATGAAGAGTTGGAAGAAAATTCAGTCCCGGAAATTATTGAAGAAGAAGAAGAAACCGAAAATGAAGAGATTGAGGCTACTGGGAACGCTGAAGGAGAAGAAAGTGAGGAAACAGTCTATTCAGAAGATACTCAAGAAGAGGACCTATCGTTAAAGTTAAGGGACAGAACAAAAATAATTCTGCCGAAGAGATTCAATGACTATATTCTTTTTCTATCAGAGTCCAAAGAGCATTATGAACTCATGACATTTCAGAAGACTGTCAATAGTGAAGACCGTGAAGAATGGCGTAAAGCTATGGACAGTGAAATGGCATCTCTTAAAGAAAATGGGACATTGACCTTAGAAAACCTCTCTATAGGAAAGAAAGCTATTCCTTGCAAGTGGGTGTACAAAATTAAGACCCTTGCCGATGGCTCTATTGATAAGTACAAATTGAGACTAACCACAAGTCTCTTCCACAAGATTATTCTCAACGAAAAGGGGGTGAGTATAGTGAAACCTTTAGTCCAGTTGCAAAATTAGGATTAGTAAGAATGCTTATAAGCATTGCTGCCAGTGAGAAGTTATCACTAATGCAATTTGACGTGTCTACGGCTTTCCTATACGGCAAACTGGATGAAGAAATTTACATGGTGCAACCAGAGGGAACTAACGACAGATCAGGTAAAGTCTGTAAGTTGAGACGGAGCCTCTATGGTCTGAAACAAGCCCCACACTGTTGGAATAAGAGATTTGGCTCATACATGTTCAAGCTTAGCTTCATGAAGAGCGACGCAGACCCATGTATTTTCATTCAAAATCGTGATAGCAAGAAGATATTGATTGCGCTGTATGTCGATGACATACTAGTAGCTGCAACAGATGAAGATATATTGTTTGATTTCGTTCAGGATTTAAAAAGATAATTCAAAATAACAGAAAAAGAAGGATCCTTTTGGATCAATTTGGATGGGTCAATTGTAGACCAATTGCTACATCAATAAGCAAGAACACAATGAAGCCAGAAGAAAAAGAGCCTCTTGACACAGAAAAGTTCCCATACCGACAAGCTGTAGGTGCTTTGATGTACTTGATGACAGGCTCGATATCGCTTATGCTGTAGGAGTAGCATCGAGAACTTTAGAGAATCCAAGGATTGGGTAAGGGTGACCCGTACATTTCAGTACTTGAAAGATCACAGGATGTGGGAATAATTTATCACCCTGTAAAACGGGAATTTTGGAAGGATACAGCGACGCAGACTTAGGAGGAGACGAGATCACAGGAAGGTCGACCTCAGGAATATTGTGTTTTTTGCTGGAGGAGCCATCTCGTGGTTAAGTCAGCGCCAGATATCTGTAACAATATCAACTACAGAGGCTGAAGTGATTGCAGCTCGTGAAGCAACACGAGAACTGATATGGCTTAAAAGACTGCTGTCCGGAATCACAGAACTAAAGAGCATCCCTGTCCTAAAAGTTGACAATGAAGCAGCAGCTCGACTTGCACCGAACCCTGAATACCATTGCAGGACGAAATACATTAAAACCCGGCATTTCTTTGTAAGGGAGCAGGTCACCAGTGGAGAATTGGATGACCAGAGAATTCCAACAGAGCACCAACTGGCAGATCTTCTCACCTAGCCACTCCACAAATCCAGGCTCACTGGTCTACGGAAGAGCATCGGACCCAAAGGCGATTGAAAAAGAAAATCATAAAAATGAGGGAAAGTTTTGGAGATACATTTAATTGATTTATATTTAGTTTAAAAACATAATTAATATATGTTTTTTAAAAAAAATTTCACTGACTTAATGAAACTTATTGTAAAGATCGTTAAAAAATAATAAAATGTTTTCAAAACAATTTAAAAGATTGTAAGCCTTTATTTTGCCTCTATTCAAATATTTTAACTAAAACAAGCCTTCTGACCTTGTAGATATCAAAAAGAAATCTCGGATTAGGGATCAGTCTGGTAGAGAAGAATCAGTAAGGAATACGAACACATTAAAAAACGATTTATCAAATTTCATTCCCAAGATGTAATAGCTGAAAACATAGGAACTCCAATATGATTCCATAGTCTGCAACCCAGACTTATGTCCGATATTCTGCTATGAATTCCATTATTATTATTGTTTCAGTATATCCATCAACTATTGTTTTTATTTAGATTACTATTATTATTTATTTATTATATGTTTTATTTTTTTTACATACTTATTTATTTTCAAATTTAATTTTTGTTCTTTATTTTTAGTATTTACTATTATTTACTTTACAAATTTACAATTCTTCAATACATATAAACAATATGAGTTGTTATGGGTGTCTTTCGAACGAGATTATTCCCCAACTTTGTCAATTGTTAAAAATACTGCTAATTGTTAAAATACTCATGTAAGACTTCCCAAACCAGTCTGGAAATAAAGATTAATTTAGAAACATGTATTATTTGTTAGAATCCAAATAAACTACCATCTCAACAATACAGCCTTCTAATTAGGGATTGATAAATTATTTGCCACTCCAATAATTTATCAATCCATAATTAGATTGATCCTTCTATACCATCACATGGATGTCAACTAAATACAGCATTCAGTAATAAATTATTTTAAATAAATTTAAGTACTTAAAGTTTTGTCTAAATGTATTGTGCATATTTTTTAAACTAAAATCTGATTACACTGCACACAAATGTATGGAATTTTCGGATGTTAAATTTAATCATAATTTGAAATCCTCAGATATAATTGGATCTCTTCCCCCTCTTTATGTGCATGTCTCGACATGTCCTCATTGCCGTTGCAGAGTTTCACGTGATTGTGTCAGTGACAGTCAATATTTTCTTCTAAGAACTTGGTGAATATTTTTATTTACTCCCAAATATCAGTGAAAACCAGTTTAAGTATTCTCATTAAATAAAATGTGCAAGTTATAATTCAATAGTGCAACAAATTGAAGCTTCAGCTTTTCTCTCCTTTTTTTTTAAAGTTAATAACTATATGACTGCATTTGAAGATGAAGTGTTTCCTCAGTTACAAAAATAACAACGTAATGAAATGGACACTGTTGTAATGGAGGGAGGGAGGGGACATCAAAAATTTTTTTGTTAAAAGTGTTGACTGCTGCTGAACATATGAAAAAGTACAGCAAACATTAAAAAATAAATATATCAATAATAGTATTAGTGTAATGGAAAGGACACCACACACACATTTTTCAACATTTAAAAACTAATAAAACACATCGAACCCGCATAATATTCTACAGTTTAGCAATTCAGGAGATAAGTAAAATGAAAAAAAAAATCCTAAGCATGAAAAATCTATAAAAAAAAAAAATTGAACTATCAAGATCTGTAATTCCCACATATTCAATCTGAATGATAATGATTCCCCATGTACAACTTTATGAGCAGGAATGGTTTAAAAAGAAAGAGTATAGGTTACAAATAAAAAATTAAAATTAATTATCTTTGGAGTTAACATGTAATTGAGGATCCAGGTGTGTAACATGGACCAGCGGTTCTTGTTTTATTTATTTAAATGCACAATTAAAATTTTTCGGAAAAAATCCTACATATGTACATGAACAGAGACACCATTTTTTTTCTTTTAGTAGGGTAGAGGGCCTTTATTTTTACTTTCCCTTATCTATATAGAAGGTATATAGTAAGGGGAACTATTGCGATCGTGAAAATTTTCGAATTTGAGTTTTCAACAGAAATACACATTTTAAGGCCCATTGAGTCCAAATAACCGAGTCTTGCAAAATGGTCTGTTTGTAAGTAAACAGCCTAGCTCAAAAACGAAAAGTTTAAATTACATATTTAAGGTAGGCACATGCATGTGTTGTTACAGCAACATTTTCGTCAAATCGACCACTCCGAAGTGCTACTTTATATAATCGTTTTTACACTTTTTTAAAATTTTCTCGAAAACGGCTCTAACAATTTTGATGAAACTTGTCTAAATTATTCTTCATAAAGGCCTTTAACTTTTCATATATCTAATACATCACCGAGGAAATGCAAGGAAAAAAAAAACTGATGAAAAGAATATTTAATTTGCAAATAACTTAAAAAGCATGCATTTTATAGTAAATTAGGTTTAGACTTGTATGAAAGGTAATTAAATTATCTAAAAAACAAAAAAAGAATCATCAAAATCGGACCAGTAATAGCAAAGATACAGCTCATAGGACTAAGCGGAAGGAGCAATTATATCATGGATTTTACAATTATCTCGTAAACGGCGCAAACGATTTTGATGAAACTTGCCTGATGTCTTCTCCTTAAAGCCCTCTACCTTTTTATGCATGTAGTATACCAACCTGAAAATGAAGGGAAAAAAGTTATGTTGAAATGAATATTTTATTTGCGCATAGCTTAAAAAATATGCATTTAATAGTAAATTAGGTATAGACTTGAATGAAAGGTAATTAAATTATCTAAAAAACAAAAAAAGAATCATCAAAATCGGACCAGTAATAGCAAAGATACAGCACATCGGACTAACCGGAAATAGTAATTATATCAGGGATTTTACAATTTTTTCGTAAACGGCTGTAACGATTTTGATAAAACTTGCCTAATGCCTTTTTCTGAAAGCCCTTCAACTTTTCATGTATGCAGTATATCAACAAGAAAATGCTATAGCGAAAAGAAAATTTTATTTGCAATAATTCAAAAAGTAAGTATTTTATGGTAAACCGTGTATGAAATCATATGAAAGGCGATTAAACTATCTAAAATACAAAGGATTGAATTCGGACCACAATTAGCAAAAATACAGAGTATCTTATGAGGACTACAAGACCTTAGATGGATAACCGAGCGCATCCGAAAGGAGACGGATGCGATCAAACCTCCTCCCACCAATCTGTTGTCAACAAACGCTCGGTAATAATGTAATAAAAGAATACAAAAGCAGAAATTAACTTTATAATTTCTACTTTTATATTATTTAATGGAAACAAAATGTTTCCATAAAAACTAAACCGAAACTTTTAAAATATATTTTCAACTTGACAAACTTAAAATATTTAGGTAGTGTACTAAAATTGTTTTATTGTACTTATGTAGGAGAAGATGTGAAGAAGTGAATGCTGCCGAGTTTATTTCAAGTATTGTTTATGTGAACTCTTTAAAATTCTATTTAAAAGATAATTATTAGAGGACAGTAAGGGAAAGTTGTGTGATGCGCGCACCGCACCAGATTTTTAATTACACTTCACAGCATTCTTATCTGTTGTAGACAATATTTTATTTCTTTTTCATTGCAGCTACATATTTTAAAAAGCATATAAACTTGAATTAATTCTTAAGCATACATATTTTATATGAGTCCCATATGGCTTAGTTAATTTGTAAGGCTATATATGCATTTAAAAAAAAAACTTTTGGTAAGAATCTTAAAAATCTATATCAAGCTATGGTCCCATAACAATTGCCTTCAAAGAATTTTTATTAGTTTTGGCCAGGATGATTAAATTTACTTGTGAAGTTCATGATTGTTCCTTGTAATTGAAGCCGAAGCCTTTAAAATGTGCATTCCTTATTTGCTGCTTAAAATTATTCCTGACAAAAATAAATTTTGCATTAATTGCTTTTTTTTCTGCCTCAATTTTTGTGTTCTGACTATTTCTATTGATTTTACATCAAATCATCAACTAGAACCAATGGAATCTATGATGAATCAAGGCCTTCTGCTCTACTAGCCGTTTCTATCCAGTGCTAAAAGTTTTATTATAAATTCTCAGGATGGACACAGAACACAGGGTGCAGTATTTAATAAGAAAAGGAGCTTTTTTAGTTGGATTGGAACAGTTAGGCAGCAATAAAGAACTGACAGGAAAACAGATCTTAACTCGACATATCAGCAAGAGCACTTAGGGATCCAAAAAAGGAATCTGCTAAAAGTTCATTATTAATCTCTTCAGTCTCAACTTGAGCTTACTAGGTAGTCCCCTCTAGATTAAGCAACCATATTCAAAATGGAAGGAAATAAATAAGACAAACAGCTGAGAGGTATTTAGAGCCAATCATTGAATTTGGTATTTAGCTGTATAAGAATGATAGATTTTCAAGTGCTTCAGAAAATATGTTTGCAATGCATGGGGTTGATGAAATCTGGGTTTTAAACAGCAATCAGAAGCTCAAAAAAACTGTTTTGCCTAAAAGGCCGAGCCGGGTTTAAATAAATTGATATCTGTAGGCCTAACTTAATTTTTTCTCTTATTTTGTAACAAAGTTTACCTTTATCTTGGTTCACATGCAGTCAAGATGGCTCATTTATTAAAAAAAAAAATGAGTGTTCTAGAACAAAAAAAAAATTAGTTTCTCAACATCACACTCAGATATAAATGACCCATAAACATTGTACAAGTAAAAACTCATACAAGTTTGGATGAAGACTGCTTGGTCTGGGTCCGAATATGGTACAAAATTAAAAACTTAGTTTCACAGTTTCAATCATCTCAAGCAAAAGTGAATTTGTGAAGTTCTTAACACTATTTCACATATTAGATACATCCCAAGCTTGTTATGTGCATAGTGCACATCACTTAGTTTTGTAGAATGTGGGCCAGTTCATCAGATAAAAATTACAGAAATAACGTATTTAGTATTTCCTACTTTATATGTACAAGTTTTTCTGGCTAGATTCACATATTATCTACTTGAGTTTTATCTGTTTGGTTTCTCATATACCGATCTGTGCTGAGACAAAAAGATTAGGAATTTCTTGGCACAATTTAAGATCTCCATAGGTACTCCTCTCTTCAAAATGGATAATTTGCCCACTCATTTTTTTTCTTAATAATTGATATAGCATTAATTATTCCTAAGAATCAGAATCCAAAATTTTCAAATCATATTTGCTTGTGCTTACACTTTTGCTTATAACAAATATGAACTTGGTAAATCTGGTTTCCTGCATGTTAATGTTTAAAACCTAGCTTACCTTTCTTCATTACTAAAAAGTTTATCCTGTGGCCTTGGTGCTTTTATAATGTTGTGAGTTAAATAATTTATTTTCCCTTTTGAAACCATCATATTAAATATGCCTAACAAACTCTTTTATTTGAGGAATATCTTAAATATCAAGAAACAAGTCATTCTTGAGTATAACACTATTTATTTATTGAACATCACCATGACAACTGCTGTAATAAGCCTCTCAATATATGTGTATTTACAAATTAGGATATTACAACAAAATTATAACAGATTAATAGAGTAATAGAACATAATAACAGAATTTAATAATATACATATATTAATAGCGCACAACCAAATATTCTAGCACTCTAAGTTTATCCTAGCCTTTTCTAATTCATGAAGCAAACTGTAAAACTGAGGAACAGTAAGTTCAAGATGTACTCTTTCCTTATTATTTTTTTCATCCAAAGTGAATTTCAAACAAACATAAGTTTTACCTACAAGATTCTCTTCACTTGAGGCAGCAATAACTGAAAAATATATAAATATTTCATTAAAAACTGAATGCTCTAAAAGATGTTAGCTAAAAATAATTAATTTTAAAACCTCCAAACTGCCAATCAATGTCAACCAATTTACAACATCCATTTAATTTAACTAGCTCCATTAATTTTGTTTAATACAACACCGGGAATTCTTTTTAATTAAAAAAGGATACAAACAATTAACAATAAAAAAAAAGCTGTAATTAATAATGACGAAAATCAATAAAGAGAATTAAAATTTGAAACTTATTGTTTCATACACGGATCTTTCAGCCTCTTAACAGGTTACCCATTATCAAAGGTGATAACATTAGACATCAGATTTTCATATTTTATTTAATACATGAAACCTTATTATGATAAATATATAATTAAAATTATAATTAACGATTTTTATTGAACAGAATAGAAATTAAAAGAAAGTTTTGGCAGAGGATAAACTAGATAAAACTTTTATAGCGGGAAAAGTTAAGAAGGCGGGATATATGAAAGGTAAACAATCAACAGGTTAATTGTATGTAATGTTTTTTATTCCTTTGTGTTTTCATTCGTGTTAGGTTTGTTTTTACTGTTCACCTTCTATTTTATCGATTAATGTGGTTGCTACCTTAAATGCACAAAGATTACTATTTAGTTTAATGTATTGTCCGGCAATTTGTGGAACCATAATAAAGTAAAATGGAACTTACTCCTCTGAAAAGTGTTTCTCTTAGATCTACCCCCAAAGGGAAAGTTAATTCAATGGATTTAGATGCAACACCAAAGAAAGTTAGGTTTAGTCTGAAGGGAGATTACCTAAAGGGCTTAGGTGTTGGGAAAGAAAACAAGATTTTTAAAGCTGAAGATGTTTTGTCCATGCTAAATGATAGTTCCTTAAGCGACGAAGGTGAAACTTCATCAGATGAAGAATGGATAGTAACTAAATCCAAAGCTTTGAGTATATCAAGTACTGCATGTTGTGTATCAACTGAAAGAAATTATGTTGCAACCACAGAGTCAGCACCATTGAAGTATGAATTTAGCTTTCTTCCAGTGTTGCATATGATTATTTAAATTGTGATCTTATAATTTAACATGTTTTACAGGGATGCTGTTGTAAAAGTAACTCCTTTGAAATTGATGCGCAAAGCAGAATACGAGGTTAATAAAGTGCCAACTGCTACCAAGAAGAATGCGGTGTCTGTAAGTTTTTCAAATTTTTTTTTCCAAATTTTTGATGGTTATCATTTTACGAGATTTTATTTAATGACTACAGAAATGCTTTAATGTAACAATTTATTGTTTTAGTGCTCTGAGTGGGGGTCAATTAGTTTGATTTGGTGTAACTTAAATACACATTAGAAAAGTGTTTTGGGTACAACTTCCCCCGCCTTAGTAGCGGTCACCGCACCACCACTTTCTAGCGCCATTCATGCTAAGTGCTTGGTATTCAAATGAAAAATTTATATTCATTGGAATTTTTAAAATTATTATTGTTTTAATTAGATATTATTTAAAACTGTTAGTGCTGTAGACTTCCTATGGGCTGGAGAAACTGTACCTAAAGCAGAAATAATTTTAATTATGGTAAGGACCCGACCTCAACTGAAAAAGATCTGTTGGGGGTTTGCATAGCGAGCGAAAGTCGATAGCTGTGATCTCATTGAAGTAGTAATAATTCAAATTATGGTAAGGTCCTGACCTCAATTTAAAAGGATCTGCTGGAATTTTTTTTATTTCTTGAGCGAACGGAAGTCGACAGCACTAATAATTTTAAAGATAAAAATAATATCTAATTAAAGTAGTTATAATTATAATGAATTCAAATTTTACAACATGAATGGTGCTATAGAGCGCTAGTGGCAGCAACCGCTACTGATGAAGACAGGCTAATGCTGAGGAAGTTGTACCGTTCTTTGATTTAAAGTAAATTGCAATATTTTCTTTTTATTTCTCATATTTTGTGGAGAGTAATATCACTTGCCGAAGTATTTAAGTTGTTGAAGTTATAATTAATACAAAATTATGGAAAGTATAAAACCTTTGCATTTTTATACTAAAGTATTTATTAATATTAATTACTTAATAATATTAATAATCTTGTTTTATTTAGAATCATTATACTTGGCTCCAATGCATGATTCAATGTTTTCTAGTAAAATTGACCAATTTTTTCACTGCATCTAGAAACCGGGATGAAGTCGGGGGATTTTTTAGTTGTGGAAAAGTCTGGTAATACAAGAACAAACCGTGAAAGCGTCAAGAAAAAGCCGTGATGAGAAAATTCACGGTTAAAACTCAAAAATGGGTATATAGATCTTAAAAGACATTGAACTTTAAACATTTACCGAAAGTGTCTTTTTAATTTATTATTTTAAGTATTGAACTTTTGCTATTGAGCAAGAAAAAGGAATTTGAACACTCCCTCAAAATTTGAGGTTTCACGTTTTAAGATACGTAGAGTCCCTAAAATGTTATAAAAAAAAATCTGTCCATCTGCTGCTTTTCCCAAGACTACTTGGCAGATTTTTTTCAGATTTAGTTTTTTTTCCATTTATGAAGAAAGAGGATAAATGTAAAGTGTTTTGGAATCATATCTAAGAAAGTTTTTATTATAAAAATCTTCGTAATATAATGCAATGTTTATTAATAATTTAAACGAGTAATTATTAGTATGTAATAATTTGCATCTTTTTTTGGTTTATAATTTTTATTATCAGTGTCCATTAAATAACTTTGTAAAAATCCTATTCCCAATATAAAGTTTATCTGTATCAACATTTGAGTGTGCTTTTAATAGTTTAAAAATGATGGAAGTAAATAATGTATAATCATTAATATTTAATGCATTAATATTTACATAATAAGTTATCAAATATTAGCGGATTGAGTAAATTTTGCTATTTTTATTCAGAGAAAACTTGTTGAAAATATGGAAAAGTCAAGTCTTCATGCTACTTTGCTAGACACCCTGTTTTAGAAATGTCATGTTTTCGAACTTATCTATTTGTTTATTAAAATAAAATTTAACTACAGAGTATTATGTTATTTCATTTTACTTATGTCTTATGCTCATTTAAGCTGTATGTTGTTTCAAATACTGGGAAAAATCTAATTCTCGGGCACATGTTACCCTCACTGACATTATACGGTTTTGGAGCAATCTATCACTGTATTGATTCATCAATAACATTTTTTTAAAGTATCAGCAAAATTTTGTAAATTGAGTAATTCACTAATTTTAGGTATCTCCGATTGTTATAAAAAGAAAAACTGATGGAAGAAATATTTCTGATTCTGCATCATTACCATTGACTCCAACTTCTAAGTGTAATGTAAGTAGTGATAGCAAGTGATAATTCATTACATTTAGCTATTATTGATTCTATTCATTGTTACAGATATCAAATTCTCATAATGAAGAAGTTTCTCCTATGGAAATTCGAAGGTCACTGAGGAAAGTAAGTAATATAGCACATAATTAGGATGTTCTGTTAGTATGCATTAAAAGTTTTTATCAAGCTCTACAGTAATACACTCACACTTTGCTGTATATGCTTACATCTAACATATATTTTTCCACTGCTGCCTTGCAGACTAGAACAATATTCAAAGACTAAGGGAGTCAACCCCTTATAAGTCCTCTAAGAGGAGGGTTGGTCGTTAAAAAATCAATTGTAATTGAACGAAAACAAGGAAATAGCTGGATGGATCTATGATTACTACTATTGCAAGGTAAAGGACTACTGTAATTGGTAACTTGGAATGCAAGAAGTTTGTACCAAGCTGGTGCTAGTAAAATATTTGAGAGAAAGCTGCTCAGGTATAAGATAGATGTTGCCACTTAATAGAAGATTAGATGGAAAGCAGCCTGAACGATTATACAGTGTTTAATAGCGTTACTATAGGAAGAAATAATGGGACTGGCTTCATTATCAAGAATTCTATTAGCAATGCCTTAATACAGCTTAAAATGATAAATAAACAGATATGCTGCATCATATTAAGAAGAAAATCCAATAACATCTTGCTAATCACTGCACGCACTCTAACTGAGGATAAACAGGAAGAAGAAAAGAACGTGTTTTATGGAGCATTAGAAGGGGCGTATTATGATTTACCTAGGTATAAATTAAAAATTTTGTTTGGAGATTTTAATGCCAAAATGGGAGTAGAAAGTGCTTTTATCCCTTCTATTGGAAAATACAGGCAACAAACATGAAGTTACATGCTAAAATGGAATTAGACTGATAGATATTCTAATAGCAAGGGGACCTAGAGTAAGTAGTATGTGGCTACCACCTAAAGAAATCTGGATGTCGCCAGATGGGAACATTAGGAATCAAATTGATCATTTCTTATTAATAAATGAAAGGCACAAATCCCATATATAAGAGGCCCATAGTTTTAGAGGATTGGACAGCAATACTGATAATTTTTTGGTAGGAGCTAAATATAGACAGAGGATTGCTAATGAGTGAAAAAATAGAGGAGAAACCAGGAGAGTGTTAAGGATAGATCAACTGAAAGATTAAAATACTTTTAGTAGGAAAAGTCATGGAAAGATTAAATTAAAGCAATGTCGGAGAATCCACTGTTGAAAAGCGATGGCAGAACATAAGGACCACTTTAAATGAGGTTGCTGCAGAATTGTTTGGATATAAGCAGAGAAAAGAAAGAAGCCGATGGATTCGGTACCTGGATGGTATCATTTCCATATTTTTTCACTTATTATCAATCCCCTGTCTATATTTATCTCTTACCAAGAAATGATCGGTATTATAGTTCACTCCAGTAAAACTGTGGACATCTAGTATTTTGAGCTCAAAATGTTTCAAAACATTCATGGGATCACAGCGAGTAATTTGGCCCATCATATCTGAAAATTTGTTGAGCCATTCTCTCTAAAAATCATTAGATACCCTCAAACGGACAGATTTAACACATTTAGTACAACATTTCTTTATTATTTTGAGCTCAAAATGTTTCAAAACATTCACAAGATCGCGAGTAATTTGACTCATGATATTTGAAAATCGGTTGAGCCTTTCCCTCAAAAAATCGTTAGATACCTATAGACAGTCAAGCCTAACACATTACCCTCCTAGTATTCAGGTAAAAAATCTGTTAAAAAAAAGCAATATCTTCCATTTATTTTATTTTAACAATATGATGAAAAAAAAAATAAAAAAAAATAAAAATAATTTTGAATAACAATATGCATAGAAAAGAGTACTATAAACAAGGTAACTACATCATAATATAAAATAATATTGTATATAATTGCAATGGTTGTTTTTTTGTGATAATTTTTAAACAATTTGTTAAAATGTGTGATATATTGATGTTATTTGATGTGATATATTTACAATGTTATAATGTTTATAGATTCAACTTAATAATAAGTCAGATGGCTCAAAAGGTGAGTAAAGGAAAAATAAATAGTGTGAACTATAAAAGGATTAAATTCCTTGATTTAATTAATTATACAGATAACTACTACCCTTTGTAACCTTTGTCATTTTATGGTAAAAAAAAAAAAAAAACACTTCTAGTCTTGTGTTATTTTATAAATGGTTATTGATCACATTTCTCTGGGATATTCATTTAATGTTTTGTTGACTTCCTCAATTATTGTAATTGTAAAATATGTTAAAGGAAAGAAAATATGTACTATATTTCCTGATAGTTTTAATTTTTGGCTTAGTTTCTTTGAAAAATACTGGTTAAGTTAATGGAGAAAGTATTGATGTTTTAATTGTCTCAGTAAGCTGTAATGTATAGGCATGATTATCCTAATTGTTGGGAAGGATTTTGAGCCGATTAGGATGGCTTTAGTTCTTGTTTGTTTAAATGTCATTTATTCTCTGCTGACCAGGGACTAATGTTGTCCTGAAGTGCACAGGATCCCTCGAGGGATTTGTAAATTTGTACATCAAAGAAAGAAACGGTTTTAAGTTAGGTAAATAGAAAATGGGGTTGATGAGAGTGAAGATCCTTGAAGAACATTACTTAAGAAATATTGTCAAGGAGGGGAGGTTTGTTGAGAATAATAACTGTTTGGGAGCATAATCAGCTAAAATCACTGTTCTAAATAGTGAGGTTTTCGAGTTTGGATTGAAGCGTTTTATGGTCTAAATAATAAAAAGCTTTTGAGAAATTAATGATAATGAATCAAGTAAAGGGTATGTGCTTTCAAGGGTTAAGGTGTTCAGAATTCATTAGAAAATTTGCTGGGAAATGAGTAAAAAATGACTGTGGAAACATTGTAAAAAATCTGGATAATATCCTGGTATGAGGGGAAAGGTATTGGATTTTGGGAAAATTGTTAGATTTGAGGAGAATTTACAACAATATGGCTGGGCATAGTAACTGAAAACTAGTTTTGGTGGGTTGTTTGGAAGGATATAAGAAATAGGTCAAAGAAATTAATTAACTAAAATAATCTGCAATGATTATTTTGTCAAATAGAGCGATATAGGAAGTTGAATAATTCCAAGCTATTAGTTACAGTAAATAAGCTATTGTATTATCATTACTTATGTAGTATGTGTTATTACAGAAGCCTATTAACCCTAAATACAACAGTGACACTGAAAATGAATGTTCCCCTCCAAAAAGGAGAACTGTGAGTATTTCTTTCTTTTTATTTCTAGCCATTTTTATCAGAATATTAAACAAATAAAATAAAGAATTATATATTTATTGGGCTGCTCTTTATCAAATCTGATAACTGTCAAGTGCAAAGTTCGGTCCTTCCTAAAATATGTTTCAGGTCTTTAATAAAAGCTTAGAATATCTAGGCTAGCTTTCTTCAAAATATGTAAAATGCCATACTTCAAGGAAATTTAGGCTTTCATTCTAAGCTTTCATTTAAGACCTGTAACCTATTTGAAGATTGGACCTTATTTTAGAGAGTAGTGTCAAAGAATTTTCCATTTACCTATGTAATTAAATTTTTTTTTATTCAATAAGCTTTTGAAACATTCATGAAATATTGTTACTTTAAGGGATGGTTTAAATCTATGTAACTAATGCATGAAATCTAATAATTGAGACTTGTATTCCTGCATTTGCTCAGAGGTACAATTCTCATAGACATGTATGTTGCAATAATCATAATTTCACTAATGTGACTATCTCACATGTTTTAATTACATGGATGTAAACTGGTCTTTATAAATATAACTATCGTTTATATTATATAGTATTGTTTTTAAAGATTACTTTTGAGATTTAGTATTTATTGAAATTGTAATAGGTAATTAACTTCTAGTTATTGAGAGACTGTCTTAATATATTTCTCAATGAATATTAATTATTTTAACAATTCAAATACGGCACTTAAATTTCTTATATTCTGCAAATTGCTTCCATGGTATAATTATTTACATAATAATTATATTTCCGGTTGTTTAGGAATAAAAAGATTTTTTTTTGTGGAAAAATAGTTATTTTTATAATTATATCATGCGACAGATGTTGCCTAATGTGTTAGAGCACTTCTGCTTGTATGATTCAAATCCTGATTTGATGCTTTGAAAGTTAATAGACCCATTTCGATTGACAGATTTCATTGCACATCCAACAATATTGAGCTTCCCATTCTGGTTAGAATATTTTGATACCTTGTAGGATAGCCTGTCCTTCTACCCCTAATTACTGTTTATAAGCTGTAAATCTAATAATCAATTAACTACAAATATTTCACTTATACGAGGGTGAAACAAATATAAATAGTAATTATTTTTCATCATTATATAGATTATGATGTTGGACTCTCATTCTTGCTGTAACAGCTTGAGGTTCCGAATCTTGGGGAAAAGTATTTTGATGATCTTAGTCATTCCATTTCCACCATATTTAATGGATTCTAGGACTAAGCTATCTGGTCCCGGAGCTTTTCCCAGCTGAATTTTGGCTACCGCTATTTCCACCTCATCCTCTTTCTGCTGTCTCTATGATTATGGTGTCGACATTCTTCCATACTAAATTTTTTTTAGGTCACAAGATTAATATCTCCTTCCTTACTGCTTAATTTTATATGCGACCTCCAATAGCAAAAAGGTTTCCCACCTAAGTATGGACTACTAGATATCTAAAACAATCAGTCATAGGCAAGCAGGAAATCAGCAGAGAGGCCAAACTTAGACTATTTAAATCAGTATTCCTCCCAGTGCTCCTTTATGGAGAAAGCTGGACAACCCTCGATAACCATGTAAGCAGGACTACAGTGGCTGAAATGGGATTCCTCAGAAGAAAAGTTGGTAAGACCAAAAGGGACTGTCAGAAATGACAGCAGTTATGAGGATTTGGAGGTGAGACCAGTTTATGACATCCTGGAAGAGCGACAGGTCCAAAATGCTTTGGCCGATACGCGAATGGCCTGGTGGTTATGGGAAGGCAGATGTCCTCATGGCAGACCCAGGGATATATTGTAATATACACATTTTTTCAGATTTTATGTACGGAGTAAATAATTGTTTTTAGGTATCTTAAATTAGATTTAATATTTGGAAACAGGGATTCTCAGGAAAATAATAATACATTTATTTATCCTGACTGAAATCATCATAAATTATAATGAAAAGTTTGTTTGTCATCATAGATGGAACCAAATAGACGCCTTCATTTAAAAACATGGCGGCTCTATTTTGGACTTCAACAGAACCACTGCTGTAATGATAGAATGGGTGAAGATGATCAATTTTTCAATACTTCGACAATAAATCTAATATAAGAAAATAAAAAGAAGTTGAAGAGATTTTGATCAAACGAAAACATCTGAAAATAATAAAAGGTCCATTCGTATTGGAGAATTAAAATGGAAGTTTGCCATTTTGAAACCTGTGAGTTGTGTAATGGAACAAAGGGAAAGTAGCTATTGTTGTGGGACCAGGGACCGGAGCAGACATCTTAAGAGCTCCCGTAGTACTTCATCCACATTTGAGATCTACATCATTTAGTAACACATTTTAATTATATCCCATAGACCACCGTCGTCGTTCTTCAAAGACTTTATTAGACCTTATATCGTTATTCAAAGAAGAAAGTGTTAAATTTAAGATATATTGACGCTTCATGTTTTAGTATGTTTTGTATTAGAAATAGTTCCGTGTGTCTGTGTCTGATTGTCTAGTAACCCTGCCCTGAGAATAGAGTCAAAGTTATATAAAACAAATATAAATATATAAAAAGTGAAAATAAGTTAATTTATTCATTTTCCAAAAACGTAACTTTACAATATATCCAGACTACTTTGGAAAATTGGCGGCAGCAAGAGGATGCACTATCCCGGAGATGAGAAGACTATCAAGGGACAGAGACTAGTCGCATTCAATGTTCGTTGATCATGGAGAAAATTAATGAGTAAAACTCCTCTTGACTAAAAAAAGAAATTATTGCTAGAATCTTTCCACATGAGAGACGTGTTTCACCTTCTTCTTCTTCTTCGATCTTCCCATTTAAATGGCTAAGTCAGGAAATGGCAGAATAAAGTCGGCGGTACTCCTGAGATCCTCCTGGCTGCCGTAGAGCTTGGTTACCAAATCAGTAGGTTGAGGCCACTTCTGCCTCCGTTGCTCCTCCATAATTATGCATGACTGTAGAATATACTCTGTAGTCTGTTCCCCTCTTCCACATTCATACAAAGGAGTTGGGCCAATTTTAAATTTTTTGTGGAGGTACGAGCTAAGCCAATTATGACCAGTTCTGAGACAGAAAATTAAAACCTGTTCTTTTCTGAAAGCAAGTAGTAAGGATCCTGGGGTTTGAAGTCTGGATGTTGATTGTTCCACCTCTGCTGAATTGATGCTTTATTTATAGTTTTAACTTCCTCCAGACGAGGTATGGAGGTGATTTGAGGAAGTTTGGAACCTTCCTTGGCAAGTTTATCAGCCAGCTCGTTTCCCTGTATTCCACAGTGCCCAGGAATCCATTGCAGGGTGACTTGTTCATATACAGTTGTAAGGGGTTCCAACTCAGAGGCAAGCAATATCAGCCCTGCTTTCTATTTGGACTTCAGATTAAAAGAACTGCTGCTGCATCGGTCAGAAAAACAATTTTTGATTTCTGGCTCCTCTTGAGGTCTATTAGAATTCTTGTGGCCTCCAGTAACGAATCTTGCTCGGCTCTGTAATTTGCAGAGCTGAAACCCGTAAGAATCGCCTTCTCAAGTACATGACCATTTGGAAATTCCATGTGAATGCCTCCGCCTCCATTTCTAATAGAATTTTCGGCTGAACCATCCGTATAGATTCTGGTCCACAAGTTTTTTGGGTAGGTTGAGTTCACATATTCGAGCGCTCAAGCTCTAATTTTCAATTGATCCTGGTCGCTTTTCTTTCTAATCCCTGGAATAGTTGGAAAGATGGAGGGTCTGCAAGAAAACGACCATGGTGGGGAGTCATCTGTTGCCTTCTTTATTTCGGGTTGCATTTCTGCCAACTGAAGTTTTGCTTTTATTGAACATGTTTTGTGTAGGAAGCTTTGTCTTTTAATACGGTTTCGTATCCTTTGACCTACACGATACATCAGTGGATGGTGAGGAATGCATTTTACTTTTGAGTCAAAATTAGGCATTTTTATATCCCTCCTGTCCTCCAGTCTGTGCAGGCCCGTAATGGACTCCATGTTATTTATCGGAGTAGATTTTAGAACTCCAGTAATTATCCTAAGTCCCTGATTTTGGACTACAGAGGCCTTTTGGAAATTGGAGTTTGCTACAACTCCCCAACTGGTTATCCCATACTCTTAACGTGGGCCTGACATCCAGTATAAAGAGATTTCAGGGTCTTATGATCTGCTTCCCAATTTGAGCCACATAATATCCTCATAATGCTGGTTCTGTTTGTGGCCTTTCCATGTTAATCTTGGGTCTAAGTTGATTCCGAGGTAGTTAGGTTTGTCTTCCTTCGTAATCAATCTTGCACCCAGCTTTAGATGTATGGATTCAGGGACATTTTTTGATTAGCTGAAGATGGTGTACTTTGTTTTTCCAGTGTTTATCTTCAGTTCCCATTTTTCAGTCCATAAGAAGAGGCCATCAAGTGCGTCTTGCATCCGATATTTAGCAGCTATAACTGCAACAAATCTGATGAAGTCTTGCACCAAAGGGCTATACCATCAGCATACAACGAGGCGCTAACATTATTTGGAAGTAAGTCGTTTATTGACAATTCTCTCCATAGGCTTGCTCAGGCAGCTTAATAGAGTAATAGGTCTGAAACTGGAGAGCTCATGCTTTGGTTTTCCTGTTTTGAGAATGGGAATCACAGCTCCTTCCTTCCAGATCTGAGGGATTTCGCTCTCATTCCAGCTGGTGTTGAAAAGCCTTAGGAGTCTCTTTTTTGCTTTTACTCCTAGGTTTATTATCATTTCATTCATTATACCATCTACCCCTGGAGAACTTTTAGTTTTCAGAGAGTCGATGGTATTATCAAGCTCGGATTGAGTGAAGGGGGTATCAAGATGATTCTGGGCCTTCTTAGAAAATTTAAGATGGCGTTTCAGCTGTCTGTGTACAGTTTTCTTTGTTTGTCGATCTATCTGAATCTCATAAGTCTTACTAATATGTTTTATAAGCACGTCTGCAGCTGCTTTTCCTTTGAGAAGTTTCCCTTCGCTTTTAAGGGTAAGAGGGTCATACTTTGTATGGTCATCAGCCAATGATTTAGCTAGTTTCCATAGCTTATTGCCATTTCGATCTAAATTCAGATCTTCTGTTTTTTCTTTCCATGTTTTTCTTTTTGATCGATTTATCTCTCTTTTTAGCTTGGCTGTGACTTCTTACAACTTGCAAGTATCTTCTCCAGGATTTGTTTCTGCATTGGTTCTTACATAAGCCAGTTCCCTCTCTAAGACCCCAATTTCTTCAGTTCCGAAGGGTTTATAATCCTTCCATAGTCCTCTTGGAATACTCTCTCCAGCAGCCCGAAGAAGTGCCACTGTGAATTGCTTTGTGGATTGGTTGACCTTTTTCGATTTTGAATTTATTGTTGCAGTGTATATGTCTGTTAATTTTCCGTATTTGTCCCATTGAGCTTTTTTGAAATTCCATCTGGAGAACGTCTTATTATGGTAGCGAGTATTACTTCGTGTGGTGGGGCTGCAATATCCACTTCAATTCTGATCGGTCTATGGTCACTACTCCCTAGCTGATTCAAAACTTCCCTTTGAGCAAAGGTTGTCAGATTGTTCGTGGCGAAGGCTAGGTCCGGTGTGGAGGTTGTTTTCCATGTTCTGGAGTAGAATGTTGGGGGTTCGGAAGGTTGATTGAATGTTTCACCTTTACTGACTTCATTCACCTTTTGCCATTCCTTATTCATCATTTTCAATTCGGGAGACAACTCGCCCTCAAACGTTTTATGAACTAGGAATATTCAAGCTTCCAAGTATGTGGCAAAAGTGTATCAATCACACTTGAGCCTATATTGAAAAATAATGAAAGCATGGTTTGTGTATAACAGTAATCAATAAATGTAGAGTAAATAATTATCATTTACATTTGATTTTCCTCTGTAGGTTTCCTCTAATTAAGGGAATCATGGTCTGAACTACCTGCCTGCAGTGACCAATTCTACTGGGAAATACATTTATTTGCATAACGAGGGCTTAAGCTCTTTGGTTTAAGCCCCCTTTGTACTGGCTTTATCAAATTAATAAATTTGGTTAGGGATTTCTAAAAAGAATTTCGAAATGTTCATGTAACATTCAAAACGTAACATTCAATAAAACAAAATTATAGAAGTGGCAAATAATTTATCAATCCCTAATTAGATTGATCCTTCTATACCATCATGTAGATGTCAAATAATAAATTTGATTGTACTATGTGTAGAGAATATTCTAAAAGCTTTCTAAAATATGAAAGTTTAATGGTTTTGTTGGTTGTGTTTAACTGCTGGTAAAATCTTGATTAAGTTAAGAAAAATAAATATAAATTCTTGATATTGGAATGACTATTTGTTGTGAAAGGGATCCTTATTTGCCATATGCATCGTTAATTTGTGTTATTGAAATAGTAAACATGTTCAATATTGTTTTCTAATTTTTTCATAATCTATTTTTATCTTTACAGCCCAATCGGAGGATAGCGAAATTCCATAACAACGAGAAAAGTGAAGCCCAGGTAAGTTTGATTTTTATAAAATTTATTAATTATTAACTAAAAGAATAACTGAATCTGAGGTCATATGTGTTTTCCTTAGGTTCAAAGACTAATGAATCATGCTTTTTATCTATTTATTTAACTTTTTAAAATTTATTTTGGTTATAAATAATCCAGAATATCAGTTACTTGTTAAAGCTCTGTTAAGAGGATTTCCTTAAATATTTATTAATATTTGTTTTAGGTTTCTTTAGAGAACACTTTCAAAAATAAAAGTAGTGATTCAGAAGATAATAAACCTTTGGCAGAAAGACTGATATTATCATCTGGAACTAGTTCTGTGAGTATTTATGTTTATGTTGGTTTTAAACTTTGATAAACTAAAGCTGTATTGTACATTTTAATTTGTTTACAGTGCCTTTGTTGGTGTAAGTAAGGTAATGGTGGCAATTATACTGTGCCATGTGCTACTAATGAAAGAAAATTAGTAGAAATTAAACTAATCTCAAAGAATTACATGTTATCAGCGATGTTCAACATAATTTTAGAATGTGTCATTTTGACTACTTTGAATTTATGTTTTTTATAATTATTTTTAGATTCATCCTGTGGAGGTATCTCTTACAAAACCCTCAAGAAATGTTGTTAATCCAAAGAGATCTGTTTGTAAGAAAGCAGCATTATGTTCTCAAAATGAGGTTTGTCATTTATTAAGGAGCTTTTTTCATTTCTGTGTCATGAACAGATTGTAAATTTTAGTATTTCTTACTTTTTTTTTCTGTTAAAGATTCTTACAGATAGCCCACCTAGTTCTCCTGATGTGAAGATGAAACTGCGTACACCAAGGACTTCAGCTCGAAAGAAGTTGGAACTCTCTTCACCTCTTGTACCTAAGGTATGACAATCAACAGTATCAAAGTGTTAGTCTGTTGATTTAAATGTTCTATTTGGTTGATCTGACTAGCTGAGTCGATCACTTTGATTATTTCATTGTTAGATAATAATTTTTATTGTAGTCAGACTAAGAGGTTGAATTAAGAATAATTTAACTGGAAAAAATCTTCTAATTTGAACTTTTGGAAGTTAAAATATATTTCTTTGATTCTTATTATTTAACCATTATATGTTTAGTTGGGTTACTTATTAGTCAGTCATTATGGTATTGTTATTAGCTTCTTTTACCACGGACTACAGAACTTCACTCTCCATAACTATATTAGATTCTTGAACAGTGATGTTACAAGATAGATAAAAAAATGAAAATTACTAGATTTTTGAACAGTGATGTTGCATTCTAGTTAAACAATGAAAGGTTACAAAGAATCTTCCTTGACCATTATACATTTCTCAATACCAATTTTCAAAATGACATCAACTAGGTTAGTTGGCATTTCTTTTTTCCAGTGATTATTTTACGTTTTAGCTAAATTTTTACTTGATCAACTGGGATCAACTTAGCTAGTTCTTTCCAGTGATGTTCAGAATTTAAGTCAGAGTCACGAGCTGGTTATTTTACATAAACTCTGAATTTCTATATCACTGAATCGTTTTTCTACTGTTTCAAGGCTAAAGTTGTTGAACTAGTGTAAAATTAGGGATAGGAGACTTGCAGAAATGAGCTTATGACTCAGGAGCTCAGCCACATAATCGTATCTCGCTGATAATCATTCCCCATTTTGAGTTGATTTGAAAGTGTGCAGAATGAAATGGAGAACGCTGTACTCTTTACATGTATTATATTATGTACTATAATTGAGAGGCGAATGTGATAAGAGCTTTTACTGCAGGTTAGGTGCCCAATATGCTTACTGTATGATTACAGAAAGAATGCATTTTGTGATAGTTCATTGATAATGTGGTATTAAATATCTCTGAAAGCAAAAACAACAATTTCTCTTTTGTAAAAGTTTACTGTCCCTAGATGCAGATTTGTACATAATGGAAATTCTTCAGTGATTGCTATCCAATTTTTCCTGATTATTGGAGAAAGTTTTGTTCCTATGTATGATAAAGTGCAATGACACATTGCAAGCTCTGTCCACCAAGTATGCAATGATATAGAAATTAATGTTAAAATGAACAGCTGTTAGTCTTATCCTAAGTCCTACAGGATTTAATGGACTTGTCAGATGTTTGAAAAGAAGGAATCAATATTACTTATAACTCTCAGTTGCTACAAACAGCTTTAGACACAGATATAAGAAGAAATGCAAGATGTAGCTGGTACAAATATGCATTGGAAGGTTTGGTAAAACTGTGATATCTCTGTTGATAATTCTCCAATGGATGCAGCTCTTGTACATGATTTAGTGAAACCTATAATGACCAATTTTTGTAATTATAAAAAACAAAAGTGTACTTTTACCCCTCAATTACCTTATGCTTTGCTTCAAAAGCTTTCATTTAAGAAAAATTTAACAATTTATAATAATAATATAGTTGAAATATTGGGAGTACAAATTAGTTCAGTCCGTTTTTTTTTTTTGTAGTTGAAAATGCATTTATTTCAGAACAAAATGAATGAACAGATTAATAAAAGTATTCTCCATCACTGGCTACTACTTTTTTCCACATCTCGGGCAATTTTCGAATTCAGTCTCGAAAAAATGTCTCATCCATCCACGTTAGGAGCCAATTTTCTATTTCTGCGAAAGAAGTGAACCGGTGAAATAGCGCTGCATCCATCAGAACAGCCAGTAATCAGAAGGAGCTATGTCCGGAGAATACGGCGGATGCAGCGAAATATCCCACTTGAGCTTTTCCAAATTTTTTTGGTGATATGAAGCCGAGGGTTGTCATGCAGAAGAATAACTTTGTCATGTTTGCTCATAATGCACGGCTCAAACGAATCAATTGTAGCCTATATCGATCGTCCGTAATGGAATCGCCAGGTTGTAGCAGCTCATAGCATACAACACCCTTGGTTCCACCAGATATACAGCATGAAATGAATATTTGGCTTTGGTGTTGATGTTAAAGTGGATGGCGACAATTGACCGGGAATTGCATAGTATTTTTTCTTGGGGTTGTTGGAGAAATTCATTTCTCATCCCCAGTCACAATCCGACATAGAAAACCCGTTTTTGTTGCCTTTGAATCAGCTGCTCGCAAATGAAAAATCACCTTTCAACTTCTCATTTTCAGTTCATGAGGCACCCAATGGCCTTCCTTTTGAATCATTCCCATGGATTTCAATCATACGGAAACTGGTTGTTGAATCACTCCACATGATTCTGCAAGCGCCTCTTGCATTTGACTCGGATCTTCATCGAGTAATGCCTCCAATTCTTCGTCTTCGAATTTTTTTTGCAGCCCAGAGCGAGGCTTGTCTTTAACACTGAAATCACCATTCTTGAAATGTCGAAACCATTCCCTACATGATTTATCAGTTGGAGCATTGTCACCATAAACTTCCACAAGCATTCGATGCGCTTCAGCTGCACTTGTCTTCCAATTAAAGCAGAAATCTAAAAACTCCCGCAAATGCTGCTTAGCTAACACAAAAGTATGAAACTCAAAGCGATATAAACTGAATGTTATTGACATATATCTAACCTTTCTAAAATCGCCAAAATCAGCTGTCCCTATGAAACTTTCAGAACAGCCAATGCCATATCTTAGAAACGGGCTGAACTAATTTGTACTCCCAATATCTTATAACCTCATAAAAAAGCATATAAATAAACATTTCTAAGGATACCAATTTTGTTGCAGAGCTGTTTGTATTCTTGTTTTGGTGTTATCTTATTAAAAACAAATTTATATTTAATCCTTGATAAGTGTTTGAAGATAGAACAAACAACTACCACCAATAGGTTTTTTTTTTTTCCTTTTGCAGTTGTTACTATGCTTTATACTTCTCAAAGTGATATGTTATAATAATAATTGTAATTTTATGTTCCAGACTTCTTCAGATTGTCTTAGTCCAGTTACCCCAAGGAGATCTGCAAGAAAGAAATTGGAACTCAGTTCACCAGTTATTACAAAGGTATTTTTTCCTTTAAAAATCAATACTGAAATAGCTAAAAAGAAGGTGCATCATACCTCTATTAAAAGTTTATGTGCTAAGGCAGGTTCACACGGTGTCGTTAAAAGGGCTAGTTAATTGCTTTATCGATTGTTCATGCTCTCGCCTGTTTCATGACCTAGTGCAAACTGCCAGTGGTAAAGGTTGCGTTCGTGAAAGGGGTGTGGTAGTCATGAAACAGGCGAGAGAATGAAAGCACTGATGCCCTCTCCCATTCTCAGACTCCTGTTTGAGAACTGTTGGTAGGATCTCTCAGGTATTTTTTTTGTAGCTCAGGTAAAGGGACCTTCTCAGTCCTCGAAGAGCCGGTCGAGAAATTTCCAATACGTCGGAATATATAAATATATATTATATTTTATTATATATAATATATATATATATATATATATATATATATATATATATATATATATATATAGAGAGAGAGAGAGAGAGAGAGAGAGAGAGAGAGAGACAGAGACAATTTTTATTCTATTTAATGTCTTCTTCTCTTCTTTAACTTCCTCTTAGTGCCTTTCTACAGCTAAGAGTTTATCCAACCCAGGATCTCCATCTATCTCTGTCTCTCGTAAGAGTCGTCATCTCTTGTAATGTTTTTCCTCTTGTTTGACCCAACTTGGAAATATAGCTATTATAGCTGAGCCTTGGTCTTCCTCTAGGTCTTGTGCCTACTGGTCTCGCCTCCATAAATTTGTGTGGATCTCGATCAGGGCTCATTCTACACACATGCCCGTACCATCCCAACTGTCTCTTCTCCAAGGTCTCCTTTATTGCAGGAATATTTAATTCTTCCCTTATGGTTTCATTCCTGTTCCTATCTCTGAGTGTTTTTGAAGCTACTCTGCACAAGTATTTCATCTCTGCTGCAGTTATTCGGCTCCATTTGTTGTCTGGGAGGACTCAACTCTCGGCTCCATATAGCAGAACAGGCATATATACGGCCTTGAAAATGTGGAGCTTGACATCTTTATTGACCTCTCTCTTTCCCACGATTGTGTTGCTAATGGAATAATATATATTGTTAGCTTTTCCTATCCTATGGGATATTCCTGGCTGCACTTTTCCATTTCCGCTAATCACAGTTCCAAGGTAGGAGAACTCATTCATGACTTCAAGCTCCTCGTCATTACACGTAGCATGGATTTGTTCGGGCTCTCATCCTAATTGTAGGATTTTGCTTTTTCTTGCATTAATATTCATGCCCTTTCTTTTGAGTTCTGCTTCCCACTCTACTAGGGCTTGTTGGAGGTTATGTGTAGAGTCAGCAATGAGGACTATGTCATCGGCATATACCATTACTTGTGCCAGTTTGGTTTTCATGTTCCAGTGACCAATCAAAACTCTTGATGTTCTTCTCTTATATATTTTTGTTATTTCATCCATAAATATGATGAATAGTAGAGGACTGGGGCTGGCTCCCTGCTTTACTCCTTTTTCCATTGGGAAGCTCCTTGACTCCAGACCATTAATTCTCACAATGCCTTTTGGTGCCTGGTATGTTGATTGAATTGCTAGTTTCCATAGTTCCATATTTCTTCTCTTGGTACTGAGTCAAACGCAGCTTTAATATCCAGAAAAGTAAGGTATAAGCTTTTATTTCGATCCCATACTTTCTCAATTATCATTCTTAAAGCGAAGATATGGTCGTGGGTTTGGCGTTCTGGGCGGAATGCTGCTTGTTCATCTTCCAAATTTTCCTCAACTAGTGGCCTTAGCTTCTCTTCTAGAATCGATGTATATATTTTATGTCATTTTTACCAAAATATTTTTTTTGGAACGTTTCAGCTTAAAATAACTTTAAATTTATCTCAGTTAAAAAACAATAATCAATTCCTAGTTTAGATACAGATAATCTTAATATTTTTTATTACTCTTTTATAAATACCTACTGATTATATTTGTAAACATTGCTCTTATATAATAAATACGAAAATTAATTTTTATATACTTTTTTGTTTATTGAGCTTTGTATTATCGTTATAATTAATAAATTTTTACTACTACAATTCTTTAATTCTTTATAGAAAAAATACTCTTCCTTAAATTAGTATTTAAATTTAAATTTTTAATTTAAATTAATCTTTTTATTTTATTTAATTTTGTATTTATTAACCAATGTTCTTCATGCTTCTCTTCTCTAACGAGTTAAAGTTGGCTAAAACATGTATATACATGTGGCGATTTTTTAACTCATTAATTAATATTTCGCTTATTACTTTTGTAGTTTCATGTTCTGCCACAATTGAACATGTGGATAAATTCATGACAGGCAAGTGCACTTGCTCTGTATGAAGGGCTTGAGCTATTTTGAAGTTTACTATTAGACCATAACGGAAGAAATTTTCAGTTTCTGAAACTTTTTTGAAATTTTTATATTTTCAAATTTATTAACCTCCCTTTAGGATAAAAATTAATTGATTATTAATTTTTTACTTTATTTATTTATTTTTTAAAATCACCTCTGCTATAATCAGTTTGCTGTTGTCCACTTGATCCTAGATTTTGAGTAATGTGAATCTAGGATATTTTAGTAGCTTTCCATTATGTACTGGACTTATTTATTTATTTATTTATTTTATGTTCCTAGATCTCTTATAAGGATGACAGCAGCAGTGACCAAACAGAAGAATTTAAAACACCTAGAAGGAAAAGCAAAGTGAGCAAGCACATTAATTTTAAAATAGACATTGAATTTTCTATACCTGCAATTTAAATTTTTTAACAGTTTCTTTCATATTAGATGTATTATCATGTGGGTATACATGATTTTTTAACTGTGTTGATGTTTTAATGATGCTAGTTTTCCAAATATTAATTTCACCAGTGTAATTAATTTATCCTTTTTTTCCTCTTCTTGAATTGTCAAATTCATGAAGAAAAATTTCAAAATAGATTGATTTTGTCCAATAATATATTTTTGGGAAGTATAGGATCAATGAGAACCACATTTGGATTTTTCATTTATTATAAAGAGCAATACAATTGTTACATAGTATTAAATAGAAATTTCTAATTAAATTCATTAATAAGGTTACATATTCTACATAAATGCTGTGCAAAATATTTATATATTCATTAGAAAATGTTTAAGAGAAAGAAAATACAAGATGGTGAGAGTATGGTTGATAGCTGACCATGGAAAATATATGCAGTAGAAGTTTGGTTGAGGGTATGGCCTATGAATAAACACACAATTAAGAAAAATCTTATTGTATTCTGTGCTGACTTTTTGGCCAAAGTTTTAGGTCATCATCAGGTCTAAAAAAAATACAAGATAACAATAGATATAACAATAGTGACAGGACCAGTAACAGTAAAAAAACAAAAACAAACAGTAAGATAAGACAGAATGATGAAAAAATAAATAAAATAAAATAGAATAAAGTATTGGGAGTACAAATTAGTTCGGTATGTTTTCAAAAGATGGCGATGGTGTTGGCTATTATGAATGTTTCATAGTGACAGCTGATTTTGGCAGTTTCAGAGGGAGGTCAGACATCTGTCAATAATATTCAGTTTATATCGCTTTAAGTTTCATACAAAAACCTAGTTTTTTAGTGTGTAGAATATGTCAAATTTTAACATATCTTAGTTAGTTAACATAACTATGTTAACTAAGTAACATTTATGGGAGATATTAGTTTTCTACTTTAATTGGAAGAAAAGCTGAAGCGCATCGAATGCTTGTGGAAGTTTATGGTGACAATGCTCTAACTGATAAATCATGTAGGGAATGGTTTCGACCTTTCAGGTATTGCGATTCCAGAGTTGAAAACAAGCTTCGCTCTGGACAGCCAACAAAATTCGAAGATGAAGAATTGGAGACATTACTCGATGAAGATCCTTATAGGTGTATACGGGCAATTTGTATAGGCTGCAATTGATTCGTTTGAGCCGTGCATTACGGAAAAAATGGCTGGAATACGAGCAAAGACATGACAAAGTTATTCTTCTGCATGATGTCGCTTCGCCTCAATTAAAAAAAGTCGTAAACAAATATTTATAAACACTCAAGTGGGATGTTTTACCCCACCCGCCGTATTCTCCATACATAGCTCCTTCTGATTACTGGTTGTTCCGACGGACATAGCATGATTTGGCAGGTCTCCGGTTCACTTCTTTCGCAGAAATTGAATATTGGCTCCTAACTTGGATTGTCCCAAAAGATGAGAAATATTTTCGAGATGGAATTCGAAATGTCTGAGGGTTGTTAAAAGTAGTTGCCAGCAATGGAGAATACTTTGATTCATCTGTTCATTTCATTTGGTTCTGAAATAAATGCATTTTTTACCACAAAAAAACATACTAAATTAATTTGTACTCCCAATAAAAGAAAAATATGCTAATCATAGTGTGAATTATAAGAAATATAGGAAAATATGTTAATAGTGTAAAGTTAAGGTTTTTTGAAAATAAATAAAAAACTTATTTTTAACTTTTTATAAATATATATTTGGTTTTATTATTTGACTCTTTACTCAGGGCAGGTTGCTAGACAATCAGACACACAGTTACACAGAACTATTACTAACAAAGAACATACACTAAAAGGGAAGTGATGCGCCATACATGGCCAACATTGGCTACTTAGCCTCTCCTTCCCAACTCCACTCTCACCTACCCGTTGGTGGACCCTGTTAAGCCGAGCAACCCAGTCTGAGGTGGTGGTAGCCAATCCCTATGTAGGGCTGGGTCGGTGAACTGACGAGAGAAGGAGCCCTGGTAAGGCTACATGGAGGTAATCCAGAATTAGGTTTATCAGGGGGGGGGGGTGTCGATCAGCAGGGCACATCTTCAAGAATGGTGGCGGAAGAACCAAGTTAAACAGGTCAACGGCAGCATTCTCAGTAAGGCAGCTAACTGCGAAGGGGCAGGTAGGACTCCAAGCCATGGTGAAGGCAATCTACCTAAGAAACCCGATTCCTGATAAAGATTGGGACCCTGCTTCCCTAGGTAAGGGGCCTCTTATGTCGGACCAATCACCCACAAAAGAGAATTACTGATTCAGAGAACGATAAATTGCCTCGGAATTGGACAGTCTTTTTGGAAACGACACGGCATGGACAAGGATTTACACATGGCAACCTGGAACATAGGAACTATCAATGGAAAGGAAACCGAACTTACAGAAGAAATGACTAAGTACAAAATTGACATCTTGGGTGTGAGTGAAGCTAAAAAGAAAGGAAATGGGGAGATACAGTTGGACAATGGATACACTCTGATATACTCAAGGGTCCCAAAGAGCAGTTATGGCTAGCAAGGTGTAGGTATTGTCATGTCCGAAGAGGTTATGGCTGGGCTTGAAGACAGGCAACATATCTTCTCACATCATTCTGGCTGATCTCCAGCTAGAAAATGGGAACCTCCTTCATACAAGTGTACGCACCTACTGAGGATGCAGTGGTTGCGGACAAGGAACTCTTTTACATGGATCTGGAAAGAGTAGTTTCTCAGTGCAGAGATAATAATAGAAAAGTTATCATTGCGGGAGACTTAAATGCTAGAACAGGCTGGGATTTTCAAACTGGACATGGAGTTATTGGCCAACATGGCGACGAGAGAACAATTAATTCCAATGGTAACTGTCTTATAGAGTTCTGCGTTGACAACCATCTCATTATAGGAACTTCGTTATATCCCCACAAAAAGGTCCACAAAATTATTTTCTCCTCTGGACAACGAAACAGCATCATTGATTATTTTATCTATGGTAGTGATGCAAGAAAATATTTCACTGATGTCAAGGTTATTAAAGGAGCTGAGTTAGGCACTGACCACTTGCTGTTGGTGGGTGATACTAGAATTTTAAAGGAAAGAAGGGGGCATCCAAAACTATACGAAAGAATTTATGTACAGATCCTGGAGTCTGAAGAAAAGAAGAATATAGGGAATATAAAGACCAGTGAAGAGTGACTCAAAGAGATAGACCTTGACAGAAACTTAGAGGACCTGTGGAAGGGCTTTAAAAACATGGCACTAGAAGTAGCCACTAGAGTATGTGGAACAAAGAAAGTGAATATGGACAGAAAACGGACAAAATGGTGGAATGATACTGTCAAGGGAATAGTTAAACAAAAAAAGGAATTCTGGAAAGAGTATCTGGTTAACCGTACTAATGATAGCCTGGATGTATATAGAGCCAAGAGAAATGAATGTAAAAGGATAGTACGAGAGGAAAAACAGAAGGCTTGGGAGAACTTTGGGAAATCTCTGGAAGGTGACTACAGAGAAAATGTGAAGAAGTTTTGGCAGAAAGTCAAGTCCCTAAAAGAGAATAGACCAAAACCTGTCAGAAATGTTAAGAATGAAAAAAGAGAAGTGCTGATCCAATCTGAGGAAATCTTAGATAGATGGAGAAGACACTACACCAATCTTTATGGATAACGATAGCCCTATTGACAGGCCGGATCCCCCTCAAACCGATGATGAACTAGGAGTTATATGGGAGAAAGTTGTTGAATGAGTAGTACAGAAGATCGAGATTAAGAAAGCTGCGGGTCATGATGGGATTTACCCAGAATTTATTAAATATAGTGGCCCAGAAATGATTACAGTTCTGCAGGTGCTTTTTCAAAAGATATGGGATACGAAGAAGATCCCCCGAGAATGGGAACACAATATAATCGTACCAATTCACAAAAAAGGGAGCCCAAGTGACTGCACAAATTATAGGCCAATATGCCTCTCTGCCATAAATGTATAAAATGTACACTTCCATTTTGGAACATAGACAAAGGCAGCTAGTAGAAGATGGTCTAGAAGAACAGGCTGCATTCCGATCGGTAGACAGACGCAGGATAATATCTTTGTACTCAGGAACATAATGGAGAAGTGCTGGAACAAGGACAGAAATATATATCTGGCTTTTCTGGACCTCCGAGCAGCCTTTGACTCTGTCCCACGAGAAGCCATATGGGAGGCCTTAAGAGCGAAAAAAAAAAATCAGCATACCAAGAACCAAAAGGTATTGTACGAATAAATGGTATGAGTTCAAAACCCTTCCCTATGGCACGAGGAGTGAAGCAAGGAGACAGTCTTAGTCATCTTCTTTTCATCATATTTATGGATGAAATTCACTAGATATGTTAGAGATGGATGGAGAGAACGGTAATAGGGAAATGAAATTTAAGAACAATATCAGCACAGGCATATTTATTTGTCTGTGATGATAAAGGAAAACTGCAGCAGGCCCTGGTTGAATGGCAAGAAGAGCTATTGAGAAAAGGAATGGCTATTAACTCCACTAAAAGTAAAGTCCTGGCAATCTCAAGAAAAGAGGAAGATGTACACTTGTTCTGTAACGGCGAGGAACTTGAGACTGTTGATGACTTCATATATCTCGGAACGGTGGTTAGCAACACTGCCACCATTAACAAAGAAGTATCCAGCAGAATTGCAAAAGCAAATAAAATATACTATCACATCTGCAAGACTATTGTTGGCAAGAGAGAGGTCACCAACCAGGTCCAACCAGAGTTGGATAACGTTGGACAAACACATTAGCCGTATGACTGCCATGGAAATAAGGCACCTGCGTAGAGTGGCAGGCAGAACACGAAGAGACCGGGTCAGGAATGAGACGATAAGGGAGCAGCTGGCCATATCTTCATTGAAAACCACCTTCGAGAAATGCCAATTAAAGTGGTTTGGACTGGACATGTGTGCAGGATGAGCGAGAACCGAGACCCAAGGAAGATAATGGAAGCTCGATCAACTGGCGAAGGCAGGCTAAGGATAAAGTATGATGAATATTTCACCAGGTTGGGTAGAGAAAGAGGAAAAACTTTGAGAGGAATGAAGGAGCTGGCTCAGGATCGAGAGGACTGACTCTGGTGGATAGGCATCTACGCTGAAAGGCATCTAAGAGGAAGGAAGAGAAGAGAAGAACATATAAATAAACGTGAAGCATCAAGAATTCTTAAAATTAAACACTTTCTTCCTTGTTGAACGACGACAGTGATTTATAGGATATAATGAAATTGTGTTACCAAAAGATGTGGATCCTGAATGTGGATGTAAAACTGCGGGAGCTCACAAGATGTCTCTGCTCCGATCCCTGGACCAGCAACAACAGAACTATTCCTTTGTTGTCCGTTAGACCACCAACAGGTTTCAAAATGGATAACTTACATTTTGATTTTCCAATACAAATGGACCATTTACTATTTACAGAAGTTTTCATTTGATTAAAATCTCTTCTTTTTGATTTTATTAGAACAGATTGATTGTTGAACTATTGGAAAAATTGAAGATTTGCAACCACTCGCTCATTATGTCGAATGGCTCTGCTGAAGTTCAAAATGGAACCGCTATGATTTTAAATTGAGACGTCTATTTTGGTTCCAATTATGATGACAAACGTACTTTGCATTATGCTGCACTACAATTTTTGATAATTGTCGTCAGGATAAATAAATGTATTATTTTGCTTAGGAATCCCTATTTCCACATATAATTCTAGCAGTTCACATAAAGATGTAAGATACAAACTTATGTAAGCTTAAAGATATGATAATAGTATACTATACAAGATATTTATTTCAAAATTTTAATATTAAAGAGGCATTAATTGAAAGTGAAAAAATACATGTCCATCCACAGACCTGCACAGAATTCTAATCACAATAGTGTTGTGTTGCACAAATCCACTGATGTTACCAGCAATGCAATTATAATAAAAAATGAACTAGAAATAACGTTGGACAAAAATAAACATTGCCTAATAGTTACAAAACAATTGGAAGATTCCAAAACACAAAGCCTCAAGTCGCTAAAATACCAGCAAACAACTAACCAGTCAACATTTCGCCAATTCAGACATTATCAGGACATACACCACCAAATCACATCTATGAAGATCAAATACAGCAAATCTCATATCAACCATCCAGAAAGACGCATCATCCAGAGACAACATATCACTCCAAGACATCCAATCACATAACTGGCTGATATTAAATCACCTAGGGTCTATTCAGCTTTGATGTTAACCATATTAGCTGTGACAATGCTTTCGACTTCTATTATATCAAGTTCTATTTATATATATATGTATATGTATTTACATATGACATGTATTTACTTATGACATGTATTTACAAATTTAAACTTAAAGGCTTTTTAAACTGCTGATATAATAAAAACACCTAACATATAGAATACTGATGGCCCAGCATCAACCTTTACAGAAGAAAATCTATAGTTAAGGCTGTTAGTTATGTAACAAAATTCCGTACTTCTGCATATAAGCGTATCTGAGCTTTAGTCACATAATGTTAAATTGCCGTTAATTATTGGGAGGACAGTGGTCATATCAATACAGTCTTAAGTTGATGGATCACTGGTGAGGTTTGTCTACATCATATGTTGTAAAGGAGACCTTTAGGACATAAATTAGATCTCCTGTGCTTTTTATCCTTATTTTATTGTTCAAGATTTGATGATATAATGATTTTAAGATTTTTTTAAAATTTAATTTTTGATTTTTTGAATTTTTTACAGGTCTTTCGCAATTCTGTTATTGATTCGCCAAGTCTCAGGAGGCAAGTACTCACACCTAAACATTCAGCTAAGAAAAAACTTGATATGACTCCTCCAGGAAGTGGAAAGGTTATTATTGAGAATATTGGTATTTATTCTATGCTTATCATATTCATTTGCTGAATGAATTGTAGTTCTAAAGGGCTATTAAAAATTGGGTATGTTGCATGCATCACATAACTTTTGCTTGCAATCCAACTTAAAATAAATTTAAAAAGTTTCCTTGGAAACATTTATTTTCCATCAAATAATATAAAAGTAGAAATTATTAACTACAACAATCACTAAGCTTATGCGTTTTTCATCACTATCCAGCACCTTCTTTGACTTTATATGGTAGATATTAATTTTTCTAAAATCTTTAGCTTTTCAATGGCTTATCATACATCTGCAGAAGATGTACCCATTCGTCTATCCACAATAATATTACTGGACAAATGTGAGCAGGTTAATTTAGGATGAAGTTAATAATCGAGTTGGACTGAGCATATTATTGAGAACAGGATGTTGGAAAAGGAAGGTGGGAGCTGTAGATCCTGCGTTGCCACCAAACAACTGGAAGCAATCCTGTCAAAGCATATTCCTAGGACCTTAGAACCTTTTACTTATAGCAGAATTATGCTCTCTTTTGAATTCATTCCTGAGATACATGAGTTGGTCCAACTTAATAGCCCATTCAAAATACGTAAATTTCCCCTATGTTCATATACACCCTCTCTAATTTAAAAAGTACATTTGTAGGTGCCAATGCCACTAAATCATTCAATTTAATCTCTACAGAGACTTACTTGACTGAAATGTTTCTTATTAAATAAATTAACCAAAATTAAGTATTTTTTATTTTAAAAATTCTTATTTTACAGAAAATACGATCAGGATTTTTGTCACCTGCTGTCAAGGAAAGAACAAAATGTAATCTTTCTGGAACTCCATCTTCACGCTTGGATATGACAAGGGCTAGTCTTCACACTTCTAATATTCCATCATCCCTTCCATGTAGAGAAAAAGAATACAACAATATTTTATCATTTACGATGCGGAAAGTGGAAGATAAAGCTGGAGGGTAATTTTTTAAAATTAAATCTGAAATATAAATTATTATCAGCCATTTCTGGTATATCGGTATTGGTAAAGAAATGGTGCTCAATTAAACACAATTGTTGCCATTTTTAAAGGTAAATTTTTGTTTGTTAAAATAATTGATTTTTGTGCATTTATGCTTTATATTTTTTAGGTGTATGTACATAAGTGGTGTACCTGGTACAGGTAAAACTGCGACTGTTCATGCTGTAATCAAATTGCTGCAAGAAAAAGCCGATAATGACGAAATATCAGATTTCGATGTAAGTGGAAATGTTTCTTTCCATCATTTTTATCCAATGTAAAAATACCCATTATTTTATTTAATGTTTGATTACAAAAAAAAAATGAGAATTATTTGTAAAAAAACATAACAATTTATTAAAAAATGTTATGTTTAAAACAAGAATATATAATTTATTGTCTGTGGCTATGTAATAACAAGGAGCTTCGCTATTTTTTTATTTATAGGAGTACTAGTATTGATGAAAATAAATAGTCCAGCAAGTGGGCTTTTTGCCAACCCCTGACATCTTACTAGAGGTTGCCATCCCATACTAACCGGAGTGGGAAGAGTGTTAAGATTCATTTCTCGGAACCATTGGAAAATAAATATTAACTGACCCATGTGGGAATCGAATCCACACCGTTCTGAACCAGCTTGGCCACCACTGCCTCTATTTATAGGAGTGAAATAAACTTCTTTATTCTGCCGTCATATGGTAAAAGACCCTAACTCCAAATCATTTTTTTAAAATCCTTTTTAGTATTGTACCTGAATTGCTCTAAAAACTATTTTAGATTAGGAAGCCCTGAAACCAAAGATTAGGATCTAACCATTGGAGGATTTAAAGCTTTCTAGTGTCATAAAAAGGTGTAATTTTTAGAGCAATTTGGGTACAATACAAAGCTGTATTTAAAAAAATGATTTGGGGCCTTTTAGTTTATCACGGAAGTATTGTCTTGTCTCAAAAATATAGTTTTTTTTTCAATCAGCAAGAAAATTGAATTGCCTGTCTAATGAATTTCTGCATAATTTGCAAATCAACAATTTTATGTAATATTTGGAAGTTTTAAGTTTAGTTATTCTTTATTTTTTTAAGTAATACTGGTCTAATGGATATATCCATCTATCTACTAATATTTTAGATAAAGATCATAAATGTTATTATTGTTTATACCATGAATGTTATCCCCGTTATTTTTTACAGTTTGTTGAGGTGAATGCCCTACGTCTGACAGAACCTAGACAAGCATATACCAGACTATGGCAAGAACTATCTGGAAATAAATGTTCTCCAGAGATGGCTATGGTTGAACTGGAAAAAAAATTTAATAAGAAATGTAAACATGCTACTCTTATACTGGTTGATGAGGTATGATTTCTTTTGGTTAATATTATTTATCTTCCTCCAGAACATTCAGTATAAATTAATATATTTGTTACAGCTTGACTATCTTTGCAATCGACGTCAGGATGTAATCTATAATATATTAGAATGGTCTACAAAATCATCTGCTGCTCTCATAGTTATTACAATTGCTAATACCATGGATTTGCCAGAACGAACTCTTAAAGGAAAAGTTACAAGTAGAATGGTAAGTTATTTTTTTTAACCATTATAACATAAGTATTTATTCTTAATATAATAGCTTTCTTTATTATTTTAATCAAGCCTGCTCTTATTGTAAGTACCGTTGTCTGTTTTTCATGGACAACAAATCAAGCTATATAAGAACCAAGCCAAAATAACTAATCACAATATCATCTACATCAAACCTAAGATATAATTGGCTAGTAAGCAATAAAAAGTTGCAATCATCATAGAAGTTAGAACAGATGATATTTTTTACATGTAAAATATTAGAGAAAAATGAAAATATTAGAATCTCGGAGAATAAGTAAGATCACCGTATTAGCCTGAAATGGTGGGGGTTTTACCAGTGGTTATTTCTATTAATGTCTTATTCTGGATACAATTTTGTACATTGTTAAGACCTGGAGATATATCTTCCTAAGAAACTTTGGAATCGATGCAAAAGTCTAGTGTAAAGTGTGAAAATTGTTAGAAAATGTTTAATTTTAAGAATTAATTTACAAACTGGTTCTGGTCAAGTGCAAATAATATGCACTTAATGCAATTTTATAATTTATCTAAGAAAATTAATGTTATAATTTTAAAAAAATATATACATTGTTTATTTGCATTTAGTTTTTTCCTTTTTCAGGGCCTTACTCGTCTAGTTTTTCAACCGTACACATTTCAACAACTCCAGCAAATTGTCTTGAACCGTATTGGATCCAACTCAAACTTCCATGTTGATGCGATTCAGTTAGTTGCAAGGTAATTTAAAATTGAGATTAATTGTTATTTTTTTTGTTTTATGGTTTAATTACTCCTTTTATTGAGAAAAAAGAGTTTCCTTGGAAACAACATATGTAGAATTCTATAAAAAAAGAAGAAACAAATTTTTTCTCACTACTTTAGGTCTTGGAACAACAAGTGAACAAAATCTATGTAAATACCTTCACTGCTTTCATCTGTCCGAATCTTCTTCTTTATACGTGTTTTGCGACAATAGAAAGTTTGGACTTTAAGAAGATGGTGTTTTTTTTTTAGCTTCTAGAGCTTTCAGGGTCTTAGGATCTTTACACTCTACACGATTTTATTTTTTTAGGTGCTGCATGTATCCTTTTATGGATAACCACAGCTGATATTAAACTTGGTGTTGAATGTAGAACGATAGGTTTCATTAGAGGCTGGATTATTTGAGAATTTTTTTCCCATACAATACAAACAATACAAAGGGTATACAAACTCTTAAATTTTCTTTAAGTCTTAATCTTCAGAGAGGTATGTCTTGCAAGTTTTTTTTGAGACTATAATGACTATTTCTTCCTTTGAATGATCTGATGTGGCTCATTATGCACATTATGGTGTTCTCCTGAACTTTTTTGGGCGATTATCGTGCGACCCTCTTCCATCCTTCGGCACACAGCCGATTTTCTGTAGACTTTTCTGAATAGTCTCAATCCTCCTTTTTGATATGCCATGGATTGATATGAACGCTTTCTTACACACCGTTCCTTTCGGACAACATAATCGCACCTTTCAATGAAAAGACGAGTTCTTGAATTGAGTATTAATTTCTTGCTCAGGGATTGAAGCTAATTTCCTCTGCACGATGGGGATCATGCTGGTCAATGCGGTTAAGTAGGCACTTTGCTCATTCCAGTCTTTTAGCTGGTTGAATTTACGAATCATCTCCTTCCTTTCATCAACATTAATTTTTTCAAAACATTGATAGCATGTATGCCTGCAGTTATCACCTGTCTCATGTTCTTGGACACGCATGTTCTTGGCCACATGTTCTATTCTTCCCATGATCTTCCTTTTTTTTCCTGTTTAAGACGAAGAAAATGTTTCCATTTTATCGTTGACACGCGTCACAATCGACTGTAGGTAATTATTCCAAACTAAAAAGAATGGCACTGAGATGAAACTGCCACAATCAACTCTATCAAACAATAAAATCACATGCACACTAAACAGAAATAAATGTAAATAAGTAGAAGTGAAACTAGAACCAGCTGTTGGCATAATGTGAACCTCAGAAATTGACAGATGGCATAGAAAGGCCAAACTGTGAAGTGGGGAGTCCTCGACTTTGATGAGATGGCTCGTTTTTCCCCAGGAGCGCTTTCGATAGCTGGTTCTTCCCCTTTACACCATTTTTCAAGTGCTTGCTTCACCTGTTTAGACCCATTTTTCTCTGGAATTGACTGTTCTATCGGATTTGCCGTCCAAAAATCTAAAAGGTGTCATCTTAAACTCAATTCATGAAAAAAATAAGTTGGCCCATTCTTCTCCTGCACTCTTCATATTATCAGTTCACATCCGCATGATGGTATAGAAGAATCAATCTAATTAGGAATTGATAAATTATTTGCCACTTCTATAATTTTGTTTATATTGAAAACTAGTTTTAAATGTTATACATTCATCTTCATATTATAGTTCCTTTGTCCTCTCCCCTAATCTAACTTCTGTGGCACTACAACCCGAGGAAGTTCTGGGTCTCCTCAATGAGCCGGCTCTATCTTGCACAACTGCCTTCCAGTTCCTTATCCCAAGTAGGCTTTGAGTATCTGCTGTGAGGAGGATTAAGTACTCTCTTTGTGATCTCTTGTTCATTCATTCTGCCCAACCAAACCTCCCTAACTTCACAAACTTAACTATATCTGGTTCGCCATAGATGTCCTCCCTCCCTTCCTTCCAATGAAGGGATCTGATTTAGCCCGAAGCTGATAAACTGATTAGAAACATGTACAAAATTTCATCCTTATTTTCCGTTCTATGCCATTCTAAAGGCTGAATAAACCTTATGCCATTAACTTTGATTTTGTAGACCTTCTCTGTACTCTTTCCTTTCATACTTTTTACGTTGCCACACTAATTGAGCTGATTCTTGGTAATGTAATCCAAAGTAGGTTTCAGACCTAGGTTGTTTATAATTGTTGTATTCCTTGCTCTATTCGTTTCCATCTTCAATTAAGGTTGAAAGGAATAGTTATCCTACAGATTAACAACCTATTTTAACCAGAGTGGGAAGCCAGAGATTCATTTTGTGAGTCTGCTAAAAAATAAATTTCAACCTACACAGGCCAGATTCGAACTAGCGCTGCTTTAGACTCGAGGTTGCTAAGATAATTCCTTAGCACTCTCAGCCACCGTGGTCTCTAAAAATTAAAAATTTGCTTCACTTTTCACTGCTGTATATCCTTTTTTTACTTTTTTCACATGATATATCTAATGCCCTACCATTTTAATTTACAATCCCTCCCAGCACATGATGAATTCTTAGATTATTTTCTCCAAAATTTCTGTTATTTTGGAGTCTGATAAACTAATATCTAGTAAGCTCAGAAACTTGGTTTAAACCTTATATCCAAACTCCCTCCGTTTCCATTCCAAATTATATCCTCTTTTGACATTTGACAACAGGTAGAGGTGTTGTATTGTTCGTCCATGATAGTCTGAGGGCTAATAGTTCTCCTCTTGGCACTGCGCAATAAAATACCTATTTCTAAATTTCTTCAAGCACCTTTGCCTTCTCAATATTGTTATTTATTGTCCCCCTTATATTCGGATCCTCCCTCCTCATGTAAATTTCTCTCTTCCAAGGTGTGTACGCAACATCAAAGTATCAAACAATGGATATATTCTGGAAGAAAATTTTATGCTCTACAATTTTTTCTTTAGCAGTTTTCCCGTAAAATGAGAAAAAATCTCTGTCCTTATGTAACCCCAGATGACGGGGTAAAATTAAGACAGACCCCTTCCTCTCTCTTCTTGACAAAGATATCTGAACAATTTGAATATTGTAAAGTAAAAAAAGACTAAACCTTCATTTTTGCTTAGGTTTAAAATTAAAAACTTCTGATCAGGACAATACAGGAAATAACTGTAAAATATGTCCTATGTTACCCCGGTTTACGGATGCGTGGTCCTCCCTGACAGCGGGCATGGAGCCATTTTGTTAAATTAATCAATTTAGAGACACCTGACATTACTACTATTATTATTTATATAGAAATGTTGAAAGATGAAAGTTACCAGAAAACTAACTAATTAACTAAATGCCACTACAGCCCTAGTTGGGCGATGGCCTCACGCAGAATTGATAGTCATTCCTGCCTTTCTTCCGCCTTCCTTCGCCATCCTCTCACTCCAAGCCGCCTCAGATCGTCCTCCACATTACCAATTACCAGAGAATATCCTACTTTTTTTTGCAGTTTTTCGATATTTTGAAAACAATTTCGAAACATTGAAAGGCTATATCTCTGTACGTCTTTTGGTATAGAAAAGCGTTTAACCAATGCAAACCGTAGATAATTTCATGCTTTTTAACTTTTGTAATAGTGTTTTCAGCTAGAGTGCGACTGGAAAATTTCCAACAATTTCATGTTATTTTTTACTGTCCTGAATTTCCCACAACGTTCTCGAATTGGATAACTTGGATTCCATACCACAGAATATCCATATACAATATAACAAAAGTTCATTAGATTCGGAATTATGTCCAGGTAAAAAGTAACTGGTGAAAAGACTATTTCACCAAAGATGCAGAAAAAGTGCTGTTCAATAATACCCTCCTTGGTGGGTTATTTATCTTAAATAAAAAATATTTTAACATTTTTACAGCTTAATAATATTTATTGGTATTTAAATTAACTCTTCAAGACTCAGTGTTTTGCAGTACACTATAACTTGTATAAAAGAGGCTGGCAGCATTAGTTCTCTTATCATTTAAGTAAGTTTTGTAGTAATATTTTGTTATTTTTGTGTGATTGCCATCACCTGTTACAAGGACATGAGTAAGCTTAAGAAAAAATTAAATATTTCATATATTTAATAGTTTATAGTGGAGGGAGATTTTGTTGACCGTAGACGTATATTTAAAGGGAGAAGTTGGTCGGGGGGTGCGGTCAAAGAGTTGCACTTTTATAAGTAAACTTATATATTTTGTGCCGACATTTCGGCCTAAGTTTTAGGCCATCTTCAGGGTCATATAAAATAACAACAATGAAAAAGATAGAGGCAGTACCAGTAACAGTAAAAAATGATAAAAACAGAAATTACAAGTAAGATAAAAAAGTATGAAGTATAAAAAGAAAAAGATATCACTAAATTACATAATACAAGAGACAAATGAAAAAGTAAAATAAAATAACAATGTAAAAATTAATTGAAATTAAAATAATGCTTTATTTACACAGAGAATAATAAAATATATGAAATCTATAAATTAAAAAGACAAATAGTATGAAGGTTCGGTAATACGTAAAGCATAGAGATAGTTGTGATGTATTAAGTTATGCAAAAGGTGACAATGATGTTAAAGAAGTTGACATTGTAATTAAATAATTATGAGATGAAGGAATAAAATATAAAGTAATGTAAGCCCCAAAACAAAAATAGGTCAAGATTCTATGTGGTGAAGAAAGAAGGAGGATAGAAACAAGGAGGGAGTGGAAATGTAAAGAAAACATAATAATTACATACCAGAGAGGCGTGTGGTCGAGCGCCAACTGAATCGTAATAATAGATTACCGGGAATTGAAAAAACTGTTAAAACAATGTCATCAACTCACTGATTTGACAGAAACTAATACTAAATTTAAATACTGTGTGATCAAAAGGCATACCAATTACAAAAACAACCCCTATTATAAATTTAATAATTTATATATTGGATATATATATCCAATAATAATTTATTATTGACTATCTGAGGAGCTACAGTTTTGAAACTTTAAATTCATTATGCGAATAAGGACATTCACAGTTTTTGTTGTATCTTTGAGGACACTCTGCCCTTTTAGTGAATCATTTTTTTTTTCTATATGTAGTAAGTTTTTATTTGATGAGAGAATCATTTTCAATTTATTTTATTTCTGATTTGGATAATAACTAGTTGTGTGCAACTGATAATACCGTTGGTCAAGATGGCTTTTGCTCCTTCAGATGAAGAAGAAGAAATCTAAGACAAAATTCTTGAGCCTTTTTTTGGAACTTCAGCATATTTTAGTAAAAAAGATACCCTTGTCCAGTTAAATTAAATTCAAATTTTTATGAGCTTAATGAAATTAATCAACAAGCATTTATTATTGGTCCCAAAAATTATGGTGTGAAAAAGTAGAATAAGTCTGTTTATATGGTTAGGAGTAGCAAGTATTTTGTATAATTTTTTATTTTATGGAGGAAATGACACTTTTTGTTTGATCGAATTTTCAAGAAATGAAAAACGAATAGCATTTTCTACAAAAGTAGTCTTGGCTTTATGCGAATCTATTTTAGGTATACCACTTAATTGTGTGTTTTTAAAAACTTTTTCTTTTGAAGAAAGCAACTGGTTTCTCCTTTTTGATACTGCAAATGTATAATTCTACTAAATAATAAATATGTAAATAAATAGATTTTGATGAAATGTATTTCTCTATCAATAAACATATTACCATGATTTGTATATTATATGAAACTATAGTAAAAATTGTAATATTCCATTTGGTCAGAATTTTTTTTCAATGGCCTACTGAAAGGCACTTTGCCCTATTTTGGATAGAGTGAGGGGGTGTGAATAGTAGGCAGCCCTCTTCTTAAAATGGCAATAGGACGGAGTGGTTTTCAGTAGACCATGAAAAAAAAAATATATAAAAAATTAATTTAATAATTTTTGACCACTTATTTATTTAATTTAGGACCAAAAGGGCAATTTAATTTTTTTCAAATGTTTGCTCTTAAGTTTTAAAAAATGCTTGTTATTAATTTTTAAAAATGCTTAAAGGTTAAATATAGAATAGAATAATAAGAAAACTTTATTCTGAGATGAAGTCCCCTATGAATAAATATGTTGTACAAACAAAAATATAACAATTTTGGCTTAAATATTGAAATAAACAAATAAGAATTATAAATAATATATAAATAATAAAATAATCCTTGTGAAGCAATATGCAACATAGACGAGTACTAATAAAAATGAACAAAAAGAGTGAGAAAAGAAACTTACATTTACCATTTTAACAAAACTTTATTGTTAAAATAATTATTTACATCTCATAGTGAGCAAAAAATATATATACATAAATTTACATTATACTATGATACAGAAAAAGAAAAAAATAAGATAAGCACACAGAAAAAATAAATAAAGAAATAGAATCAATATCTGAAAAACATTTAAACAAAATTAACAACATAAAGAGTATATCTGAATTTCTTAACAATCAAATTGTAAATGTCGTTGTAGAGAAAATAATTTATAAATAAAAAGAATCCTTGAGATTTACAAATCAAACAACAAAGTACATGAACAATGAAATGTACGTAATGAAAACTGATGCATTGCAGTAAAATGCTATGGTTAGCCAGCATCCGCCTGGGTTGTGAACAGGAATTGGAAAAGGAGGGTTTGAAATGTGGCTAAGGAAGGGGCATGTCGAATTTTAGGAGGTAGAGAGTCTCAGAAAGTAGCGAAACAAGCAATGAAGGAATGTTGGAACGATGCAGATCTAAGGAGAGGCCCAAATCTTGTGGACTGGGAGTGGATAGAGGACTTGAATTGGAGGAGATTGTAGACATAGGAAGGGCACTAGTTGGTAATTACTTGGTAAAGGAATGTGGCCAGGAAATACTGTCTACAAAAAGAGAGCAAGAGCTATCCTAACTGGGCATAACGATGTGAAACGGAGGAACGCCTCTGAGTACCTTCAACAAACCTAACAAATTCATAATTCTCTTCAGTCTATCCCCTAGACTTCCCGTGAGGCCACCGTATACGTGCTGTGCCATACACGTGCCATAGTCGAAATGGTCTACATGTGGATTTGGGTAGGAGATAGTGGAAGCGATGAAACAGTTTAAGGGTAAAAATCAAATTTTAGATGATGTGGGCGATATGGTGGATATGGAGGAGAAGGATTGGTCAATGATTATGCCTAAGTTTTTAACAGATGTGCAGAAAGTGACGGGTCATTTATGTATAGGATATAAAGTTGGTATTGTATCTGAGAAGTGGTTTGGAACCAATGAGAATGGCCTGAGTCTTAGCAGCGCTTAACCTTAATACATTTAAATTTGCCCATGTGCTGATTTGATATAGGTCTTCTTAAATCTTGGTAAACGCCACAAATAGCTCAGAAGGGAAAAAGGATAAATGCATTTGGGAGTCATCGGCATAAAGATGATGGGAACAATGAAGAATTGATTTGTGAAGGTTGTTAATATAGGAGCTGAAAGAGGAGATATGCTGGAACCCTGGGCAATTCCTGAGGATAGAGTAAGAGAGGAAGACAAAGATTGATTTGAAATGGTAACTGCTTGGGCACGTTGAGAGAGGAAAGATTGAAACCAACAGATAGAGCTGTTAGAGAAGAATAATGATTTTATTGAATAATCAATGAACTTATGAAGAAATGAGATGGTCTGGGAGGCGGTCAAAAAGTGGAACACAAATAGTAAAAACTATTTATTAAGGAACTAATGTTTCGACCCACTTTGCAGGTCTTCTTCAGAGCTTGAAGCTCCAAGGGGGGAAGAATGACTTGAAATCATGAAGTCATTCTTCCTCTCTTGGAGCTTCAAGCCCTGAAGAAGACCTGCTAAGTGGGTCGAAATGTTGGTTCCTTAATAAATAGTTTTTACTATTTGTGTTCCACTTTTTGATCGCCTCCCGGACCATCTCATTCCTTGATAATGATTTTAGTTTGGAAAAAAGGATGGAAAGGTTTATGGAGTGGAGTTAAAGGCTTTGGAGAAATCAAGGAATACAAGAAGTCAAGGAGTCAGTTTTTTATCATCTATTGCGACCTGAACATCGCTGGTAATTTTAATTAGGACAGATTGTGTAGAATAGCCGCGTTGGAAGCCAGATTGGAGAGAATCTAGTTGATTAAAATCTTCTAGGAAATTGGAAACTTGTGATTGCACTAGTCTTTCTAGGGGTTTTGAAAGGTTGATTAAGATTGAAATCGTCAGGAGAAGAAGGTTTAGGATTGATTGGGTGAACAATGTTTTTTTTTCCAAGATGTAGAGAATATGGAATTCTGGAGGGAGAAGTTGTAGATGAAAAGGAGAATTGGAAGGATTTCAGGGAGACACAGTTTTATTAATTTGATGGGAATGCCATCTGGACCAGTGGAATTTGTAATTGATTTCATTACGGCTGATAAAAGATCTGTAGGGGAAATAGGGAAAATTCCGGAAAAATAAAAGTCTTTATCGTTAAAAGATGTCTCAGAAAGAAGGCAAGAGAGGGGACTGATAGGTGGTAGATGCGGATATAAAGTCTGAGTTTAAGTTGTTAGCCAACTAAGTATCCGACCTGCAGGTACAATGGGTAGTGGAAAACGGAATGATGAAGAGGTGGAGAGAGAAAAACAGGTTTTCCAGACTTATCATTGGAATCGGAAAGTGTTCTGGTCACCAGAAATGATGATATTGAAGGTTAGGGGAATGAAGTTGAAGAGGTTTGATTCAAAATCAAGATGGATCGAAAGGAGGACGATATAATACGGCATAAAGGAGAGAAGAGGCATTGATGGAAATCCAGTGATAAGAAACTCAACTTGTGGATAATGGAGAACAATCGAGATTATGTGTCTTATTATGGACAAACATGGCTACACCTCTGCCAGTGAGGCCTACCCGGTCATAGGGAGGGAAACAGAAGAGGGAAACAGTAATATTTGAGCCAAGTTTCGGATATTGCTATAATATGATAAAAGTTATGGGTAAATTATTGTAGGAATTCATGATGGAGAGTTTAGTAAATAGTAGATGGGAAGACGATGGGATAGATATAATGTATAGCATAGGTAACACAATACATAAATTAAAATAAGAGAAAAAAAATAATGAAAAAAGTATATGAAAAACAAATTCTGAATAGATAAAAATAAGTTAAAATGTAGTGGTAAAAATCTTAAATACAAGCCAAATGTGAAAGAATTTCTTGAAGCCCGAAGAAGATGCAAAATATATATGTAAGATGCTGAATGGTAGGCGAGTCTCGCACAGTCAGTCGAAGACATCTATGTTTTCAGCCTTAGGTGCCTGTCCTCACAAATAGGTGCCTGTTCATAGGGGTCATCTCCTCGCTCAGATAAATCTGTTGGCATTCATTCTCCTGTCGAGAAGTCCTTCTTGACTTTTCTTTTATGTATAAGGTTGTTCCTCACTGACTGCCTAACAAAGCACGCTATGAAACGAAGCAGTCGCGGATGCTATTTATAATAAATATATATTATTTTGTCTCTATGATACATATAATATTTTGAAATATTGACAGTTTGAGAGACTAACTTGCAATTTAAATTATGAAACTCTTTATTACATACAAGAACTTAGATTTTTAAAATTTGTTTGGATTGGAAATAATTGAAACTATACAATCAATTTCACAGGCTTAAAAAGCCCTCATCTCCGATTGATTTTCATGTTCATTTAATAATGATGAAAATAAGTATCCTAATAAAATGTTTTTTTCTTCAAATTGACTTTTACATCAGCTATATTTCACCTTTGTTGATATTGTGTCATGGTAGACAATTAATGATTACATATGATAGAAATGAGTTTACAGCTTACTAAATGAGGTTACAGTTTACTTCTCAAAGTTTGGTAAAAAAGGGTTAAAAAATTGTGTGAAAATGTCTTAACCATGGCCTAGTTTTGTGCATCCTTATTCTGTATCCTTATTTGTGCATCCTTATAACCCATTGGGGTGAGATGTTAAAGAACTGAAAACTGATTAGGACTATGAGAATCCTTTCCAGCTGAACAGTGAAAGAGGACTATTTCAAGTGTAAATGATACGAGTTAGTTTAGTTATTGTTATTTGTTATAGCTTATTTTTAAGGAATTATCTCATATATTGACTGATTTGCAGATTGTGTAAATATTACAGAATTGAAATTCTGTATTTATTAAATTGTACAAAGTTAGATTAAATGATTTTTTTTTATTGGTGAATTATTACTAAATAAAATTTTAAGAATATTTTACATTTATTTAGACAAGTTGAACTCGCTCCCCCTCCACTAGGCTAACGCAACAAATCAGTTATTTAACCAAAAATTGGTACGTTACAATTGCTCAAAAAAAAGTGTAGAAATCTTTTAATAACCAGTTAAGGTTGAGATTTGTTCTATTGTCTAGTTTTAGAAAATTTGTACTTAATGAAAATTACAATCATTAAGTAATATTTTCAATTGCATCCAGAAGTTCTTCACTATATTTTCCATTGCGATATTATATCAATAATAATTATATTATTTAAAAAAGTATTAAATTTTTTTCAATTTATAAATAACTTCTGAAACGCTCTTCCTTAATATTTATTTATTTTTTGTTTCGAGGCTCTCTACCTCATTTTCAGTCTTCTTACTCTATTATAATACTTATTTTGTTGTTAATTATATTAATCCTCACAGTCATTCATCCAATTCATGTATTATTTATAAAAAAATATATCAGGTCAATATATACAAATTTTGCATAATGAGGATAGAGATGATTGCTTAATAAACATAAGAGTTACATTTAGCCCGTCCCAATATCACACTACCTTTCTTATTCTTCTTCTTTCACCCCCTCCTTAGTGCCATCAGCGTGGATGAACGGCCTATCTCGTCCAATGAGCTCTGTCGCTGGCCCTTCTTCTCATTTCCACCATCGTGCTGCCTCTGGCTCGCCCAAGTCTCTCCAGATAGTTGTGATACATCATCCTGGGTCTACATCTAGGTCGCCTTCCCTCTGATTTTGCTTCCAAGAGCCATTTAGCCTTTTGGTTATCGCCCATCCTGTAAACATGGCCAAACCATTTCAGTTGACGTTCTTCTATAATTTCTTTTACTGGTCTTACATTCAGTTCCTCTCTTATTCTCTCATTTCTCCAGCAGTCTCTTCTTGTTTTGTCAAGTACTCTCCTAAGGTACCTCATTTCTATGGCTGTTACTTTGTTCGCGTGTTTATCAAGGACAGTCCAGCTCTCCGCACCATATAGAAGGCCAGGCAGAAATACTGTTTTAAGCTTTATTTAAAACACCACATTTCTAAGGTGCTAATTAGCCCATTGCAAACTGTTTACTGATGACCGAATGTTGGCTCATTAGGTTTCCCTGCTGGACGTATGAAATCCGCTCCTCATTCGGCTGTACACTATTATTTAACTATTTTCTTGTAAGTTCTAATTTATTTTTCTTTTCTAGGAAAGTAGCTGCTGTTAGTGGAGATGCTCGAAGAGCATTGGATATATGTCGTCGTGCAACAGAAATGATATCTTCTGATACAGAAATTGTTAAAGTATCTCATATAGAGAAGGCTCTAACTCAAATATTTACTGGAACCAGGGTTACAGCAATTAAGTATGTATTTAAATATGAGTTTAATATAGTAACGTTTGAAAATTGATTTTTATTGGATGGTTTAGTTAGTTCCAAGTAATTTTGCTCCCAGTAAATGAATTAAATGTTTTATACGAACTGAATCCTCTTTTTTGTTACATTTAATCTTAAAATGTGTGCTACTTTTATTGATATTTGATTTTATTTTGCTCTTCATGTGATTTTAGAAAATGCAGTGTAATTAATCAGTTTTTATTAAGAGCTATGAGAGATGAATTTCATAGAACTGGTGTTGAAGAAACTACTATAGGCCAAGTGTATTCTCAGTTCAGTGCAATTACCACTCTTGAAGGTATCACTTTAATTTTGAACAATATTAATAAGTTTAATTGATTTTTTGATATGTTGAGTTTGTCTTACGCTTTTGGTCACATTATACTTTCATGTCAAAAAAAAATTAATCTACATAGTATGTGATTGATTAATTTAATAAATAGCATGTGAACTATTTAGATTTAATGATATTTTAATTACTTTTTTTTTCTCTGTGGTTAAATTGAATTTATTTATTGAACTTATTGAATTTTTTAAAGTGCTATAATATTTTTTTTTATTCTTTATTTTCAGGTTATGAGGTGCCTCCTGTTGGTATGCTACTAAACATGTCTTCTGCTCTTGCTGACTCCGGACTTATTCTGGCAGAAAAATGTCGTTCTGATCTCAACAGGAAACTGTCTCTAAATGTTTCGCCTGATGATATACACTATGCTCTTTCCTGTTAACAGTTTTACTGTTGTTTTTGTAAATTTGAATATTTTTATTTGTCATGGAAATATTCTTATGATGAGAGAATTGTGATGAACAAATTATAAATATTTAACTCAACTTCTAAAATTGTTACTGATTAAATTTTATATTACGAACTGCTTTTTTATACCTGAAAAGATGTAAATATTTGGATAGATAATTACTATTTATATAATGTTTTAATATATTTCTTTTATTTATTTGAATAAAAATATTTGTACATTTAAATTTCCTTTTTTTTAATTTTCAATCATTTATGACTCGTACATAATTTATAGTGTACACTTCATTTGTACTCTTGATGAATGAAACTATTTTTTCATGCATTGTTAAACTTATATTGAAGTATTAACAATCTTATATTGTTTATTAGATGTTGTTTAATGATCTCGGTAATTTATTATTATTAATTTGGCCCTACAACACGACGCGTCCAGACCTCCTCAATCAGCAGCCGTCAGGAGTCTCTGTTCAGTGCTGCTGCCATCCAGTTGCGGACTCCCAAGCTCCTCATGTCTCCAGCCACACAGTCGATCCACCACAGTCTCAGTCTCCCGAATCTCCTCCGGCCGTGGATGACCTGCATCAGTAGATGCTTCGGGATCTCCTTTTCGTCCATCCTGGCTACATGTCCAGCCTATCTCAGTCGAGATCGTTTTATTACCGTGACGACATCAGGCTCACCAAAGAGGTCATAGATTTCTTCATTTGTTCATAGATTCCTCTTGTCTCCATCTTCCACCGATGCGTACGGGTCAAAATATTTTTCAGAGGACCTTACGTTCAAATATGAGCAGATTTAGGTATGAATCCTTAGTAATTCTCCAGGAGGGGAATAATTATACTTACCTACTTAGTTCTACAATTTAACTTGCTTATGAGAAACTGGACAATAAGGAAACCTTGGATATTTGGGCCAGCATTAAGATGGAAAGGTTGGTCATCTTAATAAATTTACCTGGTTATAAAATCAAACATCTCTGTTTTAAGAAACAAAAATAGCCTGGCTTTTTGAGTTTTAGTCGACAACAGAAGTGAAAGGCAGAGTGGATCCCTGGATATGATATCACTTTAAGGAAAATCCCTACATTTTAATTCCCCTCTCCCATTCAGTCTATCTCATTGAATAGAGAAACATATTCTCTCGTTCCCTATTCTCCCATTGTTTTTGTGAGCATCAGTGCAAAAAATTTGAAATAGGAAGGCTTAACTACATCAAAGACAAAGTCGCAACACTAAGAGAAATTGAAAGTTATCGTAAGATTCAGCTGTCCTAAAAATTCTATGTGCCTCCAGGAAGCAGTGGCGGATACAAGGAGGGCAAAGGGGGAGCGTCCAGCACCCCGTGCCATAGAAAAATTAAATAAATCACTAATATATTTTAGACAAACTTACAGTTATAGGAGGTCCCCAGACTCTCCCTTCCTCTTGGAGGTATTCCAAACCTCCCAGGTTTTAACCAAGGAGGGCCCCGTAAGGTCTAGATCTGCTCCTGTCAGCAAGTGTGGCAAACATTCTAATTTGTAATTTTATTCTATTTTCAAATTCGTAAATATGAAGTTTATGGTTCATTCTCAAATAAATTGCCACGATGTCCTGAACTCCTAAGATGTTGTACATTGAATAGTTATGTATTTTTTTCAGTCACTTAAGCGAAATTCGTTTCATTTCAATGCAATGGACATTTTCAGATAAGGTGATGTGGAGCAAGTGTGTACTCAACTTTACAAAGTTTGATTTTACGGGACTAAAATTTTTATTTTTGAAACTAGATTTTTCCTCTTTTTTTTTTTTTTTTTAATGTTCTTTAGACATGTTTAAACATTACATTCAAACGTACATTTCAACCACTTCCATTTTGATGAGATTGATAATTAAATTTAATAGTACTTAGGTCGCAGTTGCCCCTGCCTTAAGGGGCTTACAAGGTATCTGGAAGACTCATAATTTAGGGGCTGGTGCAAAATAGTTCGGTTTCCGGAGGATTATTAAACTAGTGTAATCATCGAAAACAGTTATAGCTTGTCTGAGATTCATATTTTACAATCTTCATTGAGTTATGAATGTGGGAGTGGAATAAATATACTGGAAAAACAATTTTTTTGTTTTTATTCCCTAGTCCCTAGTTGCCTCCATAAAAAATGATAGTAAGAGTAACTGTACAACAGGCACACTTATCATACAATAGAGACCTATACTTGTCCATACTATAGTGTTTTGCTGGATGACTGCAGTGAAAATAGAAGAAAAAAAGTGACTCCGGAAAAAAATAGAAAACTGTCAAGGAGAAATTTAAATCACTAAGTATTTTGAAGAACAGCTTTTGTAGGTTTCGCTCACGGCAAAAAATAAATAAATAAAAAAGGCATACTGGTAAATAAACACCGATATAGCTGTTCTGCAAAAGTTGGAAGACAAAATTTTATCAACAGGTTGGAACTAATATTTTTACAACTAGTTATACTTCACCTTAGTGAACTTTCGTGGCTGATTTCTGATACACCAGTCTTTAGACTTCATGCTCCATAAAGGACAGACAGCTGTTGCCAGTTGAGGGTTGGTATTTAACGAGACAATTAGGCACTTACCCCATATCACCCTATACTTTGTTCAAAAAATTTGAACAAGTAAAATTAGAAAACGATATGTATTCTTGAGAAACTCACGAGTGTTGTTATACTGTTGTCCGGAATGCGTTTTTTGAATTTTATACAATTTTATTGGCACTAAAAAGATTCAATAGAAAAAATTATGTTTGGTGCTCAACTTCGTAATTACTTACAGGATAAACTGGTAGCACATGATATAAATTATTGATTGAGGGGATAGTTTTAGTATCCATCATGAGTGTAACGATTTGGTGAAATAATGGGCTAGTAGACAGGGCAACATGTTAGTGGGAAGATGATGGATGAGGTAGGTACCTCAATTATTAAATGTCAGTTTAGATGTGTTTTGGGTTTCCGTTATAGCAAAGACCGTTTCCGTTATATCTTGGAAAGACCGTTACTCGATAGTTAAAATGGTAAGTAATTTTATTCATCATCACGCGCGTAACACATACCTATTTAATGAAATATATAATAACTTACCATTTTAAACCAAGTAACACTAGTAGTTATGATGCTTTAATAATTATTCGTCATATATGAGACGCTTCATGTAAGATGGGCGAATCCGCGAGATCACCATAAATTCTTAATTAATTTCAAAGCTGGTATAATATTATATATGGTATATATTTACGGTATGCTTGGTGTGGTCGAGATACGTAGAATTCAAAAATCAAATAAAAAAAATCCGTCTGCCGCCTACGTTTTTTCACCGTGACTTCTGGTCCGACTATTTAGAGATTTGTGACCGAAGTCACAGGTCACACCAGGAGGATCCTCGGAATTCGACATCACCGCCCGGCATTTTGATTCAAAATGGTGGCCGATCAGAAATAATAACAAACATTTTACTGATACTTGTATAACATGTAATGTGGACATTAAGGTGAGTTCCTAATAATTTTATTTTTCTGATTCCTTCAGTTCCCAATAAAACAAAGAGGCAGCTTAGTTTAGAATGACCCATATTACTATTTGAAAATCTATTTCGTTTCAGTTATGTTGTCCAAGTTAATTAAATAATAATGATTCAGGTATAAAACCTAATTACATATAACATAACAAATTATTCATATTACAATAAATTAAATAAAACCTACTGTCAGTTACTACGCCCTAGTAATCGTTTTTATAATTTGGTGCCCCCCCTCCTTGAGCACACAATTGGTCTCAGACATATTTTCGTTATGTTCTTTCTTTAAATTGCATTACGTTAGTTATAATATTAGTATACATACATTTTAATTCTATTGTACCCAATGCTTATTATCGGGTACAATATATGAAGCAAAAGTATCCGTTAAAACATCGATGTATGACATAATCGATTACAAAAAAAGTACCGCTTGAGTTGGGATCCCGTAACGGTTATAGCGTTTGAACTTGATAAGTTATATGAGGTGTGGGCAATGGACAAAACAGTTGTCATTAGTAGGAATAATCGTGACTTTCTAAATGCAAGTTATATTATTTATATATTAAAATATTATATTTAGGTTTTTGTTACATTTGATGTTTATAACAACGTATACGTACAAAAACTAATTTGAATCATTTGGTTTGTTAGTCATTTTAACATAGTGGTTTTTAGTTGACATCCGCATGATGGTATAGAAGGATCAGTCTAATTAGGGATTGATAAATATATGTATAATTGGGATTATATTTATTATGCATAATAATACCAAACTATATTTTGAATCGCTTATTTTTGAATTTTTTGTGTTTTAGAACTGAAGATGAATGTATAACATTCGAAACTAGTTTTCAATAAAACAAATTTATAGAAGTGACAAATATTTATCAATCCCCAATAGTGGTTTTTAAAAACTTCATATTAATTTTGTATATTTTTCATGGTATTCCATTTTCGTTTCAAATTACTGAATCCCAGCTTTTTGGGATTTTGATTAAATGTTTTGAAAAATATTTAATTTTCATCTTAAGTGGATTTTATGTATTTAGTTGATTTATATTATTTTTTCCACTGGTAGTGACTTACCTTTTTATTTCTAAGAGATTTGTTTATTTTGTTTCAGCGTTATAATTTACTACTGTAAATACTCGTTATTTACTTCTAAATTCAAGAAATGAAATAGACCACAAATCAATTGTGATATGTAAAGTATGTCCCAAAAGTTTTCACTATTTCGTTATTTTACAATTGTTTGCCAATTTAAGAGTATAAATAATAACATAACATAATAACAACCCCAATAATAGCAATTATCTGCAAAATTATACATATTAATATCTACACCATTTGACAACTTCATCAGAACCATTTCATTTCTAATCAGATTAAAGAATCATGATTTTAGTTGTTATGGGAAACATGGAAATTCTCGGTATAACTTTTATATTCCGTTGTTCTTCTTAATTTCGTATTTTATTGTTGATTACTTCTAAAAAAATTGTATAACACTAAGTTTCTTTTTTCGATTCTGGTTTTTATTCGTATGTTCAGCCATTACAGTCATGAAAAATTAAAAATACAAATGTTTAAAATTTACATTGCAGATTTGCTAGTAGTAATACTGGTAATTATGTATGATTTTTAGTTTAGCTGTTTTAATTTACTTTTGATTTAAATATGTTTATTATTATTAGGCCGATAGATGACCATGCGAAACATCTACTCGATGTGAGATTTTCTCAGACGCCATACTTCTTGCATTTTCTTCAGACCAAGTTTCTCCCTTTATCAATCTCCTGATCCCAGGCTCATCTTCCACTTAATTATTTTGTAGTTGAATATTTGTCTTGCATGTGAGTCTGTTATGCCAGCATCCTTCAGGTCCTTTCTGACTTCAGTGACCCACTTTATGTTCTTAATGCTTTCTGTGTACTCCAAGACCAGTTTAGTTTGTCGTGTAACCACCATTCTCTTGATATACCCGTGAAATTTCAGTTGATATTTCTTCATACCATGCACTATGTTAGATATCTGTCCGATCTCTTTTTTACTCTGCAATCTGTAGACTTCTTCTGTCTTATTGAGCCCTAGTATTTTTTTGATGATTCTTCTCTAATTTCTTTATATTTTCTAGTACCTTTCCTTTGCATGTGAGTCTGTTATGCCAGCATCCTTCAGGTCCTTTCTGACTTCAGTGACCCACTTTATGTTCTTAATGCTTTCTGTGTACTCCAAGACCAGTTTAGTTTGTCGTGTAACCACCATTCTCTTGATATACCCGTGAAATTTCAGTTGATATTTCTTCATACCATGCACTATGTTAGATATCTGTCCGATCTCTTTTTTACTCTGCAATCTGTAGACTTCTTCTGTCTTATTGAGCCCTAGTATTTTTTTGATGATTCTTCTCTAATTTCTTTATATTTTCTAGTACCTTTCCGATCTATGGCCAGCATTTCTGATGCGTATAAAGTTTCTGGTTTAATGACAGTGCTGTAATGTCTCACTTTCATATTATGTGATAGGCATGATTTATTCTGCATTTTAGTCTAAGATATTTATATTTAACTGATTAATTGGAATCCTCACAGTTTGAACAATTACAATTGTTCTTACTCAAAGTTGTCCAATGAAATCTTAATTAAATAAATAAATTTATAATAATAAGTTAAATAAATAAATAAAGCCTATTCTCCTAAAATATGGATTTGAATGTTGATGATGGTAGTTCTTGTTACACTGTGCATTGTTATTCCCTTCATTAATATTTGTTTTATTTATTTTTTTATGTTCACAGAAAGTGCCGTCTGAATATAAAAATGAAGTTGAAAATGCTACTATACAGATGGAAGATATTATCAAGAACAGATCAGGCGTTCCTCCTAAATGGACATTAGGTGAGTTTCAGATTGGAAAGCCCCTTGGAAGAGGAAAGTTTGGTCGAGTCTTTTTAGCACGGGAGAAAAGAACAAAGTATTTAGTGGCTCTTAAAACACTGATAAAAATGGAATTAGTGAAGTCAAAAATGCAGCACCAAGTTTTACGTGAGATTGAAATACAAACTCATTTGAAACATCCAAATATCCTTCAATTACTCACCTACTTCTATGATGATCGATATATCTATCTAGTTTTGGAATATGCAGCTCAGGGAGAGTTATTTACAATTTTACAGAGACAAAAAAATAGACGGTTCACGGAAGATAAAGCAGCTAAGTATACGTACCAAGTGGCTGATGCTTTAAAATATTGTCATACTAAAAGTGTTATGCATAGAGATATCAAACCAGAAAATTTGCTATTAGATATTAATGATAATGTAAAACTTGCTGATTTTGGGTGGTCTGTCCATGCCCCTTCTAATAAAAGAAAAACTGTTTGTGGAACACCAGATTATCTTCCTCCTGAAATGCTTGAAAATCAGACATATTCGGCTAAAGTTGATAATTGGTGCTTGGGTGTTCTATGTTATGAATTTTTGGTGGGCAAGCCGCCATTTGAAACACCTGGAGGTAATGACCAACTGTATAAAAAAATAGCAAGTCTTCAGTTTGAATATCCACCATTTTTAAAATCTGATTGTCGAGATCTAATATCGAAACTGTTAAAAAAGGATCCAAATGCCAGGATTTCTTTTGATGAAGTAATGCAGCACATTTGGATCTCAAGAAATTACAAACCTGTATGATTAACTTTGTGTTTTTAATTTATTTGTAAAAGAAATGATTTATTATGGTGTATTTTCCACTATGAAGTAGATGTTGGCACCCTGATTATATAAAAAAAGAAAAAATCTTATTTGTTATTTTAAAAAAAATGGAAAATAGCTATAGACTTGCATTGTTTTTAGCAAAAATAAATGTTGGTGTTCTGAATGTTTATTAAATGTAAATATAATTTTAATACAATGTACATTGAGAATACTAATTTCAAAAGTAGTTCACTAGGCACTAGATTAATTATTCACCATTAAATAGCTGAATGTTATAATATCAAATCATTTTTAGTCCCCTTTTTTGGCAATATATTTTGTTTGTAATCTTGATTATTTACTTTTTATGATTAATCAACATAAAGGAAGTTACAAAGCAGTGTAATTATGCAGTGAAAAATAATTATAATAAATCTTATAAGTATAATAAAGCTTGTTTATGAATTATTTTTATTAGTTTTCTTTTTCGATATCAAATTTTGTTATGGAACTATGCTTATTATTTTCTAGAAATTCAAGCATAACTTTTTATAATGATGAGATTTTCTTTTAATAATTATTTTAAATAAATATCTATTTAGAACTATGATGGATTTCAATTAAAGACTCTGGTAACATCTATTGTATTCAGTTTAAAGAAAAGTCATGTTTCAAAGAGATCTTTTGGAAAGGTTAGTTTAATATATTTGTTATTACTTCTATCTAAAAAATATTGAACATTTTTAATGGTTCTTCCCATCAACATCAATTTTAACATAAGCCTACCAGATTATGCTTGGCTTATGTCCAATTTTCTGAAGTCAATTTGAAACAACAGTTGCATTTTTATTATTTAAATTGCTTGGTCCTTGGGCAAGTAAAGAGCCATATTTTTCAGAAATGTCGAAATATCTATGAATAGTCCGGTCATATTGCCTAATTGCAGGATGTTGGCAAGGGGTTGCTGGTGTTTCCAGAGGCGTTGCTGAATATTTCATGTTCTCAAGCCATACCCACCCGCCAGTGTCTGTACACTCTTCCCTTCCACTCACATTTTCCTTCTAGAGGTGATTATTTATTATTAGATTATTTTTAATTGATTGTTAATATTATTTTATATAAATGGTTAATTTAAAAATTTATTTTACTACAAAAATTATTATTTGCACACATTTCAATTAATCACAGGTTCTTAAACTGTAGACCAGTCCCAGTAACCATTACTGTTGGCCGTGGATCTATTTGGACATTTAACTTTTCATCCCCAACTTTTCGCTTTTATTCATGTAACTCATTTAATAAAAATCGTACATGGTCAAGATTTTTGTATTTGTTGTTAATTAACTGGGTATTAGTATAACTAAACAATAATTAGTAAATCAAACATTTGAAATAAATACTCAAAATATTTCTATAATTTTCGTTATTTTAAATAATTACCTAATTGAATTCATAAAAGAATTCTGTTATTTTTGAGAAAAGAAAAACGAATAAACAGCGACACAAATAGTGGCGGACAGGAGAGCGAACAAAAAAACAATTGTATCAGTTTGGAATAATAGTTCATTTGCTTTGAATAAAGAACTTCTTTTCTTTTAATTTGGTGCCCTGAATTCAAATATGGCATTAGTTTTTGCCTAAGAGGTCAAATTTCTAAGATATAACGTTATATTCGGTTAAATCCATGAATTTTTATTATTAAATTACACAAATATTATTATATTATATAAATATCATTATATTATACAAATATTATTAGTATGAACTAATATTATGTATACAAAGATAGTACCAAGCCATCGATGGAGCCAACTAGTCAACACTCAACACTTCGGAAGCTTCTTTTTCGTGACCTTGATATCTTGGAATGGCCTCTTTCTAAACTCCAGCAATAATCTGCCATCATGTGTTTATCCCATCTTTCTTGATAGCGGTCCACCATAATTTTAATATCTTGATGAAATCTTTCATCTTGTTTCTCACTGCTGTCTTCTAGATTTTCAGGAAAACGTTCGAGGTGGTTGTATATTGTTTATCAATTCAAAATGGTTTTCTACTGTTCCTTGGCCCAGACAATTTCTGACAACTGCAACAAATAAAGTCCAAGATTTTTGCTCAGTCTCATTCATAGAATTTACGAAGGCTTGGTCCTTAATGAGTTTTCTAATTTCTGGACCGTTAAACATTCCTGTTTTAATGTTTTCCTTACTCAAGTAAGGCATTTTTTCCCCTATAAATGCAAAGCATGATCCGTCCTTATCAAGAGCTTTTACAAACTTCTTCATAAGGTACAGCTTGATATGCAGTTGAGGAAAGATGATTTTCTCTCGTTCAACTAAGGGTTATTTTCTCCAAAGACCTTGTCTTCTCTCTTAGGCAACGCTTGTCCAACGCAGTGGTGTGTTTTGTCTCTGCTATCCTAGAGGCACAAGAAACAAGGATATTTGGTGAGGGCACTTTGCTATCCGAGGAGAAAGTTTACCATTTTTAAGTCCACAGAAATCGCCCATTGATGTTCAAAATGCTGTATCTTTTCCAAGACCAAAGCTATGGTGCTATATGTTTCTTTCATTGTCGTTAAGCGAGCAATTGGTATTGAACCATATTTGTTTCCATTGTGTTGAAGAACATATTTCAAACTTCGCTTTGAGCTATCAATAAATAGGTGCCAATTGTCTGGAAAATATTCAGGAAGACTCATTTTTTCCAGGAGTCCTCGAATATTGTTACAAAATGCAAGACATTCTTCTTGAGATAGGACCAGACCCTTTTCTCTTGCACGGTAAAAAGTAATTTTGGTTCCTTGTTCCAGTAAATTTTTGTCGTTCAAACTGGAAGCCAGTAATTCAGAAGCTTCTTTTGACAGGTTAAGATCTCTGACGAGGTCATTTAACTCATCCTAGTTGAAACGTTGAGGAATTGTTAGCATCTCCTCATAATCACTGTCACCTTCCTTAGAAGGGCGACTATAGTGGCAACGCTCGTCCTCAGAAAGCTCTGGAATCTGGTGAAATGCAGGGATCGGTACTTCCTCAGAGTGAGGGACTGGGTATCTTGCAACTTGATGCGGTGCCCGAGCTTAATACCAAAGTATCCATGATAAGCTCTCTTTACAAGGTCACTAACAGTCTTTCTGTTATATTTTAATATGTATTCTCTGCATATGTAGCAAAACACATCAGAATGATTTACACAACTTTTACTTGAACTCATTTTTTATCAACTTGGATCTTATCCTGCACGGCTAAAACTCACAAACGCCTCAAATTTAGTTGAAGCGTTAAAATGAAGGATGAGATTCCCAGTGATGAAGTGGGGATTCTCAGCCTGGTCAAGCAGGCGGTTTTACTTTCTTTTTCATACTTATCTAAAAAAGTAGAGCTGATAGAAAAAAACTGATTTCATATTTAGGTTCAGCGTCCTAAATATAGCTAAAATCAGTTCTAAAATCTTAGGCACCAACAATTTTTTTTTCTCTTGTAGACCTGTGTTATCTGATGCTAATGTATTTTCCCGTCAATAAACATTTCCAATTGTTTATTTATTAATTTTTTACTACATTAATATTCCAGAATAAATCCTAAACTTTTATTTTTCCAAAAAAAATTAATTATTGTGTATTTTAAACTTTGTAACTGAAAAATTCAGCGCCATTTAGGTAATAAGATAAAAATGCCCTCATTAACGTCTATTCCTCCTGAAGTCAATAGCGCAAATTTGCTGGATTATAGATACTATCTATAGTTTTTCGTCGATAGTATCGAACCATCGATAGTGCCCAACTATCGACAGATAAAGAACTTGGCTGCACGAAGAACTTAAAAAAAACTTTATTTATAAAAGTACAAAGTTACATTGATTGACACTACACTATCACTACTATTAACTAGATGGTACTATCTCTAATGACTGATAATGACTGACTTACATCTGTAATAGAGGGGTATATATACAATAGTGAGGGAAGGGGAAAGTGCTGACTCAGATAGGTAGGTTTATGCATCTTAACTCCTCCCTTCTGAAGATGCGAAACTCCGGTGAGTGTTACTTAGTAGGTAAAGTCCATGGATTAGATATTGGAGTCAGGATGATGTCTTCCCTTCGTTGGCTTGATGGTTTGAACCTTGAGGTACATTTACAATGGTGAAGGATAAGAAGGTATACATGATATACAGAGAGATACAAAACAATAATACTAAGGATGTATAAGTAATAGTTAGTTTCTACAAAGGATATGTAATCTAAGTCTTCTAATGTAACAGATAGATTAGGTGGTAGCTCAAGTACATCAAAGGACATATTTAGAGGTAGAGGGTTACTAATAGTATTTTCCAATTTGATAATATTTGAATCTATAATTATATTACTAGGCTTAGGGTAGTTTACTAATGCTTCATTGTGCTCTAGTTTAATCAAGGCAGTTTGGGGTAAGAAAATGGGGTGTGAAGCCTTATCTTCTAATGTTACATAGCTAATGTTAAAACTAAGATAATAGTCTATATCATCTACATATTTAATAAAAGACTGGACCTTAATACTAGATGATTAAATTTAATACTAGATATAATAAAATTTTAATACTAGATGTTTAAATTTATTTGTAAGTAAATTATGGATACAATTATTGTTAATTTCAATAATGTTAATACAATAATAATAAGTGTTGAGATATGTGCAGTTTCCTGTAAGTGTATTATTCTGATCTAATAATACAAGTTTATGAGGTGTTAATGTTGTTACAAATGTGTTGTGTGACACAGGGATGGAAAGGAGATACATAGTACTGTAAATTTTGCTTTTCAATGGTATCGATATAAAGTAATGAATGATATTGTTTTTGATTGAGCATCTAGTTTTACTGATTTGCCACAAGGTTTCTAGATCGGTAGATATTAAAGATACATTCCGTTTTAATAAATATGAGATATCACTCTGTGTGAGCATACTAGAATGTAAAATGCCTAACTCACAGAACTCTAAGGACTTTTCTATATCCAATGTTCTTAGTATTATATAATTAATAATAGAATAAAGCTCGTTTAGATGGGTTGTTATCGTTGCTATGTCCAAGGTATTAATAATTTTTGAAGCTTTTTCATTATTCTTATTTAAAATTAAGATGTCATTTCGAAAGGTTTCTATAAGTTTTTTGTTGTATAAGATTTACTGTTCGACATTATGCTCTAAGTGGTAAGAGTTTTTCTCAAGATTTGAAATAATTTGATCATAATGGTCCTTATCTGAGCTGTCTAAATTACCAGTGATTCATTTAATGGCTGATCCAATTCCGTTATCAAGACCGCGTTTATTTCGGTTGGTGTGAGGTGTACTAATGAGAGAATCAATTTTGGATTTGACGAACTGCAATTGTCTGTGTACGGTGTCAAAAGTTGGACTAGTTTTAAATGAGTTTAAATGTTGTTCTGCTAAAAATAATTCATCTTTTAAGTGAGTGAAATTTATGTAATGAATTAAGGTATGATACTTGTCTATGGTGAACGCTGGTGGCATTTGTATTGCCGTTATGCCGGGGGCGTTAGTCAAATCTGTAATCGTGTATCCTGTTATTTTATGAAGTATCCATGTGAGAAGTATCACTTCCATTGTCCTCATTATTTGAAACAAATGGTTTTAAAGGTTTTTGTTTATGTTTGTTATACTGTTTACGTTTCCGTTGAATGTTATCAGAATGTGCAATGATTTCCTTATTTTTATCTTGTAATTTATGGACTGGTTTGAAACGGTTTTCATTCTTATTTCTGGTTCTGATTCTAGCATATGTGTCATCTGGAATGCTAGGATCTTCCCGATGTTGATTAAGAATCTCGGTTCTTGCAATTTTTTCTGTATCAATTCGAGATTTTATTTGTTCATGAGCCAGTTTTAAATTATTATGATATTGTTCTACTAATTTTTCCGTGACCGGGACAGTATCGTTTTTATTTTTGTGTGTTCCAAATGTGATTTCATTTGGAGTTAATTTTAATGTTTGATTTAGACTATTATTGAGGCAATGACCGCAAGGCATAATTGCTTTTTTAGTTTTATTTGTGGTTCAGATTCTTTTATATTTCTCATGATTTCGATGAGAGTTGAATGGGTTCTATTTAGAAGTCCGAGAGAGTTGGGATGGTTAGGAGTTACATAGTAAGGTTCAATTCCTTGGGTTTTAAGCAAATTTTCGACTAAGTTGTTTTTAAATTCTTTGCCATTATCCATTTTTATCCTTTCCGGAGAGGGGTATAATTCTAAATATTCCATAATTACATCCGAGACCTAATGGAATTACAAATGAATTACAAACAATGGAATTACAACCATCGGTTACTCGAGCAAACAGTCGTTTTGAGAAGCAGTCTACTATAATTATGATAAATTTTTGTTGGTAATGTAAAGTATCTATCATAAGCTCCTCAAAAGGTCTATCAGGGTTGGTGTTAGACAGAATTTTGTTTTTATCGGCTTCCGATCATATTTGGTCTTTCGGCAAATGTCACATTTATTGCAGTAGTCCGTGATAGCGTCTTTCATACGAAGCCAATAATAATCTCGTTTCAGTTTTTCATAAATTTCTAGACTTCCTCTGTGACATGTTTTACCAGTGTGGTATGAATTTATAATATCTAATTGTTCATTGGGGTTTGTGATGTCCAAGCATTTTTTCCTGTATCTTTTTATTTTAACGGATGGATAACGGTCCTGAATAACTTGTGAAAATTTTAGAAAAATTCCTTCAAATTCACTGCGGACATTTTCTATATTGGGTTCGCAAAATACACCGTATGTCGTGTTAGGTTTAATTATTTCTAATAATGTTTCGTCCAAATCGTTACTCCAAGGGAAAGCAGTGTCGATATAGAACCTGGTTTTATTATAAGATTTTTCTACGCGAAGTGACTTTTTACCTCTTTGAATAAAGATTTGAAATTTTTCAATATTAACGGGTTTATCCTGATCAACTATCCAAATTTGTTGGTTAGATGAATCCTGTGAATGAACGGTGGCAAGACTGCTAGTTTCTAATTCATTGTCCCTAGTATTAGGAACAGGAGGTTCGTTATTGCCAATATTATCTAATTCATCAAGAATATTGTCTAAGTCTTCTGACGAGGCTAAGGGCATATTAGCAGTTTCTTCCAAAATCCTATCTAATTCTTCATAATCACTTCTTCAATAGCATGCAACTCTTGTGGATTCCTAGACAATGCATCCGCAACATAGTTAGTTTTTCCTTCTATGTGCTTGATTTCAAACTCGAGATCCGAGAGTTGAAATATCCATTTCATTAGCCGAGCATTAGTGTTTTTCATGGTGAAAAGCCAAATTAATGTTTTGTGATCTGTATGGATTACGAATTTTTTACCATAAATATAGGGTTTGAAATGGTTGCAGGCATATACTATTGCCAACAATTCCTTTTCTATTGTTGAGTAGCGCTGTTCTGTATCAGAGAGTGTGCGTGACGCAAAAGCGATAGGATGGTCCCTCCCTTCTGAGATTTGGGATAACACCGCACCAAGCGCTACCGAACTTGCGTCAGTAGTTAATATAAAGTGCAGTTCCCAATCTGGGAATTGAAGTATAGGAGCATTTAGAAGGTGTTGTTTGAGGAGGTGAAAAGCCTCCTGATATGATGATGGACAAATTGCTTTTTCTTCAATGCGAAGAGATTGAGTAAGAGGTTTGGCTAGATGGGCATAATTGTGAATAAATTTCCTATAATATCCCGTCAAACCTAAAAATTGCGTTATCCCTTTATGTGTTGTGGGTAAAGGGAATTTTTCGATGGCCTCTACTTTGGATGGATTTGTCTTTAAACCATCCTACGAAACAATATATCCTAAAAATGGGAGTTCCGTTTTTAGGAACTCAGTCTTATCGAGCTGAATGGTTAACGAATGTTGACAGAGTTTCTTGAAAACTAATTCTAGATGTTGTAGATGTTCATAAATATTTTTAGAAAAAATAAGAATCTCGTCCATATAGACTAAACAATTTGGCGTGTTACTCAACATCATATTCATAGCCTTCTGAAAGGTTGGGGGTGCTGAACAAAGGCCAAAGGGCATACGGAGGAATTCGTAATGACCAGATTCTGTAGAGAAAGCGGTTTTTTCGATTGATTCCTCAGCCATCTCGATTTGGTGGAAACCAGATGCTAAGTCAAGGGTGGAGAAAATTTGAGCTTTATTTAATTGATTTAGAAGGTCTTCGATATTAGGTAAAGGAAACTTGTCTGGTACTGTCTCCTGATTCAAATTCCGATAATCGATGACCATCCTAATTTTCTTTATCCCGCTAGCATCAGCCTTTTTTGGCACTACCCAAATCGGTGAGTTATATGGTGACTTGCTTTCTCTTATGATATTGGATTTAAGTAGCTTTTCAATCTCCTGGGAAATATCTTCCCTGAAGTGATGTGGATATCTATAGTTTCGACTATAAATAGGTTTATCTGTCTTTAACTGTATAGTGTTTTTTAATAAGTTAGTTGATTTCAGTGGTTCATTCTCGCCGTTTATCATATCAGGGTATTTCTTTAAAAGATTAACTAAGTTATTTAAATTAATTTCATCTATATGCTCATGTCTAATGAGGTTCTTAATTTTAAGATCATTATTATTATTATCATTATTATTAGTATTATAATTGTTATGACAAAATTTATTATTAGTATTATTATAATTAGTATTATAAGGATTAGCATTATTACTATTAGAAGGTCTAAAAGTGTCTACGTGGTGTAGCACTTGTTCTAGCGAACCTTTATTTATTGAAAGTTTTTTTCCTAATAAAAAGATTTCCTCTCTTTTAGTTAATATATTAATATCTAATTCTTTCATAGATTCGTAACCTAGTAATATGTCAAACGTATCACTAAAAGGAAGAATGTAAAACTTAACTAATAATTGATTATCAAGTCCTAAATTCGGAGCAAGGTCAATATGTGCCGTGGCAGTGCCCTTTTCGCGTCCAGTAGGTGTTTTGATAAAAAATTCTTCCGATTTTATTACAGTTCCCTCGGGTAAGGAACGGGGATTAATATAATTTTTTAAAGCTCCGGTGTCAATAAGCCAGGTTTGTCCTTTGAAGTCCTTAAATTGCGGTAATTGGTCTGTAAAATTTAAGGGATATTCTGGCTGACCCGCGCCTAAAAAATTATCAAATCTAGACGTAAGCGCCTCGAGCTGTTGCCTGATGTCATTCATCTCGTTTTGGTCTTGGGTTACGTGATTCACCGGCGCGTTGAATGACCGCACGGTTCTCATAGACACTGTATTTGCTGAGTCGGGTTTAAAAGGTCCCGTGGGGAACGGTGTCTTTTGCCGCTGTTGTTCCCAGTTAAATCCTTGAAAATTATTTCCCGGATGGTTATTAATTCTTCTATTTTGACTCGGTTCTCTAATAGTTTGGTTATAATTATGGATGGGATTAGAATCTTGATTTGGAGTGGGATTAAAATTAAAATTAGGAGTAGTGTTAAAATTAAAATTAGGATTAGGGTTTGTGTTAAAATTAGAATTATGATTAAAGTTGGGATTTTGATTAAAGCTAGGTTTATAATTAGAATTATAGTTAGGGTTATAATTATGGTTATAATTATAATTAAAGTTTTGATTAGGATTATAGGTATTATGATATTGATTGTGATTATTATAGTTAGGATTATGGTTAGGATTGTAATTGTTATGATTTGATTTAAATTGTTTAAAGTTTTTGTATTTAAAATTATTTCTTGGCATGGACTGGTTTGGTTGTCCGTAAAACCGATCTACTATGAAAGAGCAATCGTTTTGTATTGCATTCCTAATGCCATCTATATCCGATAGATTAAGGTGACCTAGGAAGTCACAAAGCTGAGGATGTAGGTTTGCTTTTATGTGATAATTAATTTCTCGATCCTGTAATTTCATAACGGCTTCTTTATTTATAATCTCTTCGTCTAGAGAGATTCTTGAGAATATCAAAGCTCTGATGTGAGCTATTCTATCAATAAATGAAATAGGACGCTCTCTTGGTCCTGATTTAATATTTAGTAATTCTAATTTAAGTTGCTCTACTGTCCTAGAGTCTTTAAAATTATTTTGTAAGTGGTCTAAGAGTTCGGAAACATTTATGAAGGTATTGGTTAGTAAACAATGCCGTGCATTGCCTACTAGCCTTGATGTTACCTTTGAAAGTAGGCGAGAATGATTTTGGACTCGTAAAGTATTATTTTCACCACAAACTGTATCATAGACGGCTTTTACAGATTTAACAAAAAAGATTAGGTCCTCAGGATTACCATCATAGGTCGGGATATGATCGTAATCCTCTTTAACCATTGAATATGTCATTTGGGTGGTCATTTTATTAGATGTCTTATTTAATAATAAATTACTTAATTGTTCTGTTACTTCACTTATGTCTAATCTAACCCTAGGTTTCTTATCCTTAGACATGCAATGCTTAAATTAATATGTACCTCAAGTTTATTTTAAGTCCGGCGGAGTCCTATCAATTTTGATTGTGTTGACCCTATTGAAGTGTTGAAACACAAGCTCCAGGTGGTTTACTCCAAGACCTGTTGTCCAGTGACTATTTCTTTGGTCTTTCCTGAGTCTCCGTTCAAGGCTGTCTTCGCTGAATTGATCCGAAATCTGTTGGAGTATTTCTTCGATTTCTCTTGATCTTCAGAAAAAATTTATTCACCTTTACTTACCTGAGGCTGATAGGGTCCCTGTTCGGGCGCCAGATAAAGAACTTGACCGCACGAAGAACTTAAAAAAAACTTTATTTATAAAAGTACAAAGTTACATTGATTGACACTACACTATCACTACTATTAACTAGATGGTACTATCTCTAATGACTGATAATGACTGACTTACGTCTGTAATAGAGGGGTATATATACAATAGTGAGGGAAGGGGAAAGTGCTGACTCAGATAGGTAGGTTTATGCATCTTAACTGACTACCGTCCATTCCACTGCAACAGTGGGAAAGAGGAGTGTCTGAACAACACCACCTATGTGCAATGCGCTGCAAAAACAGAATGTATCACAGACTAAACAAAGCCTCCTGTGAGTGACGTCAGAGGCTCGTTTTGGGTAAGTCGGCAGGCCTTGTTCTATAGGTGGCGCTGGTCTGGAGATCGAACTGGGTGTCGCCCCACTAGCGATCTCTAGTGCTATTCTTGTAAGCTAAGTGTCTCCTTTTTTGCACTTTCTTTAAGGCTAAACCTCAGTTTTAGTGAATTTTATGGCCACCACATTGCGCTTCAAAATTAGAAAAAATTACAAGTAAATTTTCTTTTAAACGGAATGCCCGATTTTCGTTCTTTAAATTGCAACTTATTCCTTATTAACATAGAATTGTCAATAACTATCTTTAAAGGTTGTAGTATGTCAAACAAGGGTAGTAACAATATTTAAATATAAAAAAAAATTAATATAATAATATTATATATGAATATATAATTTGAATTAAAAAAAAAAATCTTGTACAGCTTTAGGGATAGATGTGTAGATTGTTTTGGTAAAAAAATGTAAAGAAAAAACAGTTAAAGTCGTCTAATCAGCAAAATAACATTTTCCCGCCAAAGAGTTAGACGGTAAGGAGCGCTTAGCTGAAAGGGAAGGAGCAGGTACTTGTCGGTAGAAACGTCTTTGGCTGTAATTCATTGGCGCCAGGGAAGTTGCTACAAACATTTGTTGAAAGGGACAGAATCTAAAATTTCTCTACAATTTTTTTTTTTTTTTTACCGAATTTTTCGACTGTATTAAATATTTTAATTTCTGCAACTATATTCTAAAATATTGTAATTTTCTACAAATATTTTGACTTTGAACTTTTCACATAATTATTTGAATGTTGACACTTGACAAAAAAAAATTTTTTTTTTTCTATTCAAACACTATACTGTATCGATAAAATTCCAATCTTACACAAAGCGTGTGAATTAATCTATACAGTAAAGCACTTTCAGCTCCAACATAAAAGGATGGCATTTACAGCCAAAACTTTATAAAATAATAAAAAAAGTTGGTGGAGTAAAATACAGTCCATTGTTGTTAATCGGATTAAACATTTCTTCATCTAAATCATACGAAAAATTTATTGGCATTGTTTTTAATTTTTAGTAACTCTTTGAGGAAAATGTTTTTCTACTATCACGCAGTTTGAAGTAGGCTCTCATTTCTTAAATTTTCCAACTTTTTGGAATTTCCAATTATTGATAGGGGTATCACCCCTTCTATCTCTTTCTGGTCGCCACATATACTAAATTCTTCTATTAGTGTTTTTGTAATCAAACAGTTCGTATCTCGTGTTGGTGTATTTTTATTTTGTTACAAAACTGAGTGAAAATAATAGATTTTCAACAAAATCATCACTCAGATTACGTCTGCCAGTCAAAAGGAGAAAACCGGGTCCGTCAAATAAAACAAAACAGTAAGTATATATTTATTGCTTTTGATTCTAGTGTTTATAATTGATTATACTTTTATAACTTTCATATTTTTTTTTCTGGATCCCTCAGGGCCAATTGGAACAGACGCCTTTTCTAATATCTACTCACTCCTTCCTTTTTTGCGTATTGTAGCTGCAGCTATGCTTTTGATTTCTTCTCATTTTCCTTACCTCATTGAGAAACTGTATAGTTTCATATTAGAACATTCTAATTATGTTATTCACTTCGTTCCAGAAGGCAATCCTTGTTTGAAACTAGACAACAAAACTATGATGCGATGACGGGAGGGGAATCATCACAAACTGTAGTGTATTCATAATACTTGATACAACATTTTCAAAAGGTGTCTCATTAGTAAACTGTAAACATATTCTGAAAGACTTATATAAAATGTTATAGAATAACAATGAACGAGGAGAACATTGAAACACCTGTTGTTTCAAATGTATCCGATGTCTGGCAGACTTCGTCTTTCGGCTAAAAGAAAGCGAAGAACGACCCCTTTTGGGTTGGTCAAATGGACAATGCAAAGGTAATAATTGATATTAAATTAGCAGAACGATCTGGAAAAAACCCTGAAAAAGCCAAATTCTGAGATGGGATAATTATGCTCTGAAGAGACGAACGAAATGTTCTGGATAATAAAAAAGATTTTCATTGTAATTTTTAATATATTTGTATGTGAATTTTGAATGATTTTTATGAGAAATAGAGTTTTATCATAATTAAAACAAAGAATTTGGGTAATTTGGCAACCAAAAATCGATCTAGGAAAAGCAATTTTCATTCTCAATTGTTATTGTATATTTTGTATTAGTTTTATAAGAAATAAATTGCTATATAATTAAAATACAAATAAACAATATTTCATTTGCCTACATCCACAATTTTCATTGTATATTGTTTAAGTTTTATTGAAATACAGGAGTTTTGTTAAATAAATTTTTTTTTTTTTAATATTCACCAAGATTGCAAAAGGAATATAAATCAAACTAGAATATAATTGAAGATAGTTGTTGTAACAGTACAAAGAGATAATATGCGCAAATCCGATCTGTTTAGCACTGTTTACAAATTATTATTCCCGATACTTCAATTTTGACACTAAATTATACAAAATTATTAATGAAAACCGCTCAATACATTTTTTCAAAATTTTTTATTTTTCTCTTTTTGTATAATAAATTTAATGTTAAACATACCACAGCCTATGGCAACTCCTAAATCGATTTAGTTAACGTCCCAGTTTCCAAATTAATTAATTTAAAATCGGACCGCAGGCAAAGTGTATTAAATTGCCTCCCAATACTCTTCTTTTAAAAGGTCAATGTAATTTCTTGAAGTATATAACAGTATAACTTAACTGTTTCGTCACATTTATTAAGTACGTTAAATACATTTGAAATTAAAATAATTACTTGATTAAATAATTTAAAATGTTATTTTTAATAAGTGAATTATCACAACAGATAGTTTATTTCGCTTTTTATACATAACTTTGCAAGATAAAAATTGTTTTTCCCGATAAATAATGATAATATCATTAGAGTTTGGAATCGTGGCTTCATCTCAAACTTTGGTTAATTTATGTAAAATTTCCGATGATAAAATTTAATTAGATATATTACATTTTGAAAAAAATTTGGAGCTAAAACAATGAAATCGATAAAATGAGTTTTGGTCAGGTTTCTTCAAAAATAGACTACTGTCTTACCACTGCCTCAGCTGTTCATCTCTTCCACTTCAGGTAGACAAACAAGCTCTCCAAGTGATTATAGTGAAATTATAGAATTAGCAAAAAAAAAAAGTAGTTTCATTCAGCCGTTTTCAAATAAACAAGCTAATAAATTTCGCATGAGTTTTGTCGCCATCTATTGAAAAAAAGGATACTAAAAACCCGTGAGGATTAGTCTAAAATTAGGTTCAACCCCTTGTTCTATGTTCAGTGCTTAAAGGTGGTTTACAGCTTTCAAATTGATTCTTATTTGGATTTAAAATAATTAATAAAGTAGAGTTAAGAGAAACTAAACGCCAAGTTTGAATTTTCTTGTGCTGCTCATTGTTATAATAAAAAAATCGTTATTAAAAATTAATGAAATGCTAATTAATAATTAAAATATTAACAACAAGAATTCATAATTAAAACATGAATTATTTAATATTAAGATTAAATAATAATTATAATTATAAATTAAATAAGTACTACTTAAAAATTAATTAAATAATTAATAAAAATATTGAGACAAATAATTCGAATTAGTACCCACATCTATTAAGAATTTACTAGAACGTTATTTTTTATATTATTTTAATTGTATATATATATATATATATATATATATATATATATATATATATATATATATATATATATATATATATATATATATATATGTTTTATTTTATTTTCAGAAAAAAGTTACTTTTTATTTTAATGTACTTATCCTCTTCCACATTTTCAAATAAAAATAAATAAATTTCATAAACTTGTTTTTATATAATTAAATAATGTTTGTTTTTAAATGCTATTCATAATTTAAAGCGCATGCTAACCTTTGCGCCTGATTAACTATCGCAATTGATTTTTTTAAATAGTTAATTTACTTTTATACAAAAATAAGTTAAATAAAGACAATTATTATTATTCATCATGATTCTAAATGATTAAATTCATAATGAAAAGCCATGAAATTACACATTTACTATCGTAAATAGGTGCAAACTAGAATGTTCTTCTGCCGTTCCAACAATGTTCCAACATGGGATACCGCTTCAGGTCAGGATTCCACACAGCTCTAACAGCCCAGTCTCCCTTCTGTAGACCTCGGCCGGACATCTCCTCTCGGACTCCTTCTATACACGTGATTCTGGGTCGTCCTCGTCTACACTTTTCGGGCGACTGCCAGTCCAGGACTCTGTTCGGCTAATGCTCTTCCGCCATTCTGCTGCAGTGCCCATACCACCTCAACCGATTCTTTCAGAGACGGTCTCCGCTTTACCCATTCGCTGCCTAACCACTTCACTTCGGACTCTGCCCAGTCTGGTTATCTGGGCACATATACACCTTCTCCAATAATCCATTTCTACAGTCCGAACATTAGCGCACAGGCGAGTATTCATCGACCATGCCTCTCTTCCGTACGTTAATATGGATTCGAATATAGCCGAGAAGATTCGTCGCTTGTTCTCGTTCGAAATGGTCTTGTTACAGAGAACAGGGTGCAGCATGCTAGTTACTTTCCTTGCGAGCTCCACTTTTTTTCTGACATCAACTTCGGATGCCACAACATCTTCCAGAATGGATCCGAGGTACTTAAAGGCCTTGACTTTCCTGCACACCTAATAACCTACGCACAGATCGTCTTCCTCATTTCCCCACACAGCTATATACTCAGTCTTTTGGAAGTTGATCTTGAGACCTGCCGTTTCATAAAGTTCCTTCAACTGGAAGACAACCATCTCCACGAAAACTTTCCTCCGGGATATCACCACCTGATCATCCGCGAAGAACAGGATAAGGAGCTCGTCGCCATCGAAATAAATTCCATAGTACCTACATTGCCTCATCCATTGCTTCAATATGTCAGTCAAGTATATCTTGAAAATGCTTGGAGACAGGCAACACCTTTGCTTCAGCCCTTTGGTTCCAGAAAATGGCTCAGAGAGGTTCCCAATCTTCACTCTGTACAAATCGCTTCCGTATTGCTTGTATAACGGACTCATTAATACCCGCGCTTCTCAATGCTGGCCATATTCTTTCCCTCGGGACACTATCATATGCCTGCTCCGGATCAACGAAGGCAAAATGGAGCTCCCTATGCGCTGCATTTCTCAATGAGTTGTCGAAGCACAAAAATATTGTCCATGTAGGATCTTCCCGCAGTGAACCCATACTCTACCGGCGTAGTGTACTCCTCTTCGATCTTATCCCGGATCAGTCTCCCGATAATTCTGTTCTCTGAGCTCTGCACACAGATGCCGCGATAATTCTGGTATTGCCTCATATCACCTTTTTTAAAGATGGACCAGTTTTATGCTGTCCGAAGATTATCAGGTAGATCGTACCATTTCAGAATCATGTTCACTATACTGGTGAGAAGTGTAAGCAGCTTTCGACCGCCAGCCTTTAAAAGCTCCATATGCAAGCCACCAGACCCTGGATCGGTTCCACTTTCAGCTCTGCCCAGTGAAAAATGCTTTTTCCAATTGGCCTCATTGATTGGAGAAAAAAGATTGCCTTCAGATGGTGCCCTTAAGCTCTTTAGTACATCCCAAGCTTCTCTCACACGATTGAAATCCAGTGTTCCACCTATTTTCTGGCAGCATCTCTCTCAGGAGTTTTTCTTCTTTACAATTCCCTCCTACAGTTTGCTCAAAACTCTGTAGGGGATCCAGTTGGTCTCTGTTTGACACCAAGTGCTTCACGTATGCTTCTGTCTTGGCCTTTACCAGTTCCAACACCTCCTTAGACCACCAATATGGCTGCTTTCTACTTTCATCAAACCCTAACGCCTCACAAGCAGCTGAGTGGATGCATTCTCTTAAGTGGTCGTATTTTCAGAAAGACTGCTTCCCCGGATCAGATCTATTTTCTCCTCTAGTCTGCTATTGTGAAACCTTCCAACACTGTCCTCCGCAAGAAGATACAGCTTGTACTTTGGGGAAGTAATGCTCTCTGCTCTGCAACATCCCGCTTTTGGGCACCACATACCTTTCCACGGGAAAAGAATCTTGGCCAGGAGCATGTAGTGGTGAGTTCCACATTCCCAACTCCTAAACATCCTAACATCTTCCTCTTTACAACTTCATTTTTGCCTGGTGATGAAATAATCCAGTATGGAGGATTGGAAACCAGGCTTATTCCATGTGAATTAGTGGATGGGTTTGTGGTGGAAGAATGTGTTCTGAATCGGAAAATCGAACGCTTCGCAGACATCGATAAGCCTCTTTCCGATATCAGTAATCTGAATTTCTCCACGCCTTTCGACAACTCTGCTTCCTACTCGGTGACCAACTCGTGCATTGAAGAATGATGACTTCTTCGCTCCCACGGACCTTCTCCAGCACGAGCCTGAAATCCTCTTCGAATTTATCCTTTACTTGAGGAGGCTCATTATTACCACCTATGACCGCGACACTTCTGCCACAAACATCAAAATCCACCCGGATAACCCTCTCCGATATTTCCTCACAGTGCTTGATCTTTTCTCTATGTTGCTTCTTTATCAGGACCGACACACCTGCCTTAGCTCGCATATCTCTGTCCCCACCACTCCAGATGTGATCGTACTCGCCCGAGCTCTTCTAGCCCTCTCTATTTAGTCTCTGTCAGCACGACCAAATCCAAACCTGCTCTTTCCACTTCCTTTTACAACTGAGATTTTTTGTTAGGGAGGCTCTGAATATTCCACGTACCAGAGTGAAAAGTCCGTTTCCGTTTCCAAAGTCTACTGCCGTTATGAATATCCAATTCCGAGGCTCTTCTCAGACTACTTGTTGCGGGAAGAGTTTTACGTCAATGAGCTCCTGACCCAATTGACAACCTCCAATCTGGAGGAACAGAAGTTTTCTATTGCAACTTCCCCTAGATAAGTTGGCTGCCACAGCTGACGGACGACCCCTATTTGTCCGAGTTTATATTCTCAGTTGTCCCTCTTCTAGTTATCGCCGCAGTGATGGGGGAGTGGTTAGTGCATATTTAGAGGCCCAAACTCGCCTCGTCACAGTCGCCGTCGTGGGGCCCTCTGGGGTATTTGTTAGGATGGTCGCACCACTGACCACCCTCTCCCGCCCTGTTGGCGTCTGCCCTTCATGGTTCAGGGGGTGCAAGTCCACTATCCGCCACCTGTGAGTTCGAGGTTCCTCACACAAGGTGGGGATAGGTTAGAATCTAGAATCTAACAAAATTATATCGCAATCGGTGTTGCAACTTCGAATAACAAATACGGTAAGATTTTTTGCACTATGATGTGAGAGTTCAAATCACTCTGCGACGTAACAAAGTGGGGTAAAATATCTTTTTAACGAGAAACAAAGTTGATATTTGTTTTTACATTCCAAAAAATTCGAAATATGAATTTTGGAAATAATTGTTTTTTGCACAAAATTTTTTTATCTTACTCGGTCATTCGATTTGTTTTTCTTCTAATATCACAAAAATTGCAATAACTTCGACAAGACTCCACCGACTCATACGAAACTTGGGAGAGGTTTTGGGATCTATAAGCTACGAGAAATAGCACAAACATTTGAAGAGTTTTTTTTATAATTTACATTGCTTTTTCTCCATTATAAAGTCATAAAATCTAAAAGTTATTGGTATGGGTTCGATATCGGAAATTCAGCTTTCCAACGATTGTAGTAACGTTGAATTTGGATACAATCCTGAGGAGTTATGAATGCACAAGCAAAGAGTGGACATCGGCAGGAAAAGAAAAGTTCATTGAAATCCGTGAAGTCTCATCCGAAGCCTCCCCTTATAAGCACTTTGACATATGTGGCATAAAGTATAATTATTTATCTTTTCCTTGTTTTTTATGCTATAAAAACTTTTTTTTTAATTCACTTAATAAATGTGATTTAAAGTATAGTTTTGTATTATATATATACATAAGTGTATGAAGTAGAATTTGTTTTTTTATATTAAATGTCTACGTATAATGAAATGTCTACGTAGTGGTTCGTTATTGTCCATGGGCAATAAGTTAATGAACATTTTTTACAAACGGTTATGTCTGATTTCAATTACAACAAAATTGTTATTTCAGTCTAAATATTTAAATTGTAATTAATGTATATATGTGTGGTTTATTTCTGGTTTATTATTATTATTATTATTATTCATTCGTATAGGCAACTAAAGGACCACGCGAAGCGTCTACAAGTATACGGCAGTAGACTTTGGAAACGGAAACGGACTTTTCACTCTGGTACGTGGAATATTCAGAGCCTCCCTAACAAAAAATCTCAGTTATAAAAGGAAGTGGAAAGAGCAGGTTTGGATTTGGTCGTGCTGACAGAGACTAAATAGAGAGGGCTAGAAGAGCTCGGGCGAGTACGATCACATCTGGAGTGGTGGGGACAGAGATATGCGAGCTAAGGCAGGTGTGTCGGTCCTGATAAAGAAGCAGCATAGAGAAAAGATCAAGCACTGTGAGGAAATATCGGAGAGGGTTATCCGGGTGGATTTTGATGTTTGTGGCAGAAGTGTCGCGGTCATAGGTGGTAATAATGAGCCTCCTCAAGTAAAGGATAAATTCGAAGAGGATTTCAGGCTCGTGCTGGAGAAGATCCGTGGGAGCGAAGAAGTCATCATTCTTCAACGCACGAGTTGGTCACCAAGTAGGAAGCAGAGTTGTCGAAAGGCGTGGAGAAATTACATTTGTGCCATGTAAATATTAATTTGATATTATTGTAATATATGATGCGATATTGTGAATATAATTAATGTGATATTATTGTAAATAAGAAGACTTTGATAAAAAGACTGGTAGAAAAATATTGAAAAATTAAAATGAAATACGGAGAAATGGTCTTCCTAAAGCGTACACAATAAAATAAATAAATTTGTTTTATTTTTATATCATTGATTATTGTTCCTTTCTAATGTTTTCCAAAACAAATCCTTGTTCGCATTTGTCATTCATTCTTTTATGAGAGCTTTTCCAAACTGTGACTTGACTTTTTGATTTTGTGATTCTCCTGAGAACTCAGCACTTCATTTTAAGCCTGAAAAATATATGATAACTTTGCCTCATTGATGTTGTACGAAAGAGATCAAGAATATTTACACACGTAAATCATAGTTTGGATGAAAAATCAAACATGTGTTGCCATACACACACACGCACACGCACACGCACACGCACACGCACAAGCACACGCACACGAACACGCACACGCACACGAACGCGCACACGCATACGCACACGCAAACACACACACACACACACACACAAACACACACATGCTCTCCACTTATTTTTTTCTTAAGTCAATTAAATAAGATCAAAGTGCGTGTACGATATACGAAGCATATTCTAAAAATGAGAGCTTAGAAAAACATACTGATTTAATAATAATATCCGATGTCTCTCCCGTTCAGACAGGGTTTCAGCCAATAAGGAATGAAACAATGTTTGAGTTCGGTCCCCGTCCGTGAAGGCTTACGTATTTAAGTTACAGTTCTTATTATAGCTAGAACTTACAGAATTTATAGCATCGTAGAACCTTAGACTCATAACCTACATCTCGTTAGTTTCTTGTCCTAGTTGGAGTATATAAAACCCCTTTGAATTATATATATATATATACTTTGTGACCTTAACAGAATGAATAATTACATTCCAAGTACCAAATTTTTATATCAGTAAACTAAGATTCAAACCCCAATATTTTGCACGAAAGATGAAGCGAATCTTTTCCATTGTAAGAGATTATTAGGAGGGATGCTGTTGAGATGTTATTGTACACAGGGGGCGCCTTCTGGTCTGGCCCGTGTGACGCCAGCTATCAACAACAACTCTGACCCCTTTTTCCTTATCAAACACAAATACAAGACATTTAGTTTCGGTAACAGTCCGATATATCCAATATATCTCTCTTTTACTGTTTACTATAGTTCTGAAAACAAGTGTTAGTGATATGTTCAGCTGAAAAAATGATAGAAATGTTCGGTAACGTGTAATACGATTGTTATTTGTTGCTTAATTTGTTACTGAAAAAGATAATAAATATATATATATATATATATATATATATATATATATATATATATATATATATATATATGGGCCATTCTCATACTACTTGTCAAATTCGCATCTTTTGACTTTGAGGTTTTTTTTACGTGCCTCTAATTATTGTGGAATTGATTCTAATGTTTGTGTACATTTTCGCTGAGTACATCTATCATTAGTAAATAGAGAATGACCAAAATAGTTACATTTAAAGTAAATTGTGGTTAAAATGGTTTGGAGGCCATCAAGAACTCATGTTTCCAGAGAATGGTGAAACCGAGAGCTTAAGCATGTTACCACTATTATTTCGGGTTTTATAAGGTGGTGATTCTGAACTCTTCTGACCTTGGACTATGCAGTGTATCAGTTTTACGATGGATCCAGAGAATTTGTGTCAAACTGAACCTACAACTTTGATATCAGCTTTCCAATGGCTGAATTAACGTTGAATTTTGATAAAATCCTGAGGAATAATGAATGCTTATGTGAACGTCGGGCGACGCGTCACGACGGCAGGAATAAAAAGTCGTCCAGAAAAACCAAGACCAAAATTTCGCTTTTTACTTCCTTGTACGAAGTAAAGGAAGTATTGTAATCGCGAAAATTTTCGGTTTTCAGATTTCGACGGAAATATCCATTTTGACCATCCCTGAATCCATTTTGACTAGTTTCGTCGTGGCGTCTGTACATACGTTCGTATCTCGCATAACTCAAATACGGTTAGCTATAGAAAGTTGTAGCTTTGTATTTAGGATTGTTGTAAAATCTAGTTGTGAACCTCCCTTTTTGGTCACTGCTTGATTACCGGAAGTGGTACTTTACTTGAAGGCCATAATTAATTTCCATCAAAAATTATATTAAAATATTATGAGAAACTGCTCAAATTTATAGTATTTATAATTTATATATTGATTTAAACAACATACTAGATTTTGGTCTAAATTGGAAAACCGGAAGCGGTACTTTACTTGCAGGTCATATTAGACTTTCATCAAAAATTATATTAAAATATAATGTAAAACATCTCAAATTTGGTAAATAGGACTTTTATGTCGATATGAATGTATTTACTATATTTTTATTAAAATTGGTGAGCCGAAAAGTGTACTTTACTTGAAGGCCGTAATAAGCTTACATAAAAAATTATATTTAAATTAAATACATAAATCATATGTTTCGGCAATAAAGGTTACAAACGCAATTTGGTTTCCAATCCAATTAAACATTATTATTACTTGTTTTATGTGTTAAAATGGAGTGTAAAATATTGGTTTTCCTCCCGATTTGTGAGATGAACAAGTCTGCAGCAGGAAAATAAGATACAAGTTATGTGGGTTCTTCCGCATAAAATGTCGAAACTTTCGATTTCCAATGGTTTAACTAGTGACATTGACAGTTTTTACTTTTTACCTACTGAAAGAAAAGTAATATAATAATGGAATGACAACTCCAGAAACAAGAGCTTGTGTCAGAGTGTCTCAAGAGATTGATGTCGCAATGCCGAGTGTCGTTTTTGAGATACTGCAATCTACGGAATCTTGTAATCGAATTCAGGATCACTTTTTGAGCCACCGATTTATAGTTTAATAGACGTGCAAGGAAGTCATGTGTTGTCCACATCAGAATTTTTTTTTTATTAATATACCTAATTTATTATCCATAAAGTTTGTTTTCTTTATAAATTAAAAATATTATTAATTATAGAAATATAATATAAAACCTTACGGCGACTCAGTATAAGAGTGGTAAAATTAAGCAAGAAAAGCAAAAAGAGAAAAGAAGGGAGGATTCGGGTGGAATCGACTATCTTCGCCTTGGGAATCTCCTTTCCCCAGAATCTAGTGAAATCTCCAAGTGGGTTAAGGTGCTGCGCTCTAGTGGACAGAAATGTATAAACATTGAGAAGGTGATACACAATTTAAAATATCTGATGTGGACAACACATGACTTCCTTGTACGCCTATTAAACTATAAATAGGTGGCTCAAAAAGTGATCCTGAATTTGGTTACTAGTTTCCGAAGATCGCAGTATCACAAAGACAACACTCGGCGTCACGACATCCATCTATTGACACACACACACACACACACACACACAACCAGAGAGGAAAACCAGTATTTTACACGAAATTTTAACACTTAACACAAGTAATAAAAATGTTTAATTGCATTGGAAACCAAATTGCGTTTGTAACCTTTAATACCAAAACATATGATTTATGTATTTAATTTAAATATAATTTTTGATGTAAGCTTATGACCTTCAAGTAAAGTACCACTTTCGATTTTCCAATTTAGACCAAAATCTAATATGTTATTTAAATCAATATATAAGTTGTAAATACCAAATTTGAGAAGTTTTGCAAAGTATTTTAATATAATTTTTGATGGAAATCAATTATGACCTTCAAGTAAAATACCACTTACGGTGATTAAGCAGTGACCAAAAAGGGAGGTTCACAACTAGATTTTACAACAATCCTAAATACGAAACTACAACTTTCTACAGCTAACCGTATTTGAGTTATGCGAGATAGGAACGTACGTACGTGCAGAAGCCACGACGAAACTAGTCAAAATGGATTCAGGGATGGTCAAAATGGATATTTCCGTCGAAATCTGAAAACTGAAAATTTTCGCGATTACAATACTTCCTTTACTTCGTACGAGGAAGTAAAAATAAATAAATAGATAAAGGTAAAAATTGAGAAAATTGTATAAAATATAAACATTGAGAACTGGTATAAGATCAAAAAGTTGTTTTGTTTATGTTTCAGTGAGATGAGTAAAGATAGAGGATTAACAGTTCCAGTTGTGTAAAATTTTGATATTGCTTAAGCTATTTTTGTTTATATTTCAGCGAAAAAAAATTAGTGGTCGAGGAATGAACAAGGTCATAAATGATAACTTGAAATTGTGGGAGTGGTGGTAAGGAAGAGTGTGGTTGATGGAGGGGGTAACGCATGCGCAACTAGCATATATTTACTCTCCATCAATACCACAGCGAGCGATTACCTAAGGATTCATTTTTATTCATCATCCGATCATAGCAGATCCTTCATTTCAGTAATCATGAATTCGTAAGTATATTTATTGCTTTAGCCATTTCTTATTTTTATCTAAACTTGCTTTCTTCTTATGTAAATCTGTTTTATTTTTAGTTCTATCAGAGATTTTAAAGCTCTCTTCAACCGATTAAACGATGGCGCTCACTATGTGTATAAATTGAATTATATTCAAATCGGACGGCCATACATCATCGGAGAACTGGAACATGTTGAAACAAAAATGGGATTAGCGTTGATCGCTACGTGAAAGGATCATGATTATTCTATCAGAGGGTATCTTCCTAAACGTTTTAAGATGTCGGTTGAAGACATCGAGACTTTTAACAATAGCGATGAAATAATTTCTTTAGTGTATAATGGAAGAATTGCTTATAAAGATGATGTTTCATTTATTTAAATATTTTATTTCTTGTAGCTGATGTTTTGATGGAATAAATCTTTTTATTTTATAAAGTTGTATTTTCTTTTATTAACTATATTTTAATACTGTTATAAACATGATACGTAGGATATCATAAACGGATTTAGATGCCCTATATCTTTGTTTGTGTATAAAAGTTAAACTTTTTAGCGGAAGGATTAACAAGTCCTATTTCATTCTTTATATTTTGGTATAAACAGCTCAAAGTCCAAAAGCTGTTATAGGATGAAGGAGCTCTACAGTTTATTTATGTTTTAGGGATTAACAGTTCAAAGTCCAATTGTTGTTATTAGATTAAGAAGCTCTACTCTTTGTATATGTTGTGGAGATTAACAGTTCAAAGTCCATTGTTTACTTTCAGCAAATGAATTAAGAGATTTAGAATTAATCAAGTGTGACATTATCTATCCTGATATCATTAAAGTTAAATATTGTACAGGTTATGTAACCGTTGCGAAGGTTACATACTATAAGGCGAGTACCTAATCCTTCGATAAAATCTTAGGTTTCTCAAGTTACAGAAAAACAAAATGGCGGCGAATGCACCATAGTCATGTGTCCAAATGGAGTGATGGAACGATGGAGCCTGGAGCGGTGGAGTGATGGAAAGAAGAAGTGATGGAGTGTGGAGTGATGGAGCGCGGAACGATGGAACGATGGAGTGATGGAGCGTGTAACGATGTAACGATGGAGTGATGGAGCGTGGAGCGATGGAATGATGGAGCGTGGACCAATGAAGTGATGGAACGATGGAGGTGCCATGATCACGTGACTAAAATATGAGGGCGGAGCATAGGCCAGAAGGCGCCATGGTTCACGTGACTAACGTGTACATATTAATTATATAAGGTATTAACCGACTCGTGTAATTTGAAAATATTTCAAAGCTATGAAAAGGTATAACCTCTTTGGCTAGCGTGTGATACCGTCGTTTCGATTTATCGATGCATTTATAAATTTTTAAGCCCATTGATTATACTATCAGAGATTAAAAATTCATAGAAGATTAAAAAGTTGTTTTGTTTATGTATAAAAGTTAAACTTTTTCAGGACTAACAGTTCAAACTCCTTAAGCTATTAAAAGATTAAGAAGCCCTACTGTTATAAAAATAAATAAAAATTAGTTATAGGAACTTAAAGTTCGAGAATGAATTAATGATTAATTAATATTCATCAATTAAAATTTACTGCGACATGTTAGTAATTGTAGCTATTAATACCGGCTCGTGTACTTTGAAAGTATTTCAAAGCTATGAAAAGGTATAACCTCTTTGGCCAGCGTGATACAGTCGTTTCGATTTGCCGATATACTTTAGGGAATAAAAGTTCGATAGGAACTTAATGATTAAAAGTTAATCCTTTTAAGACCATTATTTATACCAGAAGATATTAAAGATATGTAGAACATTGAAAAGTTGTTTTGTTTATGTTTCAGTGAGATAAGAAAGGTTGGGGATTAGCAGCTCAAAGTCCAAATGCTATTCAAAGATTAAGAAGCCCTACTAGTTGTTTATATTTTAGCGATTAACAGTTCAAAGTCCACAAGGTGTCATAGGATTAAGGGGCTCTACCCTTTGTTTATGTTTTCAAAGTTTATGCTTACATTTCACCCAGAAAAAATAAAATGGCGGCCATGTACACTCATGCTCTATAAGATGGGTACCTGACCCTTCATCGTATAGGTTAAGATTATATAACCGTTGGGAAGTTTACAGACTATAAAGTGAGTACCCGACCCTTCAATTCTCTCAAACGGAAGAAAAACAAAATGGCGGCCGGGCTTACTTATGCTCTACACGGTGGATATCTGAACCACTATAAGTCTCTCAATCGGCAGGAAAAAAAATTGCGGTGTAAGAAAAACAACATGGTGGCCGGGTACACTCATGTTCTATAAGGTGGGTTCTGAACCATCATTGAAACCTTAAGTCTCTCAAACGGCAGAAAACCAAAATTGCGGTGTAAGAAAAACAAAATGGTGGCCGAGTACACTCATGCTCTATAAGGTGGGTACCCGACCCTTCAACAAAATCTTAAGTCTCTCAAACGGTAGAAAAACAAAATGGCGACCGGACACACTCATACTCTATAAGGTGGATACCTGACCCCTCAATTGGTGGAGGGTATAAGCCTGGTGATTAAGCGCGGATGCTGACCACATCATTGTAAACAAAATGGTTTCTAAGGATGGGGGTATTCATGGTTGGGCTAAAGCAGTATGATTGGCTAGTTGGAGAAGGTTAGCAATAAATAGGAGCGGGGCCTGATGGTCACGTGACTAAAAATGGCCTAATGATTAAGGTTAGGTCGAGGTGAGACCACGTGGCTTTTAAGGTTAGGTTTAGGTGAGACCAGGTTGCAGTTAAGGTTAGGTCGAGGTGAAAATTCAAATTACCCGCCGTGCGTCACGTGGGCGCGCACAGATTTGTGCAAGCTCCCATAAAATCCCTCTACTTATATATATATATATATATATATATATATATATATATATATATATATATATATATATATATATATATATATATACAGGGTGTCCCACCTCGTGATGTCAATACTTTAGGAGGTTATTCTAGAAGTCATTTGTAGTTAAATGGAGCAGAAATGAAATTTCTATCTTAACCCATCGAAGAGATATCCTATTTTTAGTGTATTTTTAAAAATCAGTTCAGCCGTTTTCTGATGAAAAAAAAAAATCTGAAAAACAGATAACAATATGCAAATATGTTATTTTATTTATAAAATGATCCCCTCTGAGTGGTATTCAATTTTTTAGTAATTATGTTGTTGTTTTTTTTATTGTTTTCTCAATTTCTAAATATTTGTATCGGTAAGAAGATTCTACAAATCTAAATATATTATTTTGTATCTTTCATTTATCTTATATAGACATCTATTTTAATTCACATATACTATAAATTAAACTATTCTATGCCTAAACATTTTAATCCTATACTCTAACACGAGCTATTTCTGTCTGGAAAATGGATCTCGAAATTCCCCGAAAAGATTCAGATTAACCTTTTTAAATAAGGTTAATTTACACCAGAAAAAGTCTTTTTTAGTAAAAAACAACAACACCTAAATTATCTTTAAATAAATATAACATTCCCGTCCTAACTATACGGGATATTAAACATTCTTATAAATAATTCCTTTTTATCTTCAGATTATTTTGGTTTTATTATTCACTTTACTTTATACAAAAATGTGTGGCTTCTGTATCTTCTCCTTGTATATTTGTCTGCTCTGTTTTACCAAATTCTCTACTAGAAGATGCTTTATGAGAAGTTCCACCACCTGCTGTTAACAATGGATTCATAAAATGAGGTTGGGACCTTATATACACGATTTTTTAGTGAAACACTGTAATTATATAATTTCTGGTTGATGTATCGTAAAAAACGAGGATATTTTCAAAAACTGCATTAAATTTCCTATAAGGAACACCCTCCTTTAAAATTTTATTTATTCACACAAGCGGTATACAGTAATTAATAGCAGTTAAAAATTTAAAAATTAGTATTTTCTGATTGTGTTTACACTTTTCTAGCACAGCCAATTTTAGGCGCAGAAGTTTGCCTCTGAGTCAAAAGTTGCATCAATTCATAAGCTTTAAAATGATACCCCATTCACCCAGAAAAATAAAGGTTTTGTGTAGAAAACTGTAATTTCCAATTCCAAAACCATAATTACACTAAATTTATGGGCGGCGTAGAACAAAGATGAACACACTGAGAACATAATACAAAGAAGGAGGAGATTTTTTTTGCTTTTCTTTTTCGTTTCTTTTTTATTTTATTATAACATCTAATGTTTGGAGAACCTATTTAGTCACTCACATATTGAAATTTCCATATTTGTGACGCGCCACGAGAAAAGGGAGCTTAGGATGAAGACCCAGATTTTTCACTGGATCATAACAACTTTTTTCTAGTAAATGTATTTCTGAACATCTAAACTACATGTTAAATATTATTTTTGACGTTGGTCACTCTCAAGCATTGTGTAAGAGCGCTGTTTTGTGAAATTCCGCTTTAGACCGGACTGTTTTTCAATGGGAGCTTGCTTTTTTCTAAAATTATAATTTGTAAAAATTAAACTTCAAATCGTTATAATTCTGCGATTTTTGCCCTTTGGGAGTTACAGAAGGGCTCATTTGATTCGTCTCTTCTAAAAATTAGTGGGAAGAAATAGATTTTCATTTGTTCACCCTAAGCTCCCTTTTCTCACCGACTAAAATTCGGTGCACTGAGCTGTGGGGGATCCCAAGTTGTGCTTCTGCTTCACGAACACAAGAGGGGTTTTCATCAAAAAAATTCAGCACCTCTTCCTCACATTCAGCATCCTGGACATCCCGTGCCCCGACAGGCTGTTTCGGCAGCGATCCGGTCTCCCTCAGGGTACGAAAAGTAGAAGAAAACGTTCTGCGATCCGGCAACCGTCTGTCTGGGGAACGACGACCGTATTCACGGACAGCTTCCGAGGCATTTCCATCGGCAAAGCCATATACAAACACAATATCAGCGTATTCTTCAGTTGTGAAAAAATTAGGCATGTTGCTGGAAGCAAGTGCACCTCACCACTAGTAAAGTGATAATGAATGGCCATTTGATACTGGGAGCGAGTCTCGAGCTAGACAAGCACGGACAGGATTGGTTGACTAAAGGTATGAGCTTACCTTTGATCTATCTTTAGACATGAAAGTATTAGAAACATTATTATTATTGTTATTATTCAATAAAAGTTCTTTTGGGTTGGACCATGCCACAGTATTGTAAATCTAGATTTAGCTCATCTTGCTGTGAGCCTCCTCAAGGTTAATATCGTAATGAAAAAATAAATAAATAAAATAATTCTAATTTACCTATGTAAGTATGGAAATTTCAATATGTGGGTGACTAAATAGGTTTTCCACTCATTTTATTGTTAAAAGAAAAAGAAAAAAAAGAAAAGCAAAAAAAATCTCCTCCTTTGTATTATGTTCTCAATGTGTTCACTCTTTGTTCTACGCCGCCGATAAATTTAGCGTAATTATGGTTTTGGAATTGGAAATTACAGTTTTCTACACAAAACCTTTATTTTTCTGGGTGAATGGGGTATCATTTTAAAGCTTATGAATTGGTGCAACTTTTGACCCAGAGGCAAACCTCTGCGCCTAAAATTGGCTGTGCTAGAAAAGTGTAAACACAATCAGAAAATACTAATTTTTAAATTTTTAACTGCTATTAATTACTGTATACCGCTTGTGTGAATAAATAAAATTTTAAAGGAGGGTGTTCCTTACAGGAAATTTAATGTAGTTTTTGAAAATATCCTCGTTTTTACGATACATCAACCAGAAATTAAATAATTACAGTTTTTCACTAAAAATCGTGTATATAAGGTCCCAACCTCATTTTATGAATCCATTGTTAACAGCAGGTGGTGGAACTTCTCATAAAGCATCTTCTAGTAGAGAATTTGGTAAAACAGAGCAGACAAATATACAAGGAAAAGATACAGAAGCCACACATTTTTGAATAAAGTAAAGTGAATAATAAAACCAAAATAATATGAAGATAAAAAGGAATTATTTATAAGAATGTTTAATATCCCGTATAGTTTGGACGGGAATGTTATATTTAAAGATAATTTAGGTGTTGTTGTTTTTTTACTAAAAAAGACTTTTTCTGGTGTAAATTAACCTTATTTAAAAAGGTTAATCTGAATCTTTTCGGGGAATTTCGAGATCCATTTTCCAGACAGAAATAGCTCGTGTTAGAGTATAGGATTAAAATGTTTAGGCATAGAATAGTTTAATTTATAGTATATGTGAATTAAAATAGATGTCTAAATAATATAAATGAAAGATACAAAATAATATATTTAGATTTGTAGAATCTTCTTACCGATACAAATATTTAGAAATTGAGAAAACGATAAAGAAAACAACAACATAATAACTAAAAAATTGAATACCACTCAGAGGGGATCATTTTATAAATAAAATAACATATTTGCATATTGTTATCTGTTTTTCAGATTTTTTTTTTTTTTCATCAGAAAACGTATGAACTGGTTTCGATGAAAATATTTAATAAAAAAAATTAGAAAGTTAATAATTATAATAATAAATAATTTAATTTGCTGTCATCAATTTTTTATCGAACCATCATCTCGAAAAATATATTTTCGTCGATTTTTTATAATGTTACAAATCCATCAAATCTTGTTTCAAGTAACGCTGTGATTGGTATCATATTGTTGAATTAAAATGATTCAATTGTCCATGATGTTCAGGAAACGTTATGAGCTATTGGGTTACTAATGGAATAGGACGTGACTGGAAGTCGGAGAAGTCAAATATGCTCCATAGCTAGGGGAGGAGAAAGGAGTTGCAGGGAGAAGGGAGGAGAAGACTGTAATAAGAAGTGTCATACTCAAGGCTGCCAACCACACGGCCTCATGCTGTCACATATCAGAAAATACACTTTAATTACAGTTCATATTTGATCTCTGATAAAAACTTAAAACGGCACCTCTTTATTAGCTATTTAATCAAACAGTAACAATTTAAATTTTATTTGATGTTAACATTTTTTTTTTCCTTTGAACAAATTGTTATGAAAATAAACGAAATAATGATGAAAATTAAGAATTGACTTCGTTATAAAAATAAAATCTTGTGTGTCCACCCACACAACTTTCCTTATATGTAGTCCAGGCGCGATAGAGTAAATATATTCATTTTTTTAAATAATTTGCTACGGGATTTTATCAACGTGATAATTAGGAGAAAAATAGTAGAAACAAATTGTATATGTTTTAGACAAACTCGGTATGCAGCAACATGATAAAAAAACGTTCATAAAGGTACCGAAAAAAGTTTTTTTTTTTCACGTTTAAGGTATGAAAAAAAATTGTTTGTGAAAAATAAAAAAAAATAGTACGTAATAGCATTTAAGAATACGGAAAAATGAGTTTTAAACAATTGCAGTGGATCAACAATTTTTCGTAAAAAAAAAAGGCAACCGCGAAATAAGGCCATTTTATTACAGGGCTTGTAATTATCGTAGGGACTTGTTTTGGGAATCAAATTGTGGCTTTTGTTTGTGCCTAACTAAAATAAAAATTTTATTTAAAAAAATAATAACTTTTCTCAGAAATCGAGAAAATGTAAAAACAGATGGTCTCGAAAACTGTTTTGAACAAGGGCCAAAATGGTACTAGATCCATTTTTTAAAGCCCTGGTTGTTATATATTTTCATGAAATATATGTGAGTTTCGATGAAATACCTAAAAAAATCGCTTGAACATCGGGCTGTTTAATGTGAGATGTCGGAGGGGAAGTGACGAAGAGCGAGGGGTGGCTCTCTCTATCCCTCTACAATGCTCGATGCCCGGCCGCCGGAGTGCTTTCTCCCGCTCTACCGCCTCACTTCCCCTCCAATACTTCACATTGCGCTAAACAGCACTATGCTCAAACGCATTTTTTAGGTATTTAATTGAACCTCACATATATTTCATGAAAATAGGCTTGTAGAGAAACCCTTCGGCAACAAACAGGCTTTAAAAAATTGGTCTAGTACCATTTTGGCTCTTGTTCAAATCTTTTTACGAGATCATTTTTTACGATTTTACATTTTCTCAATTCTAAGAAAAGTTATCATTTTTTTGCCTAAAATTTTTATTATAGATAGGGACTAACAAAAGCCATAAATTAATTACCAAAACAAGTTCCTGCGATAATTACAAGCCCTAGAATAAAATATCCAACAATGATTATATTTAGCGGTTTTTAATTTTTTTCTCGAAAACTTGTCGACCCACTGCGATTGTTTAAAACTCATTTTTTCCGTATTCCTAAATACTATTACGTACTATTTTTTTTATTTTTCTCAAACAAATTTGTTTCATACCTTAAACGTGAAAAAAAAAACACTGTTCGGTACCTTAACGAATTTTTTTTTCACCATGTTGCTACATACCGATTTTATCTAAAACATAAAAAAATTGTTTCTACTATTTTTCTCCTAATTATCACGTTTTATTATTTAAAAAATAAACTACTGCGCCTGAATTATTAGAGCTTTGAGTGCTCACTCCAATAGGAAATTTTTTTGCTGTATCTTCGCTAATATTGGTTCAATTAAGATTTTTTTTCATTATCTTCTATCTAGTGAGCATCTGGAATGTTCCAGAAGATGCATAGTTTTGGAGTATTGCAAAAACTAAAAAAAAAAAGTACGGTTTTCCATGAATCACTTTATGGATCACTTTAAAAAACCTGGACAAAATGTCCAATACCCTGTATCTTTGCTAATGTTGGTCCGATTTAGATGATTTTTTGTTTTGTTGAGAATTTAATTACCTTTTAAGTGTTTATTTGGAATATTTCATAAAACGTATACTTTTTGAATTACATATAAAATTACTTTTTACCATATATGAAAAATTAATGGACTTAAAGGAGAGTACTTTCATTAAAATCGTTAGAGCCGTCAATGCTTTGTTTAACCAAAGCGGATAATGCGTTATTTGGACTTAACTCTGAAAAGTAAAAATCTGTTGAAAACAGGATAACAAAAATTTGAACATATTTCAATTAAGTAGCAGTATGGAAATTAAAAAGAATAAATATGAATATTGAAATAAATATTAAATCCGGAAAAAATCAAAAAATAAAATAAAAAGGAATACAAACGTAATTAAATTGTGCCTCACTGCTGTAGGCACAATAATAATTTCCAAAAATAATTTTGAAAAATAACATGTTTTATACATTAGGACAAACATATGTAATTATGTATGATTGCAAAAATTCCGTATGAATATAGAGACCTACTTTATAAAAATAATTGAAGACTTTTTTTTTTTCAGCAGGATTTCTATGCCCCCTCAGTTCTATGCCCCCGAGCATCATGGTACCCCGAAATGTATGACAGCTACTATTACACCATACGTTTTCAACATAATGCTATATAAAATTGTTTAATATGTTATATAAATTAATTTGATAAACACGCTTTTTGTTTGAAATAACCTCTATCTATTTATTTATTTATTTATTTATTATCGTTGTCTTCTTTCTTATTTTTTTAATCTTAGTTTAGTGAATTTGTAAATTATATTTCTGAAAGTATTCCTTTTATTTATTATGCTTATTATTAACATCATCCTACTAACAATTTACCATGAATACATTTACTGTAGCCAACAATTTTCTATTCTAGCTGGACTCGAAATTGGATCTTAGCTGCTTAGAGTATTTTGATGATACAAACAAAATCCAGTAAGTATGTCTACTCAACAAAATAAATATATCTTCTTAAATTAGAGGCTTTGTTTCATTACTTCAGAAGATAAATTTAATCAATATAAATCTCCGAAACGTTTATTCAAACCAAAAAATATTTTCCGAAAGAAATTTCCTCTTAGTTCTTCTCGCGTTATAAAATGTTATTTACATAAATCGAAGTAGGGAAAATATGGCTTTTTATTTCTTCTCTTACTTCTGGGCCACAGGTTATATTTTCTGGATGAATAACAAATATTTAGCTTTCTTATTTCATGAGAATTCGTCAACGGTAGACTTCAATTTAATACCAGTCTCTTTGTTGTATACAGCGTTATTCCGGGAACTGATGGAGATGTCGAAAGTGTGCAAGTTCTAATAAAAAATAAAAATAAAAACTGAGTTGAAAGGAGTTTCTCTTTGATCTATCCCCTTTCCCGTGATGGGGTATCTTTTAAAATGGAATTTTGATTTCCCTTCAGAAATGTCTCTCCTAGACTTTATTAGATTTATTCACTCCTCACCACCCCTCCCCAGTCCTCACGAATAAAAGAAATAACGGTTCATTTGATCTGCTTCGCAGTTTTACAGTCGATCTATTTTCCAATTCCTTTTACAGAAGTTGAACTGATTTTATAGAACTTCCTTTGATCTGTAGGGATTGGAATCAGTCTAGTGAAAGGAGCAATACCGAAGTACCCACTCCTGATCAAATACTGGCTAGTTCGCAAATTGTTCTGATGAAAAATTCATTTGCTTTGTCTGGATGTTTGCTTTCTGGAAATAATTTATCCAAACATAACATAAACTGATAGTCAAGGAATATAGCAAATTTTTAGAAAAAAATTAAATAAATAAAATAATAAAGAGCTTCACACTCTGTTTTATGGTCTAGAAAATCTAACTTTTACATTATTCTTCTTGTCACCTGGACTGATCGGCGGGGGGGAGCATTATATTCCTGACAGTTGACTATGATAAGCTATTTTATATGATTAATAAATACTATAATAAGCGCAAAATCTTAGGCCTCCTATGAATCCATGCCAATCTACGGGGAAAAATTCATGTCATGGAACTTATTAAAAATTGCATTCCCAATCGGATAACAAGCAAAATTCATAAAATAATATGCTTTCATATATGTTATTATATTATAAAAAATTATAATACGGGTCATTATTACAATACGGAAAATAGTTGATCCGAGGTTTTATTTCAATTCGACCGTTTGATATTTCGTTTGTCTGTCTGTTACAAGATTTCAACCAAACGTGTCGTTTGATTTTCTTCAAAGTTGGCAAAAAGTTCTTTGAAGACTGGAGAAACGACTTGTGAGTAGGGATGTTTATTTTTTAATTCTGATTCATGATGGCGGTCGTTTTAATGGCTCCGTGACATCATCCCCCCGGAACAAACCGGGTTCTCTCGCGGCCTTAGCTGCTATCATCACGTAGCAAAACTACAGTATGATACAGCAAAAAACCACAATAAAAATCTTGCTACCGCAATGATCTCATTAGACTGCACACAGGCATTCGATTCTGTATCCCACTCCACCTTAATTGATCAACTCCGGCTTCACCGATTCCCGGACCAACTGGTCGACATTATTGGCTCCTACATCAGTGGCCGGACATTTTCTGTCCGTGTCAAATCTGAGATCTCCACCCCGCGCCCAGTTACATGTGGTGTTCCTCAGGGCTCGGTCCTTGCGCCAGTCCTCTTCAATATATATACAGCCCATATAGTTGGGCAAAAGATTGACAATGTTCAAATCGCTGCATATGCTGATGATATTGCTATCTACACAGCAAGCATGAATGCAGATCACGCCATGCGCAAGCCCCAAACAGTAGCCTAAAAAATCACAGACCAACTTAAAAACATTAACATCCATATAAACACACAAGAAACAGATGAAATCATCCTTAGGCCTACACTGCTTCACGGTGCCCCCATCCTGCATTACCTATACCCCTCAGCCCTGAAGTCTCTCCAAACATACCAAAACAGCGTCCTATAAAAATCACAAAACGAACGTCACTCGAAAGACGGAACATGGCACACATTCCCAATGAATTACAAATCGACACTGTTCAACAGCACACTACAAGAAGACACGTAAAGTTCTTTGACAACCTCCCTGCCTCATTTAACCCACTTTCCGCGCCATCACCCCATCTTCTCTTCCTGCCAGATGGAAGGGCCGAAAGGGACCACTCAACCCGGTCAACACCATACTTTAATCCGCTTCAAAAACACCCCCACCCCCTATATCGTATCCCATCGCCCCGTCCTGCCAACTTCCTAGTCCCACCCCAGCATCACTCTCTCATATCCATCCTTGTAAATATAACCATGTATTTATTATTATTATTAATCTTGTTTATAGTTTTTAGTAGTAGGTATTTTATTTAACATACAACAAGAAGAGGACCCACACCTCTAAATAATGAGAAAATTCCCTGACTGGGAAATATCATTCCAATTGTATATAGTCATCAGACCTTCAAATACCAACAGGTAGTAAAAGTTAAAGTACATTAAGTTTATAATGTATCTAATTATTTGTTTTATTAATGTTCTTTCTTGTTTGAGGGCTTTAAAAAAAAAAAACAAAAAAAAAAACAACTGTTTTGCCGTCATGACCAAACGCGCTTGTTCCTTTTTCTTCAAATTTGACATGGATATTCCTTGAAGCAATTTAAAACAAATTGTATAAATTTTTTTTCCGAAAACAAGCTTGTGAACTTAAAACAAAACCAGAAAATTCCAATAATTGCGAATATATTTTGAATGAAAAAGAAAGCGTGTGCAGCAGGGCTCCGCCACTAAGGTCGCATTTTAAATTATGCTAAACAATAACTAGAATACAAAATTGAAAATACCAAAATGACGGGGTGAGAGAAAAAAGTTGAGATCCCCAAAATGAACTTCTCTAACATCATGTCAATTCACATACAAATTTTTAACCATCTAGCTCAATTTGGATGTGCGCAAAAATTTTAAAAACGGTTAATATCGTAATTGTTCTGCCTAGATAACAACCATACATATCGAATTTCAACTCATTTGATCCAATGGAGGCCGGTGGATGTGCCCAAATGTGGCGGCATGTATATATCAGCCATCTCGAAACCAGGTTTTATGAATTATGAAAAGGATTTAAATGAATACCCTCCTCCGATGACCTTCAACACAGTGTAAAAGTGTATTCTTTTCTGAGAAAATACGACTAGATATGATCAATTAAATTCTTCGATTATTTGTAAATTTATTTTGATGTGTCTATCTGGAATCTGCTTGAATGTTGACGATTTTTTGGCATTGAGATTTGCAATATATTAATGATGTCAATATTATAAGAGTGAACTGAGGCGTAAGAGATTTATGGAAAGTCACATTCGTATTCAGCTGGTTTGCTTGTGATTGGAATGAACGGATTCAAATAAAAATAAAAATCTCTGAATTGGCACGATATTAGATTTATACAAAAATATACATTGAAATTTGAATTTAAACAAATTTGACTTGGCTTTTCATGTCATTCAACAATTACAACTTTGGCTTAAAAAACTGCAATACAGTACAGATTTAAGATTGCTTTGTGAGGTCAAAGTTCAAAGAACTACTAGTATATCAATTGAAACTACAGTATTATCTACAATAATGCTAATTAGTGAGCGAATCTTCTGACGTTGAAATAGTTTTAAAAGTATATTCTGAATTAATCCTATCATCCTCTCATCGCAAGTACTTCCCTCGTATTTGTTTTATCCATGAATGACATTAATCAGTGATTATGATCTACTCTGTAGGCTCATTGGCGATTTATGGATTTTTTCAAGCCCGGTGATAGAGCTTGGCCATTTTATTAGTTATTAGTAATCGGTAATTTCACTTCCTTTTCCGATTGTAAAAAGGTTGATACATTTTGAGTTTTGTTGAATGACAAATAAATGTTGACACTCGACCAAGACAAACATATATTAAAACGATTTATAAACGAATAGTTTTGCGAGAATTCGCGTGAGAATGAATAAACGAACTTAATAAAAACAACAATGCGATTAAATTCGCAAAAGTGACAGAAACATCACGGACTCGGAGTGATGATAAAACACTTTTAGATCATCATTAAAAAAGGAAACTAAACATATTTTTTGTTATTTCTAAATTTTGAATTTAGTTACAAACACTTTCATTATCATAATTTATTGTTAAAATATTTTTAATGAAGTACTTCCGTATCCGATAAGACCTGATTGATTAATTGACGAGGTTGGTATGCTTGTTATTCCTTAGACTGGCTCGAATTCCAAGCCGCAGATTTTCTGGATATCTAGAATCCCTCTGGTTAGGTATATAGGGGTAGTTGCTTGCCTCTTAACTATTTAATATTAATTCTGGCGGTGTGTAGAGGTGGTTTAGTTCCCAACAATCTGAATCAAGCCGATTCCATATGAGAACCAGAACGATAACTTTATCCAGTGAAATAGATTGGTACCGAAGAAGCATACTTTAGTCGGAGTTATTGTAGTAAAGCATATCTTCTGTAGGATACAAAAGCCGTTTCGTAATTGTTTGTTGAAACCCATGTCAATCAAGTACAAATTATGGTATGAATGTCTACAGTTTCATTTGAACATTGCGGTTCCCCGCACGAAATTGAAATCGAAGAAGAAATAGTTAAGTAAAATTTATGAGAAATTGATTTGTCAAATTTTTTATTTTTTTTATTGAAAAATAGATAACCTCTTACTATTAAAAGTAATATTATTTATATATATTTTTTGGCTATTTATGGAAGATTTTTTTTTAAATAAATTTAATTTTGGATATATTTCATACACATATCTTAAATATGTAATTTTTGTTTCGTACAACTTTTCATTTTCGAGCTAGGCTGTTCACATACAGTGTTGTAGTTCAATACGTTGTATCTTTGCTAGTAGTGGTCCGATTTTTTGAGTTATGCGCAAATTGTTATGCGCATTTTCTCGGTGACGTACTACATATATGAAAAGTTACAAGGCTGGGAGGAAAATAATTTAGGCAAGTTTCATCAAAACCGTTGGAGCCGTTTTCGAGACAGTTGTAAAAAAGTGTAAAATTTATGGTATAAAGTGGTACTACAGGTGAGTCGATTTCAGCGAAAAAGTGGCGGTAACATTCCAGGCATATGCCTATGCTATGTATGTACAATTTTTCGTTTTCAAGCTAAGCTGTTCACATGCACACGCATGCACAGACCATTTTGTGAGACTTGGTTATTTGGACTGAAGTTCGAATTTTTTCACGTTCATATATAGGTGAGTGAAAGTAAAAAAAAAAAGAGTTAGCAAGAAAATAAAATAACGAAAAACGAAACGAAACAGTAAAATCAATATTCTAAGAACATGAATAAACAGTTTCAAAGGGTAATCACATGAAAGGTGTGATTAATAAATTGTTACGTAACAAAGTATAAAATATTACGTACGTGTAAGTATCGTGCGATTACTAAAGTGCTACTTTAGTTTTGGTTTGATTTTACTGTTTTGTTCCATTTTTTAGATATTTTCTTTTATGACCATTTTCTTCCTATATTTTTGTTTATTTAGTTTTACGTGCTAGACCTTCCTATGTTTATTCTTTTTTATCAATTATTTGCGTATATTTTAATATGCAAAGGGGTGTCGTACTGAATGGAATGTAGCGCCAAAGAAAGAAAAAGATTTTACTATACTTAAATATTATTAAATTAAAATAACTATTTTGGTATAAATAAAAAACTTGGCACTATAATATTTAAGATACTCCAAAGGTTGTTGCTACCACCATGAACACGATATGTTTGCGACTCTTACTCGATGGAGCTACAGTTCGAACTGACTCTTGGTCTACAGAATAAGTTTAGCCCATCTTCCTCTATCCTTGGCAACCTATTTCCAGTTTCTAACTTTTTTGCACTCTGGTGTCCTTTCTCACCTCGTCCTCCCAACGGCTTCGGGGTCGCTCTCTTCTTCTTTTATCATCAATCACTACATTCAAGGATTTCCCACTGCACTCAATCCTCGTTCATACCTATAACGTGTCCAGTCCACCTTAATCTACTCGTTTTTATGCAATTAATTTTACCTTCGTTTTTGAAGATGTTCTGAATTTCGTAGCACTACTCTTCTTATTGCTTGCCTGAATGTTAATAAAGTTTAAAATTTAATTAATTTGGATTAATTTTAAAAAAGTTTAAACATTTTGATGACTTTCAACAATACAAGGGCAAAAAGAAAGAATTTTCAATTGAATTGAGATGTGGAATCCATACTCTCCACGAGGTAGATACATTGGAGGTTCAAATAGCAACTGAGTTGAAAATTTCAAAAAAGTGAAATTTGAAAAGTTCACGGAAACATACTTGTTTTGAAGATATCCATCAAGCCATAACTCGAACCGAACGACCAAGAAAAATAAGTAAGATCGATTCATTATTTTAAAAATAAGAGAAATCTTAAAAACCGCGAAAAATCATTTAAAGATGACGAAATTTTGACTAAAATTTACTCCCACTTCTTTGGTATTACTCTGCTTTACCATATATGGTGTATATATATGGATTTTTTTATTTTTCGTTTTTTTTCTTTTTTGTCATTTTAATGCCTTGCTATGCTGATTCCAAAACACCTTACATTTCTCCTCTATCTTTATAAATGTCCGAGTTATGGGCTTATGAGATCTCTAATCGGCAGCCATTTTGAAACAAACAGACGGATGGTAAAGTCGAGTTCCGAGGATCATCCCGGGGTGACCTGTGACTTTGGTACCGAATCTCAAGAAAATCGGTCCAGTAGTCTCGGAGAAAAGCCGCGGACGGCGTACGGCGTACGGCGGACGGCGGACGGACGGATTTTTTTTATTCGATATATGGATTCTACGTATCTTGAAACGTAAAACCTCAAATTTTGAGAGGGTGTTACAAAAAAATTTTCCTTGGTCGATTCCAAAGGTCTATTATTGAAAATAATAAACCAAAATCATAGCAAATCATAACTGAAGGTTTTATATTGTGCTTTATATCTGAAAGAAATTATAGTCAAAATGCTTAGTTAACAAATCTTTTGTTTTGCTATATTTTGTCCAGTGATCTTAAACTTTTGACCGGCAGTGTATGTGTTCAAGTTGGGGCTCCTTTTCAAATTAAAATTGTCAAGAGAGATGTCAGGAAGCTCTTCTGTTTGGGTCCGCCGACATTCTCATATACTTAGTTTTATCCTCATTGATTAAAAGTCTAATCTTGCTTTCTTGTAATTTTTAGCGCCTCCCTCAAAGAAGTTCCATTTCTTGCAATGCTCGTAATTACTAGATCATCGATATACTCATATAATTGACACATTTCGCTTATTATGATTCCAGTTTTGACCGCATCTTTAACCGATTTGTGAAAGGCAATATTAAACAAACTAGCAGAAAAAACATGTTCTCGGCGTAGCGGACAATATATTTTTCACCGACATTCCTTAGCACCATAACCTTGGGGTATGCATTATTTAATGTCATTCGTATCAGTCTTATTAGCTTATGCAGATCATTATTTTTATATAATATATTAATTAAAGCCTTTTTGTTTATACTATCAGACGCTTGTTTGTGGCCAAAGAACGGAAGGTGCAAGCTCACATTCAATTTTTTTGAAATTTCTCCATCGTTTGTCGGATTATAAAAAAATGGTCAGACGTACTCTTTCCATATCTGAAACCACATTTGTAGAATTTATTCAGTGTGTTTTGAGCTTTGTTAATATAGAACATAATAGAATCTTTTAAAGGGTCACAAGTAATGTTATACCTTTATAATTCGAACATTATTCTTTATAGCCTTTTTTAAATATAGGAATTATCAAGGCTACCTTACATTCTGTAGACATCTGCTCGCTATTCCATATTGTATGTTGGATGTATATATATATATATATATATATATATATATATATATATATATATATATATATATATATATATGCGATCGATTGCATGAGCTGAACAATTTTAAATTTATTCGGCGACTAATTTATCCTCACCAGATGCTATATTGTTTTTCAAGGAACCAATGGTCTCTTCTATTTCACCTCTTGTAGGCATTTTGGCACCTCTTGAGTTTGAGATTCTATTACTGATTAAAATATTCCAAATCGATGAAATATACTCTTGGATATTTACTGAAGTTTAAACGATGAATATGAGCTACATCTTAATCCATGTACACATTCAATTTCCTTCAGAGATTCCTTTCTAAATATAATCTGAAAGTATACGAGTAATCTGAAAACGGTTGAATGTCAAAGTGGAAACACAGTGGAGTAAAGAGTACTTACGTTCTTAAATCGGAGGAGGTTAGAAGAAAAAACACACCGCGATTGTTGATGTTGCCCATTTCGGATGAGGGGACCCTGAACAAGTTTCTCTTATTCCTCTAAGCACTTCATAAAACCCAAAGGCCATCATGAATCAGTGTAACAATTCTTCCTCTGTTGATTAATCTCGCCTCCTCGGTCTATATATTTCATAATCCGTGTTTGTAACGCGGATAACTGCGGAGGAATAAAAAACATTGAAGGCAGGTCTGTTTATTAGGACTATTACTTTCTTACTACGTAAGTTTTTATTGATGTAGGATGATGAAATATATCGTTTTCAGGCGGAGGGTGGTGAGAATTGATATGGAAGCTTTCAAGTAGGGTTATGATATAGTTCATATAAGAAAATAAATATATTTCGGATCATATCTTCAACACATGGTTTATTAATATAATATTGAATGATATAATAATTGTATTACTATATTGTTTTATAAAATAAAATTTTATTGTGCTATGTTCTATTTTATCTATTTAATGAAATGTTTTAATTTTTCCTAACTTTTTTGGATTTCAAATTTTCACTTACGAATGTTGACAAAAATAATCAACTCTTTATTTATCATATTCAACAGTATCGTATCGATAAATCCCATTCAACAACTTAAAAGCCTAAAGGTGTTGGTTTTAAATTTTAGTAAACTGTTTTACCACAATTATCGCAGTTTGAACTAGGTTCTCAAATCTCAAATTTCCCAACTTATTGGGTTTTCAAATTATTGAGTGGAGAGAGATGACGTCCCACGCTATTCCTCATATGATGACATCACTGATGACAAGCAATGAGGGACAATTCCCACTCAAAATCAAGTAACCCTCGCTGCTCAAGTTGCTAGCATTGTAACAGCGGTTTGACTATAGCCCTTAGTTTTAAACGATGCCAATCTTACCGGCAAAAACTTATAAAATAGGAATACCGAACGATATATCAATAGACTTATGGAATGATAAAAGCAAAAAAGATGCTGGGATGTTCCTTCAGTCTAAACTAGATATCGCACATACAGAATGAAAGGTGCACAACTCGAAGAAGCACAAATTTTACTATAGAATGATTAGTCGATTTCAACTGCCATACTGTCTCCCCCAATGATAATTGGTTTCTATATTAAACTGTGTGGACACATTTCTCGCAACATATTTTTCCAATCAGCAATTGTTCTTTTACTAATTTCCAATTCGTTCATACAAACAAAACTTTGTGTCCATGAATAAATGATTAACAGTGCCTTGTTTAAAGGCAACCTTAAATTATCAAACCACGTACTACTATATGAATCTTTGGATGAACGGCAAGTTCTTTTATTACACACCCATCTTTTATTCGATTTCTCATAGTTCTTAGAACGACCATTATCACAATCTTTCTTCTGGTGAACTATCCATTTATCCCATTTTCTTGTAGACAACGAATAGCTTCATTTTCATCTTTGCAAAATTCAAAAATTTGAAACAAATTCTTATTAATCTTCAAAGAACTAAATTAATTGAAAACATTTTGAAAGTGTTATTTAAAAAAAAAATAACCTTAACCTAGCAACAAGATATTTGCCAGTTGTCATATGATTAATATCGATAACTGTTACTTTAAAAAGTAACTGGCAGTAGTAAAGTAAACAACACCCATAATTAAAGACCGGATTTTTATGCAAATGCATATTTTTTTTGATAAGTTTTTAAACCAAAATGATTGAATATCTATACGAATCAATACATTTGGCGTAGATATACTAAATTTTATGTTGCATATTTGAAAAGTTATTCATATATTTGCCCAAATTATTATTAAAATGATTTTTTCTGTCAATTAAAACAGAATATGGAAAAGTAAACTATTTTCTTAAACAGATTCAATGTTGGGTAATTGTTTTTATTATTATTGAATGTATCAATTATAAGTGCATAAACACGATCTATGATAAATAAAAATAATCTATGATCATAATCGTAGTAAAGATAAAACGAAAAATTAAATGATAAAATAAATATGTATAATTAGGTATTCCGAGAAAATAATCTTCAACATCGTAATTGTATGAAATTGTCTAGAGCACTTACTTCTTTAACAAAATTAAAAAGATCCTCTTCCCCTTCTCCTTAGAAGTCCCATATTCTATTTTGTCAGTCAGTGTGTTTGAAGTGTTTCTGTTGTGAATAAATTAAATTTTCTTGCATAAATCAAAATGCCCAAAGCAGGGACATCATTTAGTTCCAAATTAAACAATTGGATTAGCCCTTTTAATTAAAAAACCTTATTTAATTAAAACCTTAGTTGAATTCAACATTTTTTCTACGGACGGGAAAACCGTTTTTTGTAATTTGTGCAATAAAAATGTGGTTCGATTTCAGATAAAGACAGGTAGCTACTTGTTTTTACTTTTAGAATTTTATACTCCAATTTGAGATTGGAATGTAACAATAGTCTATTGTCTTTTTAGCATTGCATGTGAAGACTTCCTGGAATTTTCCTATAGACCATTCTCAGCAACTTTTACCGAACCTTTTTCAAGAAAAAAATTCTTTCAATGAAAAGATTTTTTTTGCATTGGTTGCATCAGGAATTCCATTATTCAATCTCACAAAATCTCCTTTCAAAAACTTGTTGTCAAAATATAATAATAAACACATTCCTGATGAAAGTACATTACGAAAAAATGATTTGACATCGTGCTATAATACCAAGATTATGCAAATTAGAGACAAAATAAGTGAAAACCATGTTTATTTAATTGTTATTGAAACCATCGAATAATTTATTAATCGGTGTTTTAAGTGCTAATAATCAAAGTCAGTTTTTAATATCATGCAAACGACTTCCAAATACAAATTATGAAACTGTTAGCCGTTTCGCTAGCGATAGTTTAAAATATTATATCCAACGATATAGAATTTAATGATAAAGTTCTTCTTTTGATAACTGATAAGCAGCCCCATGCATGGCTATGGCAGGGCAGATTTTAAAAGTATTTTACCCCAATTTGATTCACGTTACGTGTGCAGCTCATGCCTGCAACCGACTGGCTGAGAATCATTTATCGACATAAATAAATTAGTTAACAATGGGCAAAAAGTTTCTTAAAGAACCAGCTAGGTTAGATAAGTACAGATAGATACTTCCTGGAAAATCATTAAAGCCACTACCAGTAATAACGAGATGGGGGACCTGGCTGGAATCGGCAATATTCTATGCTGACAATTATACAGAAATCACTAAAGTTGTTAATGAAATTAAAATAAATGACGAAGCTCAAAGTTTTAAAAAGGTTTCAACTGTTGAGAAAAATTGAGAAAAGCAAGGTAATTAATGATTTAGGTTATATTAAAACAAATTTAAGCTTTTTAATAAATACTATTAAGATATTAGAAAAAGGAACTTTGTCTTTAAATGAAGGATTCTGAATTATAGAAGAATTACAAGCGAATGTCAATGGTGTTCCTGAAAAATTTGGTGACATCTTAAAGGAAAAACCGGCAGATATTCTCACTAAAAATGTAGTTCTAGCAACTTTAAGAAATGTGAACAAAATTCTTAATGGTGAAACGGATATAAATTGTGAAATTAGAGACCCAATTTTATTATCTAAATTTAAAAATGCACCCATCACTTCAGTGAATGAAGAAAGATCATTTTAAGCGAACATTAATCATAGAAGTTTAAAGGTTTTGTAATTGAAAAACTCGTAGAAGAATATAATATATGGAATATGGCTAAAAGTCTACAAGATAAAAACGTGTTAAACATTTTTTTTTCTGAAGTATAATTTTGTTTAATTTAAAACGATTCATGGCTAATAAAAATATTATTTTATTTCATAACTTTGTTCACAGTTTAATATTATACTCATTTAATGCACTTGTCTTTGCTTTTTCATCCATTTTCTTTCGATATATCGATATTTTTCTAGCTATTATCGGTGGATATCGATATTCAGCTTTGCGATATCGCAAAATATTGAATATCGATATTTTCCTTTCGATGTTCCAACCCTAGTCTGAACTCACCTTAAAGTAAAGTAAAAAGAAAAAAAAATAATCTGTAAGTAAAGCGACTTTGGAATTATTTCATAAATAAAGAAAAGAAAAATTTTCCTGTATGAGGAAATATATTTCCTTCTATATTTATTCAGAATCCTAACGGAGCTTTGAAAGGAAGGAATAAAAAAACACGTATTTACATTTCCAGTGCTCCGATTGGGAATACTAAAGATATTTCTGAAGAGAGAAAAAAAAAATGTAATTGTTTAAATATGAATATGAGGATTTTTTCAAATTTAAAACTCTTAACTTAATTTAAAGTTACGTTTATTTAATCGATAACAGTATTAATGGTATATGCCCCAAATGTGAAGTAGCTTTGTTTCATATAAAACGATGTATGAGATAAAAATAAATCTTTTTTTAATTTGTTTTTTATGGCGTTTATAGGTATGTTTTATTTACGTAAATATTTTTAGAATTTTAATCAGATTTAAATTGTTCTGTTCAACATAATATGCTTTTGTTTCATTCATAAATACCATTATGAAGTTCGATATATAGGGAGTAAATTTGGATTAATATAGAGGATATATACTCGTACTTTATTCTTCTTCACTGGTGTTAATCAAAAATTGATAGTAGTGTTGGATCCCATAGCAGTGTTAGTTGATGACCCTAAAATCGAAATTTTCATGGAAAAGCACGTTTCATGATCCTTACTAAACGTTTTTAACACGTTTATAATTATGTGTATGTGTGTATGTCGATGTCCATAGATGGACGCCAATAGACGTCATGACACGTTGCTGATAGGATACTGCTATCTTTGGAAACCAAATTCAGGATCACCTTTTGAGCCACCGATTTATAGTTAAATAAACGTACAAGGAAGTCATGCGGTGTCCGCATAAAATATTTTGTAATATCGATCTTTCACTGCCGATACCATTAAGATGTTTCTATTAAGTTCATTTACACCAGATTTTAAATATTAAGAAAAAGGTTATTTCCTATCCTCTTGCCGATTCGTTTAGGTTTTTTTTTTTAGTTTGATAAAAGAATTGGCAATATTTTGAAATATCGATATTTCTCTGCTAACATCATTAAGGTATTATTGCTATAATATCTATATTGCTCTGCCGATATCATTGTGATATTGTTTTTATTATATTCATTTACAGCAGGATTTAAATAATAAGAAGCAGGTTATCTCTTAAACTCCTTCCAGATTCGTTTAGGATTTTTTTTTAACATCTGATAAAAGAATTAACTATGTTTTGAAATGTCGATATTTCTGTGTAAATATAATTAAGATATTGTTTTTATTAAGTTCATTTCCTAATGGATTTAAATATTAAGAAACAGGTTACCTCCTAATCTTCCTCTAATTCGTTTAGACTTTTTTTTTTTTTTAATTTTCAAATCTTAACGATATTTCTATACCGATATTATCAAAATTTCGATATTGTTAATCAACATAAATATCGATATTTTGCTTTCGACATCTAGAGCTAGAACACAGCCATTATAGATAGTAACCCGAACACACCACACCACAAGTTTTATGGTTCTTTTTTTGTCGCCGTCCTTGTTGATTTTTTGTTATTTTATATTTGTTTCTCCTTTTCTTTGTTAAAAATATCGGTTTTCGACACTTAAATTTTAATAACGATATTGGACAAAAAATATCGGTTAAAAATAATGATATATTTAAAAAAAATATCGATATTTTTCTATATATCTATTTTCTACTAAATTGGTCCAAATGAGCAGTTTTGTTTTTCTGGATTCCAGTTATCAATGATATACCAGGAAATTACAAAGCCGATAAAGTGGCAAAAGTTGCACCATTGATTTCTCCATCTGACTGTTTAGACATCCCTCACAATGACCTTTATACACTTACAACATTTGAAATCATGTATATATTTGTGCATATGTGTTAAAAATGTTATTTCATCCGAATTGACAAAAAAATAATAAACTGTTTATGATTAAATAAACATCAATAGCATTATACGTCGGCAAACATCACCTCTACTGTGGATCGCATGTAGCAATCTAATAAATAAAATACTTTAATATGTTTAAATTATTTTTAATATGTTTCAAGACCTTCAATAGTTATATTTATGTTTATGATTTCATTTAAAATTATAATTTATTTTACTAATGCATCATATTTTGTCCAAAGCAAATTATAATATTATACAAATCCGGAATTGTACCTTCTTTAATTTATTTTTACTAATTTTGGCAACCTAACCGCCATCAAAATAATAATGTATTAATTATTTGGCATTAGAATTGATACAACGATATGATTGTGAATATCAAACATTTTTAAAGTAATTCTTATGCCGCCTTCAACAGCCATTTCTACCTCTTTCTGGTTTTATTTTTGCTGTCTATCCATCTTCTGTTGGTTCTCCCAGGAGATGCCCTCTAGGTCGTGGGATTCATGGTTGTGCAGAGGCGTCCTGATGGATTGCTTTGAACTATATACACCCCACCTTCCATCCTCTTACCTCCTTGCCCTTTCTAGTGAAAACCAAAAAAATATTTCTGTACTTAAGGTTCCTTAAGTTTTTCTGTGATTTCGGTATTTAAATGTGAGAAATACACAAATACATTATTCGGTCCTGTTATTCGCTGGCTTAGCTTAGTATACTCACAATTTTTTAATGCTATCGTGAAGCCTGGCTACTTAAATCAGTCTATTAATTAATGAAGGAAAAAAAAAAGAAAAAATTAGGAGACAAAAAGTGTTATTAGAGTATTATTGGAAGATTCCAAAACAAAGTCTTGAGTACCCTGAACAGCTGTAAACAGCAGTAACTAACTAGTCTATGTTTCACCGATTCAGGCACCATCAAGACGGAAATACATTAGATTAGATTAATGCAGACCAGAGGCAGCAAATCTCACATCAACAGTAAAAAAAAAAGACAAGATGTACTTGCATTACCTTTTTGATCTACTATCGGGAACGTTTTTTCGTCTACGATGGTCACGTCAATCGGGTCTATACAATAATTCTTAATAATGTATCTTGTTTTCTAATATGAACTCCTGAATTACTTTGGCACACGAGAAACTTGTTTTGTTCTTATATGCACCTTACCCATCTTCTTATGTTTAGTAAAAATATAAATAACATTACTTTAGAATTATAAAAGATAAAGTAAAATTATAAGTTTTATAAGCATGTAAAATTTGTTCAAATGGAAGAAGAAAGGCGACACATGCTATGTGTCAGTGGAATAAATTCTTTCATTAATTTCAATAAATTCCTTTATTCATTTTTCATACACTTTTCCTTAAACGTTTCGGGCTATTCCACTATTCCCAAGGTGACATTGATACGCAAATACACTTTTGCGCAAATATAGCATGTAGTTATCTGGGATGGTCGAGAGGGCTCAGTCGCTTGCGATAGGTAACCAAAGTTAAGCAACGTCGAGCGTGAATAGTACTTGGACGAATGACCGTCCGAATCGGCAGACCGCATATCGGCGAAAGCCACGCAGCCCAAGATTGTCCAGGTGATTATCCCTCTCTGGAATATATGAGGCCCGTCATCCTACTGCAGGCAACTCACACTATCGGGACATAGGAGTGATGAACCTACCCCAAGTACCTAAATTGCGAACGCTTTGTGATTTTCCAAGAAGCCAAATAACCGCCCAGAGGTTTGGTCCATGGACGGCCCGCTTCGAGAAAAGAAATATAGGTCCTCGTGCGCCTACTGACTCCGAGCAACCTTAATCCGTCGATCTAGACCGATTTGTCACTGCCCTTGAACCCGAGTGAGTCGGTGGGAAGGACACTGCCTAATTGGCTCCGAAGGGACTGGTTATGGAGTTATTGGTAGCCTGCTTCTGTACCATGGAAACCATGATTCGCAGCGTCGTGAGATTGGATGATCTCCCCCTCCCTCCCTCCCCAGGCTGTCTGTGCTCCCGCAACCGATAAAATGCCTGTAAAAAAATCACATCGTGCGGCAAAAGATTTTCATGGTCTATAATGCCAAGAGAGAAAAAATAAATAATATATTACAATTTTTAAATGATATACCCAATTAATTATGGATAAAATTAAACGATAGGAGAATAGAGAGATGGAGAGTATTAAAATTTTTTAAAAAGAGTCCAGCTTGAGAATATATCAGTGAAATAAATTCTTCCATTAAATAACAAATTTCCTTATTAATTATTCCTATATACTTTCACCAACGTTTCGGGATATTCTCCATTCTCAAGCTTTTCTTTTTTAACATTTTTAATACTCTTCATCTGTTCTCAGTATAAATACGATTCTCCTATTTTTTAATTTATCCATAATTAATTGCGTTTATTATTTAAAAACTGTATTGTATTAATTTTTTTTTCTGTTCGCACTGTAGACCATGAAGGTCTTTCATCTTCAATTAATATTATTTAATTATGAATCTATTTATGTATTGCGAAAATAATTTATAATTTATTAATTATTTATTATTCTTCCCGGCGGCTGCCAATCAATAACTCGGTTCGGCCATCTCTCGGCAGACATTCGCCTGACATGGCCATACCATCTTAATCTTCGCTGTCTAATCCGCTGATTAACGGACCCGAGGGCCTCCATTCTGTCCCGAACGACGTCGTCCCCAGCGCATACGGCCATATATTCAGTTTTTCCAAAGTTTATTTTGAGCCCCATACATTCATAGCAGTCCCGAAGCGAGCACATCATCATCTCCAAGTATACCTTTCTCCTAGCAAATACAACCTGGTCGTCGGCGAAAAAGAGAGACACCAGCTGTTCATCGTCGATAAATGGCCCCACATCTCCACACCGACCATACCATCCCTTGACAGACACGTGCGGATAAATCTTGAAAAGGGTCGGCGCCATACTACAGCTCTGTTTCAGACCTTTAGTACCCGAAAAGGCGCCCCACTGCGTCTATTAGGGCCTCGTCGATACTAGCCTCTCTCAGTGCTACCCAAAATCTACTTCTTGGGACACTGTCGTATGGACCTGCTCTAGGTCCATGAACGCTAATTAACTAATTTTATTAATTAATTAAATAACCTTTACGTTCATAGAATTTTAATTAAATTGAAGATCATCTTTATCCTTCGGTTGAAGTTGGCTACACTGCTTGTTAATCTTATTCCTTTCATAAAAGCGTTTGGGTGATGAATTTAGTGAATTTTAAATTTTATGTCTTATTTTATATAATTATGCGAAAATAGTTGACCGTGGATTAAATTTAGAAGATGTTAGGTGTATAAATTCGGTGCTACAAACGAGACACGAGTGAGTAAGAGAAACGAGAGAAAAATAAAAAATAAATATAGGAAAAATAAATAAAAGGTAGAGTACAAGAGTAAGATTAATATAATGTTAATCAGGGGCGCTGAAATATGACAAAGCGAAACTTGTGTACGTGAGTGATTTTATTTTATGTATTCTAATTAGTTTAGTCATTTATAAACTGTTGATTTCCTTTATTTTTGTACTTAAGCTTTTATGCATTTCCACTATAATTATATATATATTTTTTAAATTTTCTCTTTTCTCATACTTATTCTTATCTTATTTATCATCCTGAAAAGGCCGAAACGTTGGTATACATAGAAAAATAAACAAATTTTTTTAATTTGTTTTATAATTAATAGTTCTACTTTATATCACACCCTAAAAAGTTGTTGATTTATAATATTTTGTTTAATATAAATTTTATAAGCTTCTAATTATTAAGCCTGCATTTATAAACTCAGCCTTATCTAGGCCATTATGTCATTTCCTCAACAGAAAGGAGAATGGTATGGAAATCAAAAGGAGTATTAATTTCAATTCCTCGACTGACACTGAAATATGATGAGTAGGTGTGGCAGCAGCAGGAGATGTCGTGACTATCAACATAAATGTCCTGACAAATAGTTATTTCAAACAGTTATTCGAAAAATTAAATGTAGATGATTGATGATAAACAAACCATAAAATCATAATTATAATAGTATTAAATGTTTCATTAATTAATTATCCATAACACAGCTCCTTTCTGTTTTCTATTTTTAAGGTAACAAGTAAATATTAAAAGGGAGCATATTAAATATACTTCTATACTTCTATGCTAAACTTTTCAGGATGATTTTTTTTATCATGTTTACCTCATTTTGTTGTAAGTGGGATTCAATAAATAACGGGAAAACTAGAATTCATATCATGGACAATAGAATTTTATTTACAGACAAGGTAGTTTTCAGAAAATATAATATCTCAAGATAGCTGATCAACAAGATATACTTCGAAACAATAATTCACAAGCGACATTTTCCAAAATTTATCAATTACAAACTATTAAATAATTAGCTGATGAGATCAATCTAAATTGACAAAGCAGTTGGCAATTGAATTCCCAAATTGTAATTTTCCGCACTCTGCTGTACGGGAAATTATTTCGTCTGTATGGCATGCAAATTAATGTAAGAGTATATTTATTTATGATAATGATTATTTATTTTTATCTTTATATATTTCTTTGTGTCTACGCATCGGCATGTGCTTGCCTTATCTTTTTTTTAGGGTATTATTTTTTTGTTTTATTATAAATTAATTTATTTACGAATTGAGACTTAGATTGCTTTTTTCTCCAAACGTTCATTAATAATATTAATTTCACTAATGTTTATTTTAGATGATATAAGCTAATTTTTTTTTTCTAATTTCTATTGATCTATTTCTATTGATGGTATTCTCTTTTTTCTATTTATTTATTTTTCTTTAATATTTTTGTATGCCTGCGAATAAGAACCTAACATTTATTTAATTAGGCATATACTGTCAATCATATTAAATGTTATGTACAAGTAGCAAGGCTATAACATTTTTTCTTGCCTATTTTACTGGAAGCGTCTTTTGGTTTTTGCACATTTAAATTCATTAATATTGTTTAATTTAATTAATGAATATTAAATTCATTAATAACCTTGAAATCCAAGCAGAACAAAGGTAGAAAACAAAACAATCATAAAAAAAAATTTGAAGTTATATAATATAATATAAAAGTTTCATTATATTTATTTATCTGCTATATCTCTGTTCTTATTCTAGCCATAACTTGTTTTATAGTGATGAAGAGGTCATAAAAAGTATGCCAAAACATTCGCACAGATTAAAGCAGTAATTAATATTACAAGTAATAATGGAGGATGTAGGAATTGCAACATAATGGCATCTTCTACATATATCCTCAAGTTATGAGAGATTCAGTTTTCTATTACTCATTTCTTCCTTCTATTAAGCCACTATTCGATGATTGTTTAACCGATCTATAATATCTAACAGGTTTTACATGTAATTAATGTCATCTTCAACCATGATATTTTTTTTTTCATACCATATTCTCAAATAATTCACTGGTTGTTGATAATATGTTCACAAGTGTGAATTTTAACGTGTTTTCTAGTCTCCAGATCAATTGAAGAGCTAACTGAACATGTTATGTGACATTTTAGAAAAAAAATAGAATTTCAGCTTTTTGACATTTTGGTAGTTTTCAGAAGTTGTAAATAACGAACTGATCTAGTCTAAAATATTAACAAATAACGATTTTTCTCAGATACCGATTTTTGTAACAAAAAATGACCTTCCACTTAGCTCTTCAGCTATTTTTATGTGTCATGCACAGGCCTAATCAGAGAGTAGAGAAGGAACATGAACGTCAAACTTGTTTAGATAAGCCTAAACGCATTCCATTTCCATATGTTTTTATTCATTACATGCAATTGTAATGGAAATCATTCATCACTTAAAATTAACCAGTTTCTATATTTACAGTTAACCAGTATCTATTTTCTACCCGCCTCACTGAATAGCCAAACTATATTTTCTGTGTGGATCCATAACAAGTTGGACTAATAAAAGAATCGAATTCGAAAACAAATTATTTTTATTATAATCCTATGAAAAAGTGTTTATTTATATATTTACATGTTACCTGTCCATTGGCTTTCTACTTGTACGTAATATTTAATGATTGCCAGTATATATATATATATATATATATATATATATATATATATATATATATATATATATATATATATATATATATATATATAAGTTAAGTGGGGATTTAAGGATTATGGGGAAAAAAATATAAATAAATACAGCAAATCCTATATAAGGCTGTAGAAAAGTCAATAAAGTCAGTTGTGTTCTAGACATTGTGGTGTACACTTCATTCTCCCTATATATATATATATATATATATATATATATATATATATATATATATATATAAATTTATATGTACACAATAAAACAAATCGATCGATGCATAATAACCTTGAAATCATGCAGATCAAAGGCTGAAAACAATATTATAAAAACTTGTTGAAGTTATATAAAATAGTTTTTTTTCGACTCCTAGGGCGCAATTTCTGTCCAAAATTTCAATCTGTAGCACCACTTCAAAAAATCCGAAAAACATTTATGGTCTCAATATGACTTAAGTAAAGATACTCTGTGACTTTGGTTTGTCCGGCTCAAGAATCTGTAGAATTATAGTCGTTTTTCTCCAAATTTTCATACAATTTTTTTTTACAGGAAAAAAACAATAGATTGCAATGTTCTGAATGTTGGAACGTAACCAAAAAATTCCTGTTTAAAAAAAAAACAAATTTTTTTGACCTATAGCGCTCATAATAAAAAAATTAAGAAAAAATGGTGAAAAATTAAAGCGTTCAAATTACTTGGGCTAATTATGGGGCATAGGAGGACACTAAAGATCTGAAACTTTGGTAATAGAAATTCCTTGTGAAGGTGTACATATGTGTAAATCGGATTTATCGCACTTTAACCTACCTTATTCGGACAGTTCTTTAAGAGAAATCAAGGGGTTATTTAACTATGTTCACTAATGAATCGAATACTATTTTATGTTATTAATATTAATAAGTGATATTTTATAATATTATGATATTTTTCATTTTATTTATTAGTGTCCTAAATAAGCCCCAGGTTTCCTATATATTATACCCTTACACTTCAATATAGGACGTATACTCTTTTATGAATTTCCACTATAATTATTTGTTTGCAATCTCAATTCAAAAATGACTCCTGTTTTGTTTTCATAGCCCTAAAATATAACAAAAATATTTTGTTTTCATTTGCCCAGATTTACCATAAACAGTATTACATTTACAATATGTTTTATTTTTTCATCACATCCCCAATCATCTTCTAGATTAAACCCACGACCCACAATTTATACATAACTGTTTACATACAAGGATACATTGTTACTTATAATCTTAAACGTTAAATTAATATCATTGTAATACTTTTTATTAAAAAAAAAAAAATTAAAAAATCAATTTATGTTGGTGGCTAATTATAATAAAATCAGAAACACGGATGTAATCATAACTTCTTGTTCATGATAGACATTTGAGTTGGCCCGCAGCTATTTATTTCAGGACCTATCTCGTCAAATTTGCTGTTTAACGAGGTCCTAAACAAACTTAAGGGAGTTTGTGTTATTGAGAAATGCTGGCTTTTGGTAGGAATGTGGCTACCATGTCTTCTGCTAAAGGTAAACTTACAAATAGACTTAATAAGGGAGGCTAATGATAGCAATTAAGTATCCTTTTCTATTTACAGAAAATTAGTTTATTGCTGATTATTTTATTTATTTATTTTACACATTAATTGCTAATGCTTTAATATATTTTGTTTTTCTTTTCTACAGCTATTAAAATAACTCATTGCATTTCAATAAAAATTTCTGATTATACCTTACTTCACTGGGTGTAAACGTCGTCAAAATTCACCCCCAAAAATTGCTTGTACAAAAACTGTAAATATTTAAACTTTAAACTTCTCTTTGATAGTCTTTAAATTAATTCATTAATATATAATTGATGAGCAGCCATTTATAACTTAAACTAATTGAGTTCTGAGCTATTGTGTGTTTGGCCTACGACACACATCGCGTGTCGCTGATGTGATGCCCTTTCTAGTTGTATTTTATTAGGTTTATGGATTTGTATTATTGGTACTTCACATAATTAGCTATTTAAAAATAAATAGTTAAATAAAATGCTATCAATAGAGAACTTATTGACTATGAAAAGCCCCTTTGTGTCAAAACAAAAAATATAATCATTATTTGGAAACATTCACAACAAATAACTTGATTTTGACAAAAAAAAAAAAAAAAAGCAAAAAACCAAACTTAAATTCGGCGAAACTTGAGAGAAGATGAAAATAAAATATTTCAACCGATGGTGAGAATAACAACACTGAATAAATTAATGCTCATTAATGTTAAGGGAATCCAAGGGAAGCCTGAGATGGTTGGATGGGCGACTCGAAGGACTGGGGAGAGACTGGAGGACCATCATCATGCCTTTGCCGGTGCATCCTCTAGTTAATTATATATATACATTTATATATATATATATATATATATATATATATATATACATACATATATATATATACATATATATATATATATATATATATATATACATATATATATATATATATATATATATATATATATATATATATATAGTATATATATATTATATATATATATATATATATATATAATATATATATATATATATATATATATATATATATATATATATATATATATATATACATATATATATATATATATATATATATATATATATATACATATATATATATATATATATATATATATATATATATATATATATATATATATATATATATATATATACATATAAGTTAAGGCCCGGAGTGCAGTAGTATTAGCCTTAATACCATATACAGCTGTAAACAACAGTCAGAATGTATAAAAGGCGAATTAAGAGCTGAATAAAGTTAGTCTTATTTCGGATACTGTGCGTGTCATTACTTAACCCTTTTTCCTTTTTTTTTGATTTTTGAAGCTGCCGACGCTTAACTGGTGCCGAAACCCGGGACGGAGCGTTCGTAAAAGATTTTTTATTTTTATTTGTAAAGACGATACGAAAAAAGGAACTAAGTAATGACCAGCGAAGGAGTGGTGAAACCGGCGGTCCTGAACGTGCAGAACGTTCCGCCATTGCCCCAAGACTCGCTAGCCGCGGCGCATGCAAATGCGCTGGAATGGATGAAGATTAGAGTGGCTACATCACGGGACCTGAGAAACGCCGTATCAGATCTGGAACGCTTCTCGGGGGACATAGGTGAGTTAAATCACTTTATAAAAGGAGGTGACCGCCTAATAGCACGAATCGAGGCCAAGCTAAGAGAAGACCTGGTAAACCCCGGAGACGCGGAAGCCCTGAAAGCGGCCCTGGTGTGTAGGGTCAAGCGCAGTATCTTGAACCAGATACAAGCGGATGAGGATACACCTTGGCCGGTAGTGAAGGACAGATTGAAGAAAGCATACGGCGGCGGCAGGTGGACACCGGAAGAAGATATCTTCCAACTATTCAGAAAGGTAAAAACTCCTCAGCAGACGAAGGGACAGTACGCCGGAGCCCTGTTGGCTAAATTTAACCAGATTACGGAGAAAATGAGGGAGACGGTGAGTGCGGCCGAGGCAGAAGGAAGGATGGGATTTGTGTCCACCATCCTAAAGGTTCAGTTAGCAAAAGAAACCGGGACTAAAGGTGGCCTCCCAGGAGACCGCTAGTTCATGGAGTGTGCACAAGAAATGGTGGACAGCAGCGCAAGAGAGGAGGAGATCCGAATGGAAGTAGAAGAGGCGGGGTGGAGCAGGGTAACCTACGGGCGCCCAGGAAATACGCCGACGACCTGGAGAAAAAAGGGTCAGATTTACAGCAACCCGGAGAGAGTAGCAGGATCGGGGAAAAGGATGAGTCAAAGCAGACCCCAGACCAGGACGAGAGGAGGAGACAACAGGAAATGCCATGGATGTGGAATGAGCGGACATTTGGTAGCGCAGTGCCCACGTACCAGGTGTTTCGAATGCGGGACTGAGGGACATATCGCAAGACATTGCCCGTACCTTTACCAGAGAAAGGAGCCACCAAGTGAACGCTCAGAGAGTAAGGAGGAGAGACGACTCGCTAAGAAGGAGCGCATCATCACGAGAGCCGTCTGAAGCTTCGGGCTCATCCGAGTCGGAAGAAGAGTCGGGCGGACCAGAAAGCCGACGAACCGAAGGAACCAGAGGCGGCCGGAAGAACGGAGGAAGCAGACGATGGAGAGCAGAGGAGGCGATCTGAGGGGAGTGCCAGCAGAGAGGTGACCGTCTGTTAGTAAGTCAGAATATTGCAAAGGAGGCTTGCTGGTTGCCTATCATACGAGTAGCCGAAGGAGTACGGTGCCTGGTGGACACGGGAAGCTCCAACACCATCATGACCCGGGGAGCGTTGGAGAGGAGAGAGGGCACCCCAGACGCAGGTATGTACTTGTAAACTAATCACCCTGGGTGGCCCATGTAAAGTAGAAGGGGAAGCGGAGTTGGGACTAGACAGATGGGGAGTTAAAGGCGGCACATTAGCGGTGCATATAGTAGGGAGTATGCCCCGGGAATACCAGGGGATTATTGGTTGTGATTTGTTGGGAAGAGTAGGCGCGCGGGTTAGGATCCGCAAGGGAAAATGGTACATGAGGATAGGAACGAGAAGTTACGATTGCCAGAAGCGTATAAAAGACGGGAGAGTACGGATAGGAGCAATTAGTCATGAGGAGGGTTGGAAGCAGGCGATTAGGAGGGAGTTCAGGGACATCTTCTTCAGGGAGGGAGATACACTCGGGGTAACGGGGCGAACTATACATGAAATACCGTTGAAACAGGAGAGAGTGACATACATAAAAGAAAGACGGTACCCACAAGCACTACGCCAACATATTCGGGAAGAATTATCTAGTCTAAAGAGCCAGGGGATAATTGTTGACAATACATCGCCGTATAATAGCCCGCTGTGAGCGGTGAAGAAAAAGAGTGCACCGGGAGTAAAAGGGGGAAAAATACCGGGTGGTAATAGACTACCGGAAATTAAATGAAAATACGGTGGATGAGAAATATCCGATCCCCAGGTTTGAAGACATTCTGGACAGACTGAGTGGGGCGACGATATTTAGTACGCTAGATTTGAAGGCGGGATACCACCAAATACGAATGCACCCCAGGGACCAACATAAAACGGCATTTACGTTTGAGAGGGGGCATTACGAATTCACGCGGATGCCCTTCGGATTGAAGAACGCCCCAATAACGTTCCAACGCCTTATGGACGAATTCTTAAGGGGAATCGACGAAACAATTTGCCAGGTGTACATGGACGACCTCTTAGTGTTCAGTAAATCGGAAGGCGAACACGCGAGGCACCTTCGTAGCGTGTTTGAACGAGTGCGCCAGTTTGGTCTAAAATTATCGAATGAAAAATCACTTTTAGGGCAGGACCAAATCAAATTTTTAGGCCACACGATTACGAGTGAAGGAGTCAAACCAGACACAAAGTAGAGGCTATTCGGAAAATGGCGGTTCCGCGGGACATAAAAGGAATTCGCAGGCTACTGGGGACACTCAATTACTATAGACGATTTGTGCCGGAAATGGCAGAGTACCTCGTTCCCCTCAATAGAGTGCTGAAAAAGGGAGCAAAGATAATAGTGACGCCGCTAATGGAAAGTAACATCCGTAAATGTATGCAGCGGTTACAAGAGGAGCCGGTATTGGCATTTCCGGACTTTAGCAAAACGTTTAATGTCACGACAAACGCGAGCGAATACGCGTTAGGGGCTGTGTTATCCCAGGAAGCAGACGGTGGTGAACGCCCGGTAGCATACGCCAGCAGACGCCTTACGGACGCGGAGACTAGATACAGCGCCTTGGAACGGGAGTTGCTAGGAATTGTGTGGGCCGTGGACCACTTTAGACCCTACGTATTCGGGCGGCGATTCCGCGTACATTCCGATCACAGGCCTCTGCAATGGGTGGGGACGCTGAAGGAATCCTCGGCGAGGGTTACGCGATGGAAAGAGCTCCTGGCCCAATACAATATGGAAATCGTGTATAAGCCCGGTAAAGATAATGTAGTCGCTGACTGGCTGTCTAGGGCTATCATGATAAATTCCATAGAGGAGGAGGGTGGAGGACCATCGAGGGACGTGCGTCAATTTTTGACGGAATGGACACCGGAAAGAGAAGGAGAACAGGGCTCGCGAGAACTAGAAGAAGTGGAAGAATCCCCAGGAGAGACGAGTTCGATCGAGGAAAGACCAGTGGAGATGGAAGAGATAGAAGAGTTGATCAACGACAAGAGGCGGCAAATAATCTGGAAAACCAGAACTTCGGGCCTCATGAAAGTAGAATACTCTCGATACGGACGGAGCAAGATCAACTCCATTTGGTCGCAACCAGGGGCGAGAGAGGACCAGATTTGCAGGGCCCTGAAGGACGCGTCAAAACCAGGGGTGACCTACCATATCTACGTGGGAAACGCCACGATCTGGGAGAAGATTAAGAAATTGTGGCGATCTGAACAAATCGGTATAGATCGGACTTTCATCCGATGTAAGCTAATGGTAGAGACCGTGAGAGACGAAGAACGCCAGAAAGAGCTGACGCTCGCGTATCACCAGGGAAAGACAAATCACCGCGGGGTGACCGAAACGTTGTAGGCATTACGGCGTAAGTATTTTTGGTGGGGAATGAAGAAGTCCATCACAGAGACCATCGGAGCATGTTCCATATGTCTCGCCACCAAATACGATAGACATCCCCCAAAAGGTAGACAGGAGGAGACGCCGACTGCAGATGCGCCGTTAGGAGACCTACAAGTGGATACGTTCACCTGGAGAGGGTACAAGTGGGTCACGATCATCGATCTCTTCAGTAAAGTAGCGATGGCGCAAGAGATCCAAGAACGATCAGCGGAAGCGGTAATGAGAGCTCTCCAGACGTGGTTCCAATTTTACGGGGTGCCAGAGCGAATATCATCTGACGGAGGGAGAGAGTTCGACAATGCTCAGTTTAGGGAAGAAATGAAAAAACTCGACGTAGTGTGGCATCTCAATACACCAGGACACCCTAAAAGTAGAGGAAGCATAGAAAGGCTGCACAGCACTCTGAGCGACCACTTGAGGGTGTACCAGGTAGAACAAGGGCTAGAACCGGATACGGCGATGAGGAAAGCGATAGTGGCATACAACCACTCCATCCACACGGTAACAGGGTTCTCGCCGTTCGAGGTAATTTTCGGGTTAAGGGAACGGCGCAGGGATTACGGAGGGACGACGGGTAACGAGGAAATTGCGGAAGACCTGTTAATTAACAGAATTGAATTAGGGAAACGGTGGGAGAAAGTTCGAACGAAAATTGAGAAGGAGAAGCGCGGTAGGGTAGCGCGGGAAAATCTTCGTGTAAGGGACGTGATGGGGGAGATAAGAATCGGGTCCATCGTTTATCGGAAGATAATTTCCAATAGGGGAAAGGAGCCGCTGCGATACGAGGGGCCATTCAGGGTGATTATAATTAGGGAACATAACACTGTCACCATTGAGAGTGTCAGTGAACCTAAAAAGAGAAGGACAGTTCATATCGAGCAGTTAAAGCTGCCAATAGTAGAGTCAGAGCAACCGTAACGAGCTGGAGTGCCCCCGTCTCAGCGCACAGAACAATTGTACACAGGAATATGTACAATAGCGAATTTGGAGTCCAGAAGAGTTATATTTTATTTGGTCTTTAGGTTGTAAGGAAAATTTTTTAGTTTGTATGGTTTTTTTTTTTTCGGCTATCGTTTTTTTTTTGTTTTGTGTGTTTTTCTTTTGCATTTATTATTTATGGACATAGTGTTAAAATGAGAGTGCAGTGATTATAGAGAACAGGGAAATGTAAGTATAGTCATAGTTAGTAAGTTTGGATTGTAAGGTATTAACGGCTGAATACTATGCACTTCGTTCCTATGTATTTGTAAAGTTTACGAAATGTTCGTAAACTGGCAGGGGGGAGTTAAGGCCCGGAGTGCAGTAGTATTAGCCTTAATACCATATACAGCTGTAAACAACAGTCAGAATGTATAAAAGGCGAATTAAGAGCTGAATAAAGTTAGTCTTATTTCGGATACTGTGCGTGTCATTACTTAACCCTTTTTCCTTTTTTTTTGATTTTTGAAGCTGCCGACGCTTAACTTATATATATATATATATATATATATATATATATATGTATATATATATATATATATATATATACATATACATATATATACATATATATACATATACATGTATGAATATACATATATACATATTTTATATATATATATATATATATATATTATATATATATATTATATTATAGTTAATTTTAGAATTTAATGTTGGTGAACAAAATGTTTAAACTACGTTAGTATTTAATTTTATTATTATTATTTTATTTTTTAAAAAGGTATGTTAGAGTAATCTTTGTATGCATGCAGGAAGGGAACAAAATTTGCGTCCTAATTATCGAAAATTGCCGCTCGTGTTATGCGTTTTAGACATCCAGGAACAAATTTGGTTTCGTGTTTCCATCTGAACCATAAAACCATTAAAAAAATCCATCTGACGGGCATAAAACCTACTACTGTTAATCTGTTTTTGATGGTGCCTTATGAATTTTACCGAATTCCATATATTACCTTAACTTAGCGTGCGCTGAGGCATGTTTCTTGACATGCCCAAATTTCAAAAACAAAGTGAATTGGAATGAAATGGGTTTCTATTAGTAACTGTTGCGAATGCGATAAACGGTAACAATAGGAGGATTCTTTTTGATCAATTTAAATCATGTTATGATTTTTTAACACACGAGTTTCTAGTGAACTAGAACATAGGGGATAAAATACTGGTTCTAGTATAATCAAAATTACTTAACTAATTTATAGTCACATAAAAGGTATCACGGCGACAATGGCGATTTGTTGTTCTTAATTTTCAACATTCAGTAGGTTTCATAAATCATTTGAACATAAGTCTTCTATTTTTTAATTACTATATGTTAAAAATCATAAATGTTACCATTATAAATTTTATTTAAATTTTTAATTTAGCTCTTGGTTCAAAGATATATATCCGAGCGTTTCTGTTTTTTTGATTTCTTTTTTAATCTACTTCTGGGGCATCTCTCATGATATTCCAGCAATAGTCTGCAAGCATAGGTGAGTTCCACTTGCCCTGATTCATTCTTTCCATGAGCGCAGCAATGGATATTTGGCTTGTCTAGATGGCTTGTGACAAAATGGCTTGTCTAGAAACAAAATATGGCATACTCAGTGTTGACAAACTTCATTTGTAAAAAAAAAGAAATTATCAACGTTGCAAAATGTTTCTCTATCATAAGATTAATTCCTGTTCATCAAGAAAATGAGAGCAAAGTAAACATTTTAAACATCATATTAGTTTATGTCACATCGAAATGAATAGGAATTAACTATTTTTAACCCGGATAGATTTTGATTGTAGATCAGTGTTATTAAGCATAAAGTGAGACTAAACCCGCACAAAAGTTAAGTCTTGCCGGCTGCTACCGGGCTGATAGGTAAGGCGCACAGTGTTTTATCTGCTCATTCTAGGTGGACAAAGTTCATTTCCAGATGTCGAATAATGGGTGAATAACTGATATACACACCTTTAAATCTCCGATTCCAATAATTGTTTATGCCTAACATTCTGCAGTGATGAGCTATACCTTATGATTCATAAGGGTTTAAGCCGATGGCTAACGTGCAATTGAGAGAACATGCCAGTTACATTTCCGCTACACTTTCAACATCTAACTGTCGCAGTTCGTAAATATTTAGTGATGGATCTTATTCCTTATTGTCAGTACTATATATTTTTAATTAATATAAATCTGTCTGTTAATCAAACAATGTGAAGTAATATTTTGGGAAAACATGAAAATATACTTTATTTTTTCTTTGTTTTACAATTTTCCACCATTATTATCTAATACTATAAATTTTAAGCAGCAAACTCGAGTACAACTATTTAGTTATTTATGTTTTTGCATAGAATCTTCTCTCAATTTGATCAAACTCAGAATTGATGATAGAAACGTTCGAGTTTTAGAGTTTCAACTAAATTTTATTTTAGTGATGGTACTGAGATTAACTCTCTAAAATCATTAACTGTTGTTTACATAGGCAAATAGTTCATCAGACCTAACTTCTGTAAGCAAGTGAAAGTTTGTAACACGATTTTAGAGATATAGATAAAAGTGGCGCGATACTACTATCCGGCAGGATATCGTATAAGCGTTTTTTTAAAAACGCTTGAGCGCCAAAACTTCGAAATGTAGATTTCAATTTATTATGGGATGTAAACACCATCTGCATTGATTCTCGCTCAAGATACATAAAAAAAAATTGGATAAGGTCTAAAAATCGACTATTGATGACACGCAAGTATCAAATACTGACGACTGGCCTTCACCTGTGCTAGAAAGCCTTATAAATACTTTGTTATTATAAAAGTTTTTCCAGCTTAATAAATTCCTACTGTAAACAAAAAAGAATAATATATATCTATATCTTTGAAAAAAAAATTCATATTATATCCTAACCTTTATTGAAAATTATTTAAAAACAGGTCAACATTTTTTTTTTTTAATTTACAAACAATTTAATTTATTTCTATCAAACACTTCAGGATATTAAGTGTTTGCAAATTTAAATTTATATGAATAAATTTTTTGATTTGTTTTTCGAGAATATTTAGTAAAGATGATTATAAGTGATAACTTGTTGATTAATTAAATAAAACAAAACTGTAGTGTGAACTAAGAATAAGATTTTGTTTAAATAATTATTAATCAGCTCTTGATAATTTTAAACATTGAAAATATTGATTTTTTTTTCGAATCCGAGACGAACTTACAAACACCTAATCAATGATTTATTCACCAAATAAATCATTTGAGTAATGAAAATTTTCTTTCATTGAAGGCTTCATCTACAGACTAGAATAATATTTGTATTATAAAAGGATGGGATAGTATAAAATAAAATAAATCCTGTCGAATTTAAAACTCTTTATTTGAATGAA